>OX387343.1:20939309-21459309 GCA_947563465.1 Archips xylosteana
AACATCATATCCAGAAGTAGGTATTTCTCCGATTTAGGTAAATGTGTGTTTTTCGTTCCCAGTGAGATGTGACACGGAGATAGTGCTGCACTCCATCCTGGAGCAGCGCGATGGCATGGAGTACATCCAGTTCACGAAGCTCGACGTCCACCTCAACGTCAAGGACTACTCCGTCAGGCTCGAGGGGCTCTTCGACGGGAATAAAGCTTTGGGTACGGAACCACTAAGAAAGTTGAAGGAGTGTGAACTATTAAGTAGTTGTGTGTAGGAATTGGGCAAAAAAACTTGCTAAAATTTGATAATATTCATAATACTGGTAATGCAATATTGTTGCCATTTTTCTCTGTATTCTCGTGTAATACTTAGGCACCTAATTCTTATTTTCTAATTCTAATCTATTTTGTTAAGGTGACGCTGCTAATGAAGCCATCAACCAGAGCCGAGAAGAGATTCTGAGAGCCACGAAACCGTATGCAGAGAGAACCGTTTCTAAGTTATTCCTCGATACTGCGAACAAAATTGCGAGTAGCTTCCCTTTCGACCAGTTGATTCCCAAGTAGTTGTTAACTTGTTAAACAAACAAATATACCTATGTAAAGATAATGCCTGACTATCGCATTTTCGTTCTTCGTTTGCTTTTAGTAGATATCTTATTTTTAATAAAAAGTATTATTTTCCGCTGTCATTTTTTTATTTCTTACTCACATAAAGTTTAAATTACTATGCTATTTTCATGCAACTTCGGGATACGTAAGAACCTACTGCAACCGTGAATTTTTCATACAGCGAAAAACAACATTAACAACCTTTTAGCTGGCAGGGGAGTACACTTAACAAAGATTATCCGTTTGACGTTCGATATTTCACAAATGGATCCATGAATCGAAAATTAGTTATCTCACACACGCAATGTTTCTAAAAGACCTGTCCAGCAGAACGTCACAAGATGATATACATAAATGGTTAAAAATATGTATATAAGTATATTCCCATCTTAGGTCTAAATAAAATTTGTGAGACTTGATATCAGAGGTGGCGGGAGGCGTACGAGCTGCAGCCTCGCCTTGAGGAGCCTTGCTCCTTGAAAGTTTCTCGTTCTTGTGCTTTATTATAAATCCGTTCTCTTATGCCTGATGTACTATCACAGGGCCTCGCAAAATATATCTTACCCACATTAAATTTAGGTCCTGCGATCGCTGCCTGCAGGGGTTTTGGGTGATTATTATGCCATGGTCACGCGTAAAGGGCTGGCGATAAATACGCAACCCTAAGAAGGTATAGGTAAGAAATATGAGGAAAGTCCCTTTTGCTTGCATGTATTTTTTTAACGATGTAGTAGTGATGTGCCAAACAGACAAATTGACATTCCAAGTAAAATTAAGACTTAAATTCAATATCAGTTCTGTATCAGTACACTACTTTCTGTTACATGCAAGAACGGCCCTTCTTATATACTTAGGTGAAAATATTAACACATCTCATATATATGCGAAAGTTGTAGAGCGTAACTCAATTGTCTCTTTCGTACTTTGTTTAAGTGAATAGGACAAGGCTACGCAAATCGCTTTTCATGTTGTAATATTACGTCTAAAGTACCATTGCATGTTTCTATTATCGTTTTGATAGCAATCGCACTGCTGCCAATCACGAATCAATCTTTACTGGTAGAAAAGTAAAAAAATATGAGGTTAAATTAAGTAAAGTCCTGCAGGAGACTGATATTTTATTAGATATCGACAGTGGAAAGGTTAAATCGCTAAAGTGCCATATATAATATATGGCGCTCAGAAATGTGACTTATTTGAAATACCTACTAGGTAGTATTTAAAATGCAAAATACAAAATACCTGATTCTATTTTGTATTTACCCGAGCCGGTACGGCAAGGGTAGATAGACACGTCGAGGGGGAAATGGGCTTAATGCTCGAGTTTTACTCTATGCTTTTCACTTCGACTGCAAAGAAATTAAACAGCAACATTGTGAATAAAATTTACAAGCTCTTATTTTCAATGAATTGCAATTTCTGTAATAATGTACTTACTAGATTTGCCTAGTTTTATAAATTTCTTAATATAAAACATCAGTTTTATAAAAAATAAAAAACTGTATACGTAAATCCATAACTATACAAATTTCCACTGTTTGTGGTTGTTTGCGACTGATTGCCTCGGTCTTAGACGAAGATATTACTTTGCACTAAAGAATAAAAAGCCATTTTATGCAGCATTTTATTCTCTTTAAAAGAAAAAGTATTTACTTTAGAAGAGTATTTTGGAAATACGTATTTCATATTAATATTTCAAATAAAAAATTAAAAACTATTTAGTATTTGAAATATAAAAAGAAAGAAGTATTTTTCTTTTGTATTTTAAAACATTTTAGAAGTCATTTTGCGCATCTCTGATAGCACTTTAGCAATTTTACCTGTCTTTCCACTGTCGATAAGTTAAACCAGCACATTACTCCCATTTACCGAAGCGCCCTAGTCGAGTGGCCTGTAGCCCCTTTGGTCCTCCAAACAACGTACAATTGTACAAATTATTATATAGAATTCTCCATTTTTTCTAGATAATATTAATTTGATCCGTTGTGTGAAACACACATTAATAACTTATTATAAAATACCTAAACCTTTTCATCACACTTACTCGTCAATGGTGTTATTCCATGCCCGTATACTAAATGACAATGGCCTAAATTGTTCTTAAGGGAGTTGTGGATTTACGTATACAGTTTTTCCTTCCAACGGAGTTAACGGAGTTAACATGTTGGCAGGATCTGGCCGTATGACCATTCGATTTCTAAACACAGTTTACATTATCTATGGTAGATGACTTGAAAAAAGTGACAACCTGTATTGGCGGGTAGCCATTATTTATTCAATTTAAGTGTTTAGAGACAATAGTTATTTGTGTCACAAGGGAGCAGAATCATGTATTTACGGCGAGGGCAGTACATTGAATCCAGAGTGAAGCGATGGATTCTACAATAGAATCCTGAGCGCAGCGAGGGATTCTAAGTTAGAATCCGGAGCGTAACGAAGGATTCAAATGTTAACGCCCAAGACAAAAATAATTTTGCTCCTGAGTAACACATATAATTTTTCACACCGACTATGAGGAAAATGGATTGTTGTGATAGTTAGGGAAAGGTCACCACAGATAATGTATTCCTGTGATACTTTTAACAATGTTAAAAAATAATCAAATGGAATCGAATATTACGGATATCAATGTTCATTAAATCACAATAACATTCATCGATAGTTTTCATTTAAGTAAAACATATAATTTATTGTGTCATTTTTTAAACTATTACGAAAAATTCATCAATTTTCATAAAACGTTGTTAAAGTTAAAACATGAAATACGTTCGTTTTTAATCGATTACGATGAAATAATTACAATCGATTATTTTATTAAGGTCTGCGTTCATTGGCACATTGCGTAAATGGTACATGCCAATGAATAAATTAAAAAAGTAGCTTTAACAGAAAAGGCTACTTTTGATCCCTGTCGTCAGGGAGAAAAATCTACTTTTCCGAATGAATATTATTTTTGGATTTCTAATAGACTCTCGTAAGTTAAATCCCCTATTTACGGCCCTTGATGCATAATGTACTATTCCTTTTTTATTTATTCAAGACACGTACTAAATATGGGATATATTGTATGAACAGCGAGTTAAACCGCGAACGATTTATTTTACCTGTCATGTATGAGTATTGCATTGGATGTCTATTTTTTCAATACACATAATGTAAATCGAAAAGCATTTCGACATAATTGGAATGTCCCAATTTTTGACAACGTATAATAAATCGAAAACCGTTTGGAGAAATAGGCTTTGTGAATCGTTTTCAGAAATCAGATTCCAAAAATATGATAAACTGAATTAAATAAAGAAAATTTAAGTAATGACCTTCATTTGACCCCTGCAGTGAATCGTCACATAGGCAGATATAAAGCAGGGCTACACTCTAAGCAAATTGACAGTTTGAAATGTTGCTGTCCTGCTTATAATAGCAAAGAGTGACAAAGACAGAACTTTAATCACATGATGCGCACCTGGCTTTAAACAGTTGTCATTTATCATAAAGTCCGAAATGTATTCAATACTCGCAATGTATTTTTACAAATTTAATTATTAAATTACTATGTAACAAGTAAATATGAAAGAATTTAAATATCAGATTTTAATAAAAAATATCTATTTACTATCACACCATTAAACAAACAGGAATAATCGAAGCTAAAAGAAGAGAAATAAATAAAACTATTTGTCATGGTTCATTTAGGACCCTAAGCCGTGCTTGTATTATTGACAGTGACAAGACAAATCAGCAGTGCCACAGATTATGTTATGTACGGCTTGAATTTTTGTAGGCAATGGAACGTGGCTCTCTCACTGTGACGTCATCCATCGTAATTCTTAAAAAAAATATATAAAATTAAATACTGAACCAAATTCAAAATCTATGAAAATGGTATCTCAAAATATCCTATTCTTTCCAAAAAAAATATAAAAACTATAGGTTATTTTTTTTGGTGCATCCCAATTAAGTGCATAGTGAAAAAATACGGATAACTCACGTCTAAGATCGAGTTAAGCTCGTCATGTTTCATTAAGGGAAGGACTAATGTAGTGTATTGATTAATTTGAAAGGTTTTCATGTACAATGTTGCTAAAACGAGACCATATGTATAATACTTCGCACAGTCAAAAAGTAATCAGATTTCATGTAGAGCCAAGCTTCTAACTCTACGTGTACACACCCTAACTTCACAAGCTCTATTCCCTAGCCAAAGTACGTGGCATGGCCGTTTCGTTACTACAAGAAGTATTGTATAACAGAAATATAATGAACAGTAATAAATTGAAAATAATATATGAATAGTTTTTCACTTTACGCCTATGTGACGGTAGCAAAACTGCTAAGCCACATATTTAGACCAAGGTGTAGAGTTTGTGAAGTTAGGGCGTGTAGAATTAGAAGATTGGCTCTAATTCACATCATTTTCGCGTTATCAAATTGTCGTAGCTGTTAAAAAATACGTATGTATATAATATGAATCGTAGTGTAGTATTAAGCGGTCGGTGCCGAGAAATTATCTGCAATGTACGTTTATGTGTGTTTTTTTAGATATCAATAAAATCTAAAGTATAAAAGATATGCAATTGAAACTTTATATGTTTAATGCTCAGATCAAATAAAAAGTAAAGATAGAGCGCGGTGAACAGCCGAGTGAGGCAGGTTTCATAAACATGTGTGCGTAGGCCGGTGTTGCCATAATAATTCGAATTATGAGGTTCAAAAAACGATGAAGCGCTTCGAGAAAAGATATAGTGCCCTTGCGCTTCGCTTGGCTCGTCTTAGCGGGGCACTATCACGCCCCCAAATTTGAATTTATTGAGACGAGTTTGTAATACATAATTGATATTTCTGTACAATAAATATGCAAATATCGCAACAGGCAGATTCACAAGAGATGGCAAGAATGAATTGAATAAAAGTAATGTCACTTTGACATTTTTGTAGGAAAATGACTGATGCATGTAATTTTCATATTTGTGTGAAGTGTATTCAAATAGGTCACACGTAGATACTTTCATTCGATCCTTTCGTGCCAGCTTTTGTGAATCGATCTGTACCTAACTAATTCTTTTTAGACAATCCCAATTTTCGAAATCTATAATCAATGCTTGTAACAAGGTCCAATTTACCAACACATCGAGCGGATCGCATTGAGCGGAAGCTGCGCAATCGAAATCATGAGCGCAGATCGGAAGAGCTTGCAGCGCACATCCAGGATAGCGCGCGGGCGCGAGTTTCCCCTGCCGCAACTTCCGGAACTCACCGATCGGAGTCCGCGATTCGCAACGGCACAACCTTCGATTTGGATACGTAGGGTTTAAATTGTGTCTTGCTCACTCGCATTATTATAAGCGGGTTAGTGCTAGAGGCATCGGATGAAACGATTTGGGTCCAGAATAGCAGGGCTGTTGGACAATCATGCGTGTCCTTAAGCCGAGTGGTAGAGAGGTGGCGGCGGTGGCGAGAGCGCGCAGTACCGGCCGTAACCGCGACCCGGGTGGCTGATCCTAGGCTCTGACCGGCTGCTGCACTTTGCGATTCGCGGTCTAACTCATGAAGAGTGCGAGTGCGGCCGTCACCATGCTGCCGACCACGATATTGCTGCTGACGCTACATTTTGCAGCAGCTGAAATACGTGAGTATTCATTTGTATTCACCAAAACATTTCATTTCATTTCATTTACCTGAGTTTTGTAATTTGTAGATATAAATTAGAGCGAATACTACATAGATATCATCTCCTAATTAATCTTCACTGTTACAGACATTGTTTACTTTATAAATATGATCAAATACATATAATTGTCAATGCGAATTAATAATTTAAATATGATTTTATTCACGTACCTTGTGTTAAGGTCCACGTTAGTGAATAAAAGACTGACATAGTCAGAAGGTGCGTATGAAATTGAAAATCGCTTTGGAAATCGAATTAAAGCAAGCATGCGATCTTGATCTCCGTGAGTTGAGACTATTTGTAAATATTGTCGCCAGGAATCATAATGGTGTGCGCTTGTACGTACCTGGTTGGTGAGGTTTAGCGGCAATACCGGCCGGACCGCTGTCCGATGCGACGTTACGAGCCGATGACATAATTCCGGTGCACTTGCTCTCTCTGGACCCCTCAATCCCCTCATTGTAATTTAGCGAAGGCGTGGGTCCTGGAGTGAACTGTTTGGGCCATGTTATATATATTTCGCGGTTCACGTCAAAATCGTGGCCGTCCACCAGGACATTGTGGACTTTAATACTTAAAATAATAAAAAAATAAAATAAAACTAAAAATAATATACCTATTTTCAGATTTCTCAGATCCATAAATTGCTAATAATTAAATTGTTTTTTTTTAATACTTAAGTCACCGTGATATAGGTGTATAAGTAGTAAGGAATAAATTAGACTTTTTAACACGCTTTATATTAGCTTAATTTTTACTTAAAAGGTAAATTTTTAAATATTGGCCGTTGGCCGTCAGTGGAAGTTGTTCGTCGAATATGTAATTGAATCGGGATCGTAAATGCATTAGCGTGACGTTGCGTCAGTCTTGTGTCCGCTGGCGGTCGTTCACACTGCAACGCGGTATACATACATGTACTAGCTTTCGTCCGTGATTTCGCCCTCGCCGAACTAAAACTTGTGGTAAAGCTTCTTCCTCTTTTTCATTTAATAAAGTAAAAAGCAAGGACAAGACAAATGCGGGTTGGACTTACACATGAAGGGTCGTCTCGTCTTCCACCCGTCCCGCAAAATAAAATAAGTTTCTTGATGGGGAACTTATAACTTAATTTTATTTTGATATTTGTTGATCAAGATCCGTTTAGTAATTTTTGCACGACTAACTGAGTCACTAACTGCCAAACATCCATCACCATCATCACTGGCATCTTCATTGGTATCAGCTAGTCAGCTGGTATAAAGTAATAATTACTTAACTAAACGGGACTTATCACGCAATAAATATTTATTTATTTACCTCGACGTTTCGGCCACATTGCAGCAACCGTGATCACGAGTTAATAACATTAGTTAAAATCATGAGTGAAAATCACGAAAGTTTAAAATGGTATAAAGTATCTACCTATTCATCTATATTTTTATATTCTACCTTTAACAGAGTAACGTGACTGACTGACAGACATACATCGCACAGCCTAATCTAAACTACTAGTAGCTTAGCCGAAACCCTTGATCATCGCGCAAATAATAAGGATAATTTGGAAAAAATGCAGGTTTTTTTTAAATAAATAAAGAATTTAGTTAATGCTCTTTATTTTTCCTAATATTAAAGGACACCGTTTCGTCTGCCAGTCACTTACTGGTAATAGTTCAGATTTAACACTAGGAGAGGTAATTATCAATTGTCTGTTGCAAAATGAAGAACACATTCGTTTGTCACGTTTCTTTACTTCCTGTAGAAGTCATCGGAGTGTCCGCCTATTTAGGTCAGTTTGGCACGAACTGATTAACTACGAGACAACTGACCCTAACTGGCTGTTGATCTGTTGCAAGCGAGCGCGTGCGCTGGCAGTACCGCTCGGGCCGGGCTCGTCCAGCGCGCTGTGCAATGTATCACCTTGGTTGCTCCGCACGCACTCAATTGCTACCATTTCTTGAACTATTTACGAAATTTAAGTAGGTAATGCGACTACGTACGCAGATGGTACTTTACAAATAAGAACAATCCTATGACAATACACTCGTAAGTAGTTAATAAAACATAAAAAAAAACCTATACGATTTCCGTCTTAAAAATTATTTATTATTATTATATCTGATTTTAACCTACTTTTAGTTAAAAAACCTCCTGCATAAAATGTGCTTCCATAAAAAAAGTATTTAGTACCTAAGAATTTATTTCTAATTTAAGTAAACAACACAGTAACTGATTGAAAACCATTTTGTGAAAAACAGACATAATTATGGTTTCATCGTAACCAAAACTATTTATTGACACACATCAAAGGAACACGATTGCGCAGTTTTAAATCCGTTGGTTTTTTTGCAAATAAGAATTAAAAGGATCACTTCATTTGTATAAAAATATGGCATACTACGCAGAAACTTGTAAGACCTAAATTAGTTTTTATTTGTTTCAGCTTCATACATAAAAATATGCCAACGGAACGACCCGCAAGTTGACAAGTGCATCATGAACTCCGTGGATGAGTTGCGTCCAAAAATATCGAAGGTGAGACATAATAGTAGCTAATAGTAATAAGTACGGTACATACAGTAGCATCTAGTCTAGTAACAAAAATTCAATTCCCTAATACTGTTCTAAAGTAAAACTATTATAAATCAGGCTTTACCCGTGTCTTCGCATCACCACATAATATGGCAGTTGTATTGGGGCATTTTTTAAAAAAAAGTGTACTCTATTCTATACTTTATTTTTTCAAATGAGCTAATTTTGGGGTTTTCTTACTCAGAATCAAGCACTATTGATTTTAATGATAAAAAAAATGTCCCACATTTTTCGTCACTTTTTGACGTTTTTTTATAGGTACAGTTTAATATGGCTCGTCACAAAACGGAGTCAAAACAATTTTTTTTACGAAAAGGGTACCTACACTTTTTTTTGAAAATGCCCATTGAAACTCCGTGATTTTACTAAATTCCCATGGGAACTCCCCATAAATATAGCTATAGTGGTTTTCATTTACGTTGTATGATGAACACGCGTGCAAAAAAGCGGTTTAAATTTTAGGATTTTACATTGATCCCGTCGGAATATTGGGATAAAAATTGGATGTAGTTCTGCAAACCGAAACCAATCCACATAGTGATAGTTTTGAGAAAAAAGCCGATTTTGTAGAATATGTAGAAAAAACACACACACACACACACACACACACACACACACACACACACACACACACACACACACACACACACACACACACACACACACACACACACACACACACACACACACACACACACACACATACACACACACACGCACGCACACACACGCACGCACACAGGCAGCGCACTCTCATATTCTCGAACTGAGCGTTACAACGTTGTTTGCATGGCAGTTCTAGTGTACAACAAGAGCATAAAACGAGCCATTTTACCCGAGAAGTTCATATAGCCACCTGAGCCAGTACGGCGAGGGTAGCTCGACACTTCGAGGGGGAAAGGGTTTAGAACTAGCGTTTTACATTCTGCTTTTCACTTCGATTGCAAAGAAATCAAACACCAACATTGAAAATGAAATTTATAAGTTCTCATTTTTCATGCATTGCAATTACTATAATAATGTACTAGATTTGTCTAAGTAGTTTTATTAATTTCGTAATATAAAACACTATTCATATAAATTAAACAAGAAACTTATATTTTATATTTTTTTTACTGTTTGTTGCTGTTGGCACCTTTGTCTTAGACGAAGATTTTATATTATGCACTAGAGCATAAAAAGCCATTTTATGCAGCATTCTCTTGACATAAAGGACCACTTTACGAGCATGAGAAGTAAAAAAGTTTTTTTCCCACTCAATTTATCTCGATACTCCCACGTGATCCATGTAAAATCCGAAAATCTTATCCGCCAAGTCTAAAGACGTGAAATTTTGCATGGGTGATCGTCATACAACGTAAATGAAGGCCTCGATGTTATTTTTGGGAAATCCCTGGAATTTCCATTCGACTGCCAAATTTACGCGGGCAAAGCCATAGACAAAGGCCAGTATTACAATACTTTAACCACTCGACGTCGCGCCTGGCGCTGCGAAAGAAGCGATTTCCGTCCCATCATCAGTTCTCGGAGTGCCGCACTCTGTTTCAGTGATTTCGCCTTCTGATTGAGAACATGGGTAAGAACACTTTTTGGTATTTGTGTCATCCTCCGTGCAACAGGTTATTTCAGTACCATCCCCCACAGAACATTCTGTATCACTACAATCCTCCGCGGAACATGGTGTATCAGTATAATCCTCCGCGGAAGTTGATGTATCAGTATAATCTGCCTCACAACATGGTGTATCAGTGCAATCTATCGCGGAACATGGTGTATCAATACAATCCGCCACTGAATATGGTGTATCAGTACTATCCGCCTCGGTACATGGTGTATCAGTATAAACTGTCACAGAACATGGTGTATCAGTACAATCCGCCACGAAACATGATGTATCAATACATTCCGCCGTAGAACATGGTATATCAGTATAATCTGTTGAAGAACATGGTATGTCAGTATAATCTGTCACACAACATGGTGTATCAGTACAATCCACCACGAAACAGGATTCATCAGTACAATCTGCCGCAGAACATGGTGCATCAGTACAATCTGTTGCAGAACATGGTGTATTAGTACAATCCGCCGCGGAACATGGTGTATCAGTACAATCTGTTGCGGAAGATGGTGTATCAGTACAATCTGCTGCGGAACATGGTGTATCCGTGCAATCCGTTGCGGAACATGGTGTATCCGTGCAATCCGTCGCGGAATGCGGTGTATTAGTACAATCTGTCGCGGAACATGGTGTATCAGTACAATCTGTCGCGGAACATGGTGTATCAGTACAATCTGTCGCGGAACATGGTGTATCAGTACAATCCGCTGCGGAACATGGTGTATCCGTGCAATCCGCCGCGGAATGCGGTGTATCAGTACAATCTGCCGCGGAACATGGTGTATCAGTACAATCTGTCGCGGAAAATGGTGTTTCAGTACAATCTGCCGCGGAACATGGTGTATCCTTGCAATCCGCTACGGAACATGGTGTACCCGTGCAATCCGCCGCGGAATGCGGTGTATCAGTACAATCTGCCGCGGAACATGATGAAGCAGTACAATCTGTCGCGGAACATGGTGTATCCGTGCAATCCGCCGTGGAATATGGTGTGTCAGTACAAGCTGTTTCGGAACATGGTGTATCAGTACAATCTGTCGCGGAACATGATGTATCAGTACAATCTGCCACGGAACATGGTGTATACGTGCAATCCGCCGTGGAATATGGTGTGTCAGTACAAGCTGTTTCGGAACATGGTGTATCAGTACAATCTGTCGCGGAACATGGTGTATCAGTACAATCTGCCGCGGAACATGGTGTATCCGTGCAATCCGCTGCGGAATATGGTGTATCCGTGCAATCCGCCGCGGAATGCGGTGTATCAGTACAATCTGCCGCGCAACATGATGTATCAGTACAATCTGACGTGGAACTTGGTGTATCAGTACAATCTGCCGCGGAACATGGTGTATCCGTGCAATTCGCCGCGGAATATGGTGTGTCTGTACAAGCTGTTGCAGAACATGGTGTATCCGTGCAACCCGACGCAGAATATGGTGTGTCGGTACAAGCTGTCGCGGAACATGGTGTATCAGTACAATCTGCCGCGGAACATGGTGTATCCGTGCAATCAGCCGCGGAATATGGTGTGTCGGTACAAGCTGTCGCGGAACATGGTGTATCAGTACAATCTGCCGCGGAACATGGCGTATCCGTGCAATTCGCTGCGGAATATGGTGTCTTGGTACAAGCTGTCGCGGAACATGGTGTATCAGTACAATCTGCCACGGAACATGGTGTATCCGTGCAATCCGCTGCGGAACATGGTGTATCCGTGCAATCCGCCGCGGAATGTGGTGTATCAGTACAATCTGCCGCGGAAAATGGTGTATCCGTGCAATTCGCCGCGGAATATGGTGTGTCTGTACAAGCTGCTGCAGAACATGGTGTATCCGTGCAACCCGCCGCAGAATATGGTGTATCGGTACAAGCTGTCGCGGAACGTGGTGTATCAATACAATCTGCCGCGGAACATGGTGTATCCATGCAATCCACCGCGGAATATGGTGTGTCGGTACAAGCTGTCGCGGAACATGGTGTATCAGTACAATCTGCCGCGGAACATGGTGTATCCGTGCAATCCGCCGCGGAACATGGTGTATTGTTGCAGCTCAATTCGCAGGTATCTGAAGTATAGCCTGATTGCTCTTCTGGCCCAACTATTATGTTATTCGATTTTGATGTATTCGAAGGATTTTCAGAAGCGCAATCCAGTGCGGTTTCGATTGGGTTACTCAGTATAGCACCAATACATTCATCAGTTTGTTCAGATTTATTAATACTGGAATCTGATGTTGAAGAACCTATAGAGACTGCATCACTTATAACATCTGTTTGTCCCAGTTGTGAAAACATGGAAAGAGGCAGCTCTATGATTATGTTTGTTTTAATCGGCTGTCCCCTAAATAATGGTACCTTAATTCTGTACTCGGGCCATCCCGCATTGGTGTTTTGAGATATTATTTGATTTGTGTAGCTTTGATCTCGAGGAGTTGGACTGCCAGTTTGACGGTATGGGTAGGGCACAACTACACACGGCGATTGCTGCGGAGGAGGAGCCCAGGCGACGGTAGACAGTCTACGTCGAAGTGCTTCACGGTATGATTGATGAGAGCTCGTGTTTACATTTGACATGCACTGTAAAAATAAAAAACAATATTCGAGCTTATTGGTATATGTATTTCTAAATTTTACTCTACATCTATGTACTTACGAGTAAAGTATAGGTTGACCCCTATACGTTGGCCCCTAAATTATTATCTTATCGTTTTATCTAATATATATACATATAATAAATCTGTAAAAGGTGTCTGTACATTGAAAATATTTGAGAAAAACTGTTACTTGTATACTTATTAGAACCAAAAATAATTATTTTTAGAATTATTGTCTGTGACTCTGTGCACGCTAACCACAGGATCGGCTTAACCTAGAGGAATGCACTTATCACTCACTAATGTGTTGTCCTTTTCTTGGTTTAACATTTAGTGTGTATTTCATTTAAATCGGTTCACAAACAAAAAAGATACTTATGTCATTTTAAAGAATTTAATCGAAAAGTTTCGGAAGAATCGTTATTGATTTCGCAACCACTTCGATTAACTATTAAAGTTTTGGTTAATTATGGTATCTCAAATTATGATTGAAATCTTGTCCATACTAATATTGTAAATGCGAAAGTGTGTGTGTCTGTCTATCTGTTACCTCTTCACGATTAAACCGCTGAACCGTTTGAATCCCGGGAAAGGACATAGGATAGTTTTTTCTCGGAAATCACCCTTGATGGAGTTGTATGGTGAATCAATAACCGCTGAACCGATTTAGATGAAATTTGGTATACAGATAGTTTGAGTCCGGGGAAAGGATATAGGATGGGTTTTATTGCAGAAATCACCCTTCTAAGGGGTAAAAGATGGTGTGAAAGTTTATATTGGGAACAAATAGATTTAAATGAATGGTACGGGGGGTTGGTGGAATTTTGTAAAGGGAGACAAAAAAAAGTACTTGCTATAAAACTTTTACCATATAACTTTTCGTTAGAAATAAAGAATGTTTGTGTACTGTTAACCAATTCATCCATACAAATATTATAAATGCGAAAGTGTCTGTCTGTCTGTTACTTCTTCACGCTTAAACCGCTGAATCGATTTTGATGAAATTTTGTACAGAGATATTTTGACTCCCGGGAAATGACATAGGATAGTTTTTATTCCAGAAATTACCATTCAAGGGGGTGAAAAGGGAGGTGAATATTTTTATGGGGAATCAATAACCGCTGAACCGATTTAGATGAAATATGGTATGGAGATAGTCTGAGTTGTAAGGAAAGATATAAATAGTTAGAAAGCCCAATCTAGCTAACCACAATCTTAAAATTTAAAGATTTTGTAGCTGTTGGTTTTGTTGATGTACGTACTTGTATTTGTTTCTTTTATTGAATTAAACAGTTTTTTTTAAAAGCAGATTGGTTCAAAAATTATAATTATGTATGTATTATATGATTTGATTTATTGTGAGACGTTCCTCCACATTTTCAGCTCGGAAACAGAACTTAACCGGAATATGCGGGAAAAGATAATATGAATCTAGGTCAATAAAACCGTCCAATTACCTGCAACAACAAACCGCACGCCGCTAGTATGGCCGCACGATGCCACAACATTTTGTACAAAAAGTCTTTAAACCAATATAACAACCACCTTTATATACAATTTCAATTCGATAGGACGCTTGTATCATTCGTCATGGCAGGGTCATTGTTGTTATTTAAATCGTTAGTAAGCGGGCACGTCGGTTCGAAAGGAAGAGATATCGCGGGGACACGTGTCCCACCGCGGCTCGGGCGCAGCGCCTCCGCCGCTAACGCAACGCACACGTGCGAGCGTTTTGATAACATTGCAATGGTAGACTAGGCAATGTTTACAACGAACGTTTACACTTTAGAGTTTAATCAATTTAATCTGGTCTATAAACCAATCGGTCTTACTATACTATGTAAATATAAATGGAAAATGAGTCCCAACTTCTGAGTTAATTCTTCTTTTAACAGCCTGTAAATAAATTGGCTGCGATATGCATCGCTTGACCGGTTCTACGTAACTAAGCGATAAATGGGACCAATAGCATTTCCATATCGGCATTTTTGTTGAATAATAATATATTTAGCGAACAATCAGACTTGCCGACCTTATTATTTTGCGATTTAATAGTTTATTCTTGAAGACATTATACCCAAGACGTATTCTTAGTAAAAAATCTAGTGTCGCCAGTAATCTGTAATATAGACCCCGCTATCGGAGGTGCAATTTGGTAGCTGGACGTTTTTAGGTATGGGTAAAAAAATTTATGATGTCGATATCGACGCTCTTGCTTTTTCTTTATTATAAATAAATAAATAAATATTAGGGGACAATCTTACACAAATCGACCTAGTCCCAAACTAAGCAAAGCTCGTACTATGGGTACTAGACGACGATAAACATACTTATATAGATAAATACATACTTAAATACATAGAAAACATCCATAACTCAGGAACAAATATTCGTGCTCATCACACAAATAAATGCCCTTACCGGGATTTGAACCCAGGACCTCTTGCTTCGTAGGCAGGGTCACTACCAACTAGGCTAAAGCGGTCGTTGAGCTTAATAAGTTTTATATTCGGCCTAAAACTTAACATGTTTATTTTGTCATCTACGATAATTATTGTCATCAGAAGTAGATTCCATTATCAATAGAAAAAAAAAACACTATGCTTGCTATATTTAGTGCATGAACACTTTTGAGATAAACTTTTTCCTTAGATAATACTGGCCACTTATACTAATAATAAATTATTTACGTTAATAGATAGTCAATTTTATCTGACAACAATATTTCGCTGCTTATCGAGAACCGTGGCACAACTCAAAATTAAATGCTTTTGCATTTAATATTATATCTTTTACTGGTAAGATTTGAAATCGAATTGCATTGCAATCCATTTTGTTTTATGACAGTGTTCATGAGAAGCAGCGATTTCTAATTATTTAGATGTGTTTACGGACATATTTTAAATAATTTTAGTCTAAGACATTACGGTAGAGATAAATTTATAAACATAACTATATTTCAAAATATTCTTTACCCATTTACCCATCCCTAAGAACGCCAAGCTACCAAAATGCACCTCTGATAGCGAGGTCTAGAATAATAAACAATGTTTATAATAATGATTACTTAGGTAGTCTAAGTAATCATTATTTTAATGCATTGTTGTGTGTTACACAGTTGTAATTTCAATGTTCCAAACAGAGAAAATAGCTAAGTATTCAGGGTAGACTTTACAGTCAACAAATGTTATTCATCACGTCATTAATTAGGCGTTGCTTTTTATGTGTTTGCTATATATAGATTAGATTAAATTTATTTATTTCATGTTAAAAATTACAATATAAATTTGCGTTGATGTCAAAATAATGTAAAATAAAAATAATTAACTATCGTGCACAAAATTTCAGAAAGTAAAATGTTCTCCCAATAAGGATCGCCATTATACAAAAAGAGAAGAAAAAAACACTGTAAATATACTTATCACTATTTAACATAATACATTAAAAATATAATATCTCCCAATAAGGGTTGTCATTTCACAATTTAAAAATCAAAAAACCCGCCTGCAGTAATACTGAAAAGGTGGAAACAATATAAAATGTTCAATAACAATAAAAAGCTAACTGAACTCAATGAAAGAAATAGAAAAAAATATAACGTTGAAACGAATTTAAAACACGTCGATGCATGGCAGTCTTTCAAAATTTAATGCAACGATAAAATGCAGTCGGAGGCATGCATGAAGTGACATTAAATCCCATGCAGCCACTGACTCCCATGACTGCATTTTATCGTTGCAATTTTATCGTTGCATTAAATTTTGAAAGACAGCCATCGACGTGTTTTAAATTCGTTTCAATGATTAGTTTTTTTTTGATTTCTTTCGTTGAGTTCAGTTAGCTTTTTAGGGTTCCGTAGCCAAATGGCAAAAAACGGAACCCTTATGGATTCGTTATGTCTGTCTGTCTATCTGTCCGTCCGTATGTCACAGCCACTTTGATCCGAAACTATAAGAACTATGCTGTTGAAACTTGGTAAGTAGATGTATTGATGTATCTACTCTGTGAACTGCATTAAGATTTTCACACAAAAATAGAAAAAAAACAATAAATTTTGGGGGTTCCACATAGTTACATACGGGTCAAACACATAACCCTTCCTTCTTCGCAGTCGGGTAAAAATAATTATTTAGTTCAGTTCAGTTCAGTTCTTTATTTGCAATAAATTGAGTGTGATACACAAGGATGGTACAAAAATATAAAATAGTCTCAACACAATTTACAATTAAATTTATTATTATTTATTATTTAGTATACAATTAAAACAAGAAACAAATACATTTTTTACAATAATAATAATTTATATAATAATTTGCTGTATGATGAGATGACCTTTGTTAGAAAATACCATCAATATATCTTTTTGATTTACAAAATAAAAACCACTTGGACAGTTAATAATAAGGTAAACTACTAACCGGCCTTTATTTTTTTTTTAATTTTAACACCCGGAATACATTAATATTTAATATTTTCTTTTTTAAAAGAAGTTCTCATAATAATTACGGAAAGTAAATATATTTAATAATTCCTAGGTGTACAGGAATATCCAATCAATACCTACAATGGCAACTACATGTTTATAGCAATATATTCAGGTAAATACCAGGTGTAAAGTTCAGTTTATGTATGCAAGCTGCTATATTGGTATGTAATCAATCAAGGTATCTATGAGAATTAATTTATTTACTAACATTATTCGACATCAAAAGGAAAGACATAATAATTACATGTAATCATTAAATTGATACTATAACTATAAATAAAATAAAACTAACTTAAACTAAAACTAAATAAAATTAACAAAAGGTTCCCCCCGCGGCATGGACCCAAAGACACTGGCAGCATTACCTCGCTGTATAGCAATGCTGATACGTTGTGCGAGGTAGCTGCCAGCTCTTTGGTCTCCTGTAGTGTCACAAAGCCGTTTACAAATATCTTTGTAAAGACTTTTTGCGCTGGAGCCCCACGGACCAAAGGTCTCAACTCCGAATGGAACAAAGTTGTATTCAGAGCCAAGACCTTTGTATTTATTTTTCTTAAGCTTTTCTGCCGCTTCTGCTGCTGCACCAGCTTGATTTGCTGTTCCGCGGACGTGGGACGGAGCCAGTGTGTCTACACAAGTAGCGTCCCACACTAGCACACGACCCAATTTCCACGGAATCAATGACATTCCGTCTGGTCTCTTGCCATCGTCTCTGGCGATGCCCGATGGCTCCAGTAACGCAGGCACATTGACGGTGGCAAGAGAGCGACGGATAATGTCATTGAGAGCAGAGTGTCTAGAGAAGCGGCCCGCGCTCTTCTGGCACGAAAGGCCGTGGTGTCCCAGCGCGTCGACCTCAAAGCCGCAGGGGCATTTGTGCGGTGCGCAAACTGCTACTCCAAGTCGCAGGCAGACGGAAATTCTGAGAGTGTCGGGCTCTAAAAAAGTACCAGTGTTGGCTGATGGAAAGGCGTGCAACCAGCAGCCGGCTTCCTTCGTACCTGCAGCCAATAGTCTGGCACGATGAGAGCCCGTGCTGCGGCTCAGAAGGAATTCATAAGTCAAATTTGACTGAATGTCGTCCCAGGACCTTTGAAACTTTAAATTTTCTGGGAAATCCTTTCCCGGACAGGCAATAGACCAATCATTTTTAGCCTCCGTTAAACCCGCAGTCTCATAGTTTAAAGGGCAAGCCCTCAGGATTTTACCTATTATCTTATCTATTATATTATTGCTGTTTAATATGCGTTGTGTGCTCTGTTGCGATCTCAGTAGGTACCTAGTTATACATAGATATTAGATATCTAAATATTTATGAACTGGTTTCGATTAATCCTAGGCGGCCGAAATATTTAACAGCCTTTAAAAGAAGGAGGAGATTATGATTTTCCAACGTATGTATTCTTTTCGTTTTTTTTTATGTATCTATGTAAAATATCTCCAACACTTGTGGATCTGAAGTAGATATTTTATGGATTACGATTCAATTAAATTAATACCTACAGTTGTTAAGCAAGTTATGCTCGTTACAATGCGTATGGTAACGTGAAACTGATGGTGAAGCACCAGGAGGACTCCTCGACAGTTAAGATCCCCATGAAACATGAAACATATCGCAAATAACAAAATTTTGTGAAAGACGATGGATGATCAGTTGTCATTAAGCTATTGTAGCTTAGTTAGGTAGTAGTAGTAGGTAATATCTTATTGTTGGGTGGGATGGCAGTGGATTTCTTCCTCGCCATTTACACGTTTCATCGTCATCATCATCATTTATTCAAAAACAATATACAGTGAAACTTGGTTAAGTGAGAAACCTCCATAACTGGAACTCATGCTGAGGTCCCAACACTTTGGCACTGAATTACCTCTGTTAGTGGGACGAGGTAAGCCTCTATATCTGGGATTTGTTCTTTCGATTTATCATCATAGTTACCTCTATAACTGAGACAGCGAGTAAATTTTATATGCATAAACCTCTGTAACTGAGATAACATTGTTTGTTTACTCATTCTTATTCTACCCACAAATTCCACACGTAATTCCAAGTACGTAAGTAATTTTGAGCTTCAATTACCTTCAGTTTTAGTTTCGCTTTACTATCATACAGATGTTTATTTGAAAAATGCCAAAACGAAAGCTACAATCGTTATCATTACGTGAAAAACTGAATTTTTGTTTTTGTTGTTGAAACTTTTTGTTGATTACATTTGTATGATTACCTTTAAGTACTAATTTTTTTTTATTATATCTCATTTACATACATAACACGTTATTTTATTTAATGATCGCACCTGTATAACTGAAATAAACTGTATTCTCACCTCTATTAATGGAACCCTCTGTAAATGAGACAGATATTTATTTATACCTGTATATCTGAGACACTGGGTAAGTGGAATACCTCTATAAGTGAAACGACATTGCAGGTCCCTTGATGTCTCACTTAACCAGGTTTCACTGTACATTGTGTTTGAACACTAGAAGTAATTAAAAATGTACCAAATTGTTAAAAACTTATGTTACAGATAATGCTATACTAATTTACATGTCAATTAAAATTCTACTAATTATTATTATTGTTAATTTCATTAATTACTATAATTATACATAACCGTTTTATATTGCACATTTTATGTCAATGTCTATTACACATTATATTCTACACTATTATTATTTTCGAAAATCAATCTCTCATTTGATCTAATGATTACATTACACATTTATTTGGTTTTTTACTTTGAAAAGTATATTTTGTCTGGCCATAGCCCTACGACATGCCCCGTCATTAATTTTCTGTGCTTTCTTTATAACCTTTTAAGTGGCAAAGGGAATGGACGTTATGTAGCCACTGTTGATCATGTAATCATGTTGTTTTCCGTTTGTAGTTTAAGTATTATTGTTTTTTGTGTTGTATATTATTAGGTTAGTGTATTGTTTAGTGACAAATTTTAGCTGTCGGGTTCATTATTGCCGTTATTTTTTAAAACTGTGGTTAAAATGGTTCCAACCGAAGACCATAGTCGGCTGTAAGGTTGACATTATGCTGAGTTGGGACCACTTCGTGACAATATTTGTCTCAGTTTCCGTTTCTTTGTTTTTATAAAAATGCCACGAATAAATGTTTTTCTTTCTTTCTTTTAGTTAAGTAAGATACAGTGAAAAGTGCAAAATATTTTTTTTTATAAAAGAATCAAACCAACTCAAAAAAAAAACAAAAATGAGTAATAGATTTATTATTATTATTTTTAATGCGCTACCATAGATATAAGTAGATCAAAATATTTTTCTGTGTATGCTTGACGCGCTTCCTGCTTAGGTATAGTCGGGGTAAAAAACGTTCGTCACTTTTCGACCTTAATTCGTTGACATAGAGTCGAAAAGTGACGAACCTTTTCTTACCCCGACTATAATTACCGTAAACTGGGGTTGCATTGATCAGTTTAAAAATTTAAACTTCTGTATCTTTAATTATAAAAAAAAAGGAAGGTCAACTTTTTTAGATCTTTTCAATATCCTAAGTTTTGTTATGCTAACTTAAAAATTGCTGGCAAAAAAAATGTGGTGATCAAAGTAAAACTGACAGTGGGGTTACTTTGATAGCCCATGTTTCTTTAACGGTTATCGAAAGCAACCCCCTAAAGGAGCATTTGTTCCATTGAAAGAAAAAATCGGTTCACAGGATCAAAAGTTATGATTGTTTATGTTGTTTTGGGGTTACTTTGATCGAAAATAAAATTCACCATGTATTGATAATCAACTTTATTAAAGGTTTTGCTTATAAATTAAACACACACATTATTAAATAAAAATGAAATCAATCTTCTTATAAGTAATTTAATTACACAGCCTTAGCAGCCTTCAAACAACCAAAGTAATGATCAATGTCACCCCACACAGGTGATCAAATTAAATTTTAGTATTAAAATACATCGTTTAAGTTTATGACACAAAACACAATACAGTGCATTCATAAATAAACTACTGAAAAGCTAATATTCATTGCATTCTTATACTCGACCACAGACATTCGTATTTTTCACACAAATATCTGCCCAAATATTAGCCTCATATCATTTGAAGGTGCCCGTATATTGAGTATGTGTTTTAATTACAACAAAGTATTAACAACCCATAATTTATCAGACAAGCTTAAACAATTATTCAGGTACCTATCATCATCTCTTTCTGTTACCACCTTATACCTTTAGACAGAAAGAAATAGTGAATGTGATTAGTGAACCTAACCGCCCGCAGTACAATACGGCTTCAGGATTTACCAGACGAAAATGGTCTTTAGGTGATCGCGAAAACTGATGAATGGTGAAATTAGTTTTTACAGAATACAAACATGTAAGTAAGTATTTAATGTCGAAGCCTATTCTTTTAGCAAATTATTTTTCCCAAACTGATTCATTTGGCAAATGTTTAATTTCCCAAATGTTTATTTTTTCTGAAACTGTTAAGAAAGAAGAAAGAAAAACATTTATTTATAAGTATTTAGGATATATTTCAGAACTATTATGTAGGTTAGGTTAGGTTATATTTGTTTTATAACAATCCTGAAAAGTTTACAGTTTCAGAAAAAATAAACATTTGGGAAATTAAACATTTGCCAAATGAACTAGTTTGGGAAAAATAATTTGCCAAAGAAAGTACACCCACTTAATGTATTTAAATTAACCACGTATCGTTGAAAACTGTTATTTCTTAGGCCCCTAGCATACGGCGTTTTTTAAACGCGCCGTCGACGCGCATTTTAGGAACGCGCGTTTACAGCGCGTTTTCATAGAACAGCCATAATAACCCGCGTGCGTATAACGTTTGTATTGATACAAACGCGCATCGACGGCGCGTTTAAAAAACGCCGTGTGCTTAGGCCCTTAGGCTGTTTTACTATGTTTCTACTCAAGGCGGCAGAAAGCTAACTCAATGCCAATATGTGTTAAGTAACTAGAGCTATCTTCCCTGGTCAACGTGAATCCTTAACATTAAAAACAGCATTCCTAGAATTATTAGAATTACTTACGCATACATATCTTAAGTAAAATAAATATCCCTATACTGTTACCTTAGCAAAGTTTTGAATTAAACGAATTACTGGTTCATTACTTTCAACTACGCACCATCCCAACAACTTCCAACGAACGTACATTATCATGAGTTGCGCATGCTCCCAGCTAGCGAGTTATAAACACATTGCAGTGCACACTATTATTTATTTATGCAACTCATTTCTTCATAGCTGGTCATAAGAAGGTCAGTTATTATGTATATTAAGCACTAGTAATAATTTAGTATAATGCATGGGCCATGAATTGGCTGACATTTAAATATTTTATAAAAATTAAAATAAATATGAAACTTATTTAAAAAAAAATTGGTTGACTATTATGATTATTATTAATAATTGGTTGACTATAAACAGGAATTTATTTTTTAAACATAACATCATTTATATGAACTCCGTTCTCCGTTGCAATTTACACATTCTTGTAAACGAGTACCTACCGAAAGTTTGAAAAACTCTTCGGCAAAGGGGTCGTGAGATTGCAGACACATCTCTTCTCTAATGTTTGCTCTTAATTGAAGCAGTGATATTGGTTTGTTAGTGTAAACACAATGCTTCAAATATCCCCATAAGAAGAAATCAGCTGGCGTCAAATTGGGACTCCTGGGGGCCAAGGGATGTTTCCTCCCCTAGAAATCTGTGTACCCGAGAACATTTCTTTGCCAGCCGGTAGAGTAGAGACTCGTCAGAGGTGTGGCCAGTGGCTCCGCGTTACTGTAACCTCGTGTTTTCATTGTAGCCAGTAAACTATTGTAACTGTGGTGCCAGGAACTCCCTTCATAATCCCACATACCCAGTAGAGTTGACAGTGACCGTACGGTCGTGACAGTCTTCGAAGAAATAGGGTCATATAATATTGCCATAGAATGTAACTTTATCAAAACGTTTATTATTTATCGTACTTTAAAAAAAATACTGCATATATGAACTCAATTTGTCTTAGATGAATATTATATGGGATCGAGGAACAAAATTAGGCAGTTGTCGTATTTTTTATACCTCGCATTTAAAAGTTAATTTTTGCTTAACTAAACGTAATTAAATTCTACGGGAGCTGTCATCGATAAAATAAATGATTAGAAATAATATAACGTGCCTATCACGTGCAAGTGGGCTTTGTCAGAGAGTAAGATATTATGGAAGTTGCCAACGCGATCTAACAAAGTTTGGCAGACGATTTACGTGTAAATTTAAATCATTCCTGCACGAATTGGAGCTTGTATGGATGTAATTTTAGATCAAATTTCAAAATGATGTGCGTGATATTTTTAATTTTCTGCCGAACGTCTAGGCGTCGCCAAATCTCGATCCCGTTGAACTGAAGGATACCGCGAGCCTACGGTTTGCTTCAAATTTAGTGTTATTCCTGTCTCTTCAAACTTCTTCACCTTTTTCAAAATCTAAACTGAGCTCAGACACTGATCTAATTCATGTAAATCATACTACACCCGAAACAAATGCCTCAAAATAATGGGTAGCGCACTGTTTGAATAAAATTGTTTTACACAGAAAGCTCGCTGAGGTCCCGTAAAAAGATCCATTACAACTAAATTTCCAAGAAATAAGCTAGTTTGAGCTGCCTCCAGGGGGGCACACTTACATATATCACACTTTTCATGCGACTGCAGCGACCTTTGGTGTTAGGTGTTTGACGAAGAACTAAATTAGCGGCCATCTTGGTTGACTTGTCAAACTTGTCAGTTTATTTATTTATTTATTTGTTTATGGAGAACCAACAGCTTATACATCATCTTAAACATTACAGTAATTACAGTCAGTTGTCATTCATCGGCCATGGCCATGGCGTACCAAATTGTACGGTCAAGGATTTTAATTGATAGGCCACTTGCCAATGTTCGTATTTTAGCCGTATAATGCAAATCGGGTTTAGCCGCTTATACATCGTATATGCTGATTTGAATTAGACGGCTAAAATACGAATAGTGGCATAATAGGCTAATGCATCAATTAAAATTACGCGTATCTATAGCTGTACATCACTACCAACATATACATATAGATAGGTATACATCTATAGATACGTCACATTAGTTCTTGAGTAGCCAGCCGTAGGGCGGCAGCACCTTCCATACATGCATATTTGACCATAGAGTTGCCACTCTTGTTCATATAATATTACAATACTCTTTGGCTGCCTCCTCACAAATTTAAAAGTGAACTACCTAATTTATGGCACTCTGTATTTATAAAAAAAATCAAAGTAGTGTTGTTAACCATTAAGCTTTTAAGTCATGTAGAGGAGAAAATCAACTCTATCCCAAATTATTCCAAGCAACAGCCGTCTCAATTCTTAACTAAGGG
Organism: Archips xylosteana; assembly: GCA_947563465.1. NCBI lineage: Eukaryota > Metazoa > Arthropoda > Insecta > Lepidoptera > Tortricidae > Archips > Archips xylosteana. Next base: position 20,964,248 of record OX387343.1, read on the forward strand.
CCCGTTGTTTGATCAATAGTTAAATAAACTAATAATTAAAATGTATGGCAAAGATAACAATAGTTAACGCATTTCAAAGGCAATTTGACTATTAGTTTGTTTAACCATTGATCAAACAACGGGCCGTAAGTATACATACCGGCATTATAAATAAGTGTATAGTATGTAGAGTATTTAGTAAGAACATTAAGAATTGTTTTGCCATAGTGCTGTAATCCTGTTTACTGGATTTTTTCCGACCCGCCGGTTTTCGCAATTTTTCCTTTATCTGTGCTATAAGGCCTTGCTTTATACCAAATTTCAAGATTCTGAGTTCACGGGAAGTACCCTGTAGGTTTTGATTCTCTTGCGAGTGTCGAAAATGTGCGTTGATTACTGATATAGACAGACAGACAAAAAAAATTATGCTTTTCGCAATTTTTCCTTTATCTGTGCTATAAGACCTAGCTTCGTACCAAATTTCAAGATTCTGAGTTCACGGGAAGTACCCTGTAGGTTTTGATTCCATTGCGAGCTTCGAAAATATGCGGAAATTTGCGTCATAAACGGCTGTATCTTTTGATTGCGTTGGCTTAGATGTTTGATTTTTTCATAGCTCCAAGGGACAGTAGACTTGAGTATTTGATATAAATTTCAGCTTGATACCTTCACGTGTTCCTGAGAAAAAGGGTCTTGACTGACAGACGGACGGACACACGGACGGACGGACAACAAAGTGATCCTATAAGGGTTCCGTTTTTTCCTTTTGAGATATGGAACCCTAAAAAGTAATAGGCCCTGTATTTATAGCCCGTTCATCCTTGAGTTCTCGTTACTATATTTTTTTTGTAGCCAAATAGTATTATCAGTTTGAAAATTTCTACCAAATTGTATTTTTACAGACCTACAATATTGACCTCTAAAATTAAGGTTACCTATTACTTTAAGACTTAATTTTTTCTGCTGACTGCTGGCGACTATTAAACTGTTGGTAGTAAAATTATATATCATTCTGAGTGGAGGCTTGTGCCCTGCAGTGCTGCAGTGGGACGTATACACGATGATTTTTAATCGGTGATCAGGAACCTATTTTCATAGATCAGTATTCGATGGCGACCACGATTAAATTTTTTAGTTTAAAAAAAAAGTCTATTTTTTGGTTTAGTCTATGAGCTTAAAAAACCTCTTTGACAAGTCAGTTTCTTTAACAAACTTTGACGCGAGACGCTGTAGCGATATTATGTATGACACTTGACGAAACTACTTAACTTCAATAAATGTAGGATGACCATGCCATGGTGGATGGAGGAAGTTCTAAAAATAACGTTTCTTTATTAACTAAACAGAGACTTCATTGTTTTTAAACCTCGTCTATTAAATTCTATTTTGGCTAGGGATCTTTGTTTTTCAGCTTCTGGTCACTGATTAAAAATCACTATAGGCTATAAAATACTAGACTAGGAAAACAGATTGAAAGTTCAACTTTATATTTTAGATGCGAACAAATCAGTTGGATACTAAGTAAGTATTAGATGTACTGATTTAATATTAACTAATGCAATCTTCACTTATTTGACGCAGTCATTTGATAGAAATTCTTCGCTCGTTCAAGCGCATACGTGACTTATTTTTAAACGGTTCTAGGTAAGTAAATAAGGAAGGAGCCCAGTAACCGTAATTGCATATTGTTACAATGCAGAGAATCTCACGCTGAGGTCATAAAATGAACTGGGACGGAATACCCAATTTTCTATAACCTTCAATATAAGCATTTTTAAGAATTATGAAAATATTTGCTGTACAGCTACATACCTATACAGCATATTGGAAAGTATGTCAATGTCAACGCCGTTTCGTAATACGATCAATATGACAAGTCAAGATGGGTACCTGCTGCAAAAGCAGGGAGCATTTTTAAGCAAACAACTCATTGAATACTTCAATATCAATGACAGTAAACACCTAAAAAACTTTTAAAAATAGCTTTCTCTCAAACATGCTCGGAAATATATGCGTTAATATCACGAAATGAAGGTATAAAGTTTATTGTTTATGGCGCCCTACATTACTTCTTGGCCTAGGCCAAAAAAGCAAGTATGAAAAACCATTATTGTCCTCTGCTCTATTTAAATTTGCTTACTAAAATTAAATTTTACTGGTTTAGGTACCTAGTAGTTATTTTAGTTTTAATATTTCCTCACATTGTTTGAGAAAAGCACTATTATACAATCCTCGGCCTAGTGTGTGTATCCCAAACTCGTCCAGCAATGCCTTACTTGGCTTACTTCACGGCCTCTGCACTAATGCAGTAATTATGTAGGTACTTTTATTATTTACTAGCTGGCCCGGCACTTTTTTAATAATTGGATTATATTGTTATATTATACTTAATCAAAATAGTAAAAATGTTGTAGAAAAAATACAAAGTTTAACATGTATCTATATAATTATTAATAATTTTAACAATCTTGAACATCGTGATAAATACAGCGGGAGCAGTATCGGAACGCATTTTTAAAAAATAGCGGGTTTCAAATTTAAATTATTTTTTTCTTCTGTTTCGCTAGCTAGAGAGTTCGATATCTAAGAGTTTGATACACGATCAAGAGCAATTTGGAAATTATAAGAATAAATTATAAGTAATTACTTAATAAATATTTAAATATGATATATGAGTGAGTCCACTGACGAAGTCGACAATTAAACACCAAACGAATTAAGGCAGTAATACAAAATGCAGAGTTAAATTCCTTGCCTGAAAAGTCTCGCGAAAAATAGCAAAATAGACTAGCTAAGGGTGCAAACACTTTTTCGGAGAGTGTATTGTTATCTACAATATAGTGTGGATATTTACTCAATGTTGAAAGCCACAATAAAGACAAAAAGACAACGTGCATATACTCGTACCTTTAATAATAAAAAGTTGTGAAAAGAGGTGAAAAGTTGTATGTGTCACACGAGAGCAAAGTTTTTTTGCATCTCGTGTATTTGAATCTCTCGCGCACTCAGGATTCTAACTTAGAATCACTCGCTCACGCTCGTGATTCAACTATAGAATCCTTCGCTTACTCGCGATTCAAAATCAACACTCGCAGTAAAAACCAACTATGCTCTCTTGTTGCACAAATAACTATTTAATAACTCTCGATTCAGTTATATTAACTAGAAAGGGAGTTCCGCTTGTAATATAAGTTATACTTTGTTATGCAATTGGACCCTGGGGGCCATCCATAAATTACGCCACACATTTAGGGGGGGGGGGGGGGGGGGCAGTCAAGCGACCTGTGACACTAGAACAAAATAATGGCGATTTTCATAGTAATAAGTGTGACAAGGGGGGGACGGGTCCAAATTGATCGAAATTGGTGTGACGTAATTTATGGATGGCCCCCTGTTCGACAATGCCTTATTATATGTATATCATGCAAACCTTTCTCAAAGTAAATCATTATAGCCCTTGGCTTTCGCCGGGACGTAATGTTGTACTGAATTTCATTATAACCCACTGGGCAGTAATGTGATTCTCACTTCTCGTAGATCTTATTGTTATGCACTTAAAGTCTAATTTCTTCAAAATCGCACGGCGTGCAGGCCGGCGGGGGTGGCGGGGAGGCCGAGCCGCGCCGAATTTATTTGCTACTCCACGGCTGAACGAATTGTTAATAATCTACTCCCAGAGAAGTCGAAGGAAAAATGCTTACGACGATTTCGACAAATGGAAAAATGCAAAAAGCAACAAGTCTGTATCGGAATCAGTGCTTCTGGTCTATTTCGAGTATTTTTCTAGTAGTCTTGGTTTTTATTGTCTCGCAAAAGGTGAGAAAAGTAGAGTATACTCCTCGGGGATAAAACTGATTTTGCCTTGGGCGCGCTTAAATCCTTCACTGCTCTCAGGACTCCATCTAAATTCCCTCGCTTCGCTCGGGAATCAAATCAAGACCCCTTCCTAAGCTCGGGAGTTAATCTGGAGTCCTTCGTTACGCTCAGGATTCAATATCGCGCCCGTGACATAATACAGTGCTTTATCCCCTTCGTGTACAGTACAATCTACTATTTCTCAAACATGCAATGAAATATTGACGTTATGTTCCTATAATAGGCCGCGAAGTATCATGTTTCAGGCATGGCTAGAAGAGAGGTCGTTAATGGAATTTCATACAAAATTACAGGCCTAGGCCTGCAATGTGCTCTTTTTTAATTTCCATTCAACATAAATTTGTGCATGGCGTTCAGCCATTAAAAAAACTATAAGCAATAAGGTTAACGTACCAATGCTCGACACCTCAACCAACGCCCAGTAGATGACACCCATCTGTCCTGTCACCTCTGTACCATGACATAAGATTGAAGGTGCCATGTATTGGGTCAGCGTCGAGCACAGGGATGTTTACCTTATTTGCTTTTCGGTACATTATGTCATTTTGCCACTACGCTTATTAAAAATAAATATTTATGAATTATCTCTGTTTTCTACTAAATCTAATAAATTCGAGTTGGAAATAGAACGAAATAAATAGTAATAAATGTGTTAGTTATATTTTTTATCTAGTTTACTCATATTTCTATAAACCTATGTTATTTTTTAAATCTTTGATTTATTTGGAGGTTTTTGTTATTTATTTCATTGCATGTTTGAGAAAAGCACTATAAATACCTTGGCGAGAAATGGAGTTGCCAGCCTCCTGAACAATCCGGCTATATAAATATTCGGCCGGCATCCCCTTACTTTCCGATCTCTGTAGTAATGTAATGTAAGAAGTATCGTTGGTGTCGGCAGGGCATACCCGAGCTGGACGTGCCCGGCATCGAGCCCCTCAGCTTGGGGCAGATAGCGCTGGCCCGCGGGCCGCAGGGCGCTAAGCTCACCGCCGTCGTCAACGACGTCAAGGTCCGCGGACCCAGCAACTTCATCATACAGGAATTAAAGTGAGTACTTACGACACGTCATTATTTTTACCCAACTGCCGAACGACGCTTATATTTTTCGAGCGTATGTATTTATGTACGTATCATTTTTATCACCCCGAGCAGCCTAAGCGGCTCGTTGGATTTTAAAGTGTGAGGTGTTATTGGATTTATCTAAGTTGCCAGAGTGCCATAGGTTAATATAATTTTGAACGGGAATTACACAGAAAACAAGGATTTCCTATACTAAGTACGTATACGATTTTAAAAACCTCCTTTTGAATTTGAGTCGAAATTTGGTACTCATGTAAGTCCGTCGTAACCCTAAGACGGACATGTGGACAAATGGTTTTTAAAAATGGGGGCCACTTTTGGGGGTAAATAAGAAAATAATTTTAGGCAGTCGGGTTTTTATCTAGTATTGAAGTTAATTGTTATTTGTGATACAAGGTTGGTAAGTATGGGTTTACAAATGAGTTGACGAGTGATAAACCCGAGCCGCAAGGCGAGGGTTTTCATCGTCACGAGTTTGTAAAACCTTGCCAACCGTGTATCATACGACGTTTTTCAATACATTTGTGAGAGAATAGGCAATTAATAACACAAAATTGAAAAATAAAAACAAATTTCTCGAGATTTTGATGGCAAAAGATTATTTTGCGCGGTTTGCGCCTTACTTAAAATATGGGGCGGAGTTAATTCCATGTTATTGTCGACTTCATCACTTGAAGAACTTATTTTGTTTGGTTTTTGTACATATACCTACTATAATCAAAATCATATATACTTACATAACTATAATATATTCAAATGGCGCGTCCGTAATGCACATGCGTTAGTATTATTTTTTTTTTGAAAATCATTAAAATCTGTGGTACCTAATTTAATTATACTGTGTAATATTTAGACCCCGTTATCTAATGCTCAGTTTGGGGGCAAGTGATGGGGCAGTTTCGATAATCTGAATCGATAAAAAATTAAGTTCATTTACTCACTTACTAACATAATTAAATTATCAAAAAGATCCATACTTACCAGAGCTCTTCTATAGTGATTTTTTAAATTATTATGAAAAGAAGGAAAATATATATTTTATTTTTGTATGTTTCATAATAAATTAACAATATTTTTTCCAAATTATATTAAGTCAAACTTCGTCGTGTCCTTGTAAAAATCCATTTTAAAAATGAAAATGATTTTTCGACCTCTACGATGTAACTGGCAAAAACTGTAGTTTTTTGTAATGCTCTATGCAGCTTTTGTTTACAATACTTTTATCAATTTGAACTTCCTTATTTTCTAACAACTGATTAATATTTTTTACAGATTTAATGCCTGGATTTTTATTTAATACGTTTATAATTCAATAATTGTCGCCCTCCTATCCGATCAAATAGTTGCAATGAATGAGTTATCTCAATAACATTCACAAAAGAATAATTTCATTTTGACAAATAACTATTTATAAGTAAATGTGAATCAAATATTATGTGAAGCAACATCACTATTTTAGCTAGCCCCCAAACTGAGCGTTAGATAACGGGGTATAATAATATTACAATCAATTTTGCAAATTCATTACTTAGTTTTGTATATTTATACATTTTTCTATGTGTAAGTCGTTTTTTTATTTTTGTCATCAACTCTTAGCTTGTAAACTTTTAAAATGGAGAATTAAAAAAAACTGTAAAAAATCGCACTAGTGCGGTAAAATGAACTTACGAGCCATGAGCCATCCTTTGAAAGTGAATGTATTGAAAAGGTATTTTGCAAGTAACTGACATGAGAACGCGGACACCCAGAAATAAACTTTGATGCCATATTGATGAAAAATACGAATATTTGCTCTCGGGTCTTGGGTGTTTAATATGTATTTAAGTATGTATCTATCTATATAAGTATTTTTATCCGTTGCCTAGTACCCATTACACAAGCTGTGCTTAGCTTACTTTGGGACTGGGTCAATAGGTGTGAATTGCCCCGTGATATCTATTTTATTTATTTATTTATGCCAACTCCAGTCCCTAAAGCGACAATTTTTTGTCCATTGTGACAAACCATGGATTTCCTTAAGAAATGTTCGAATGTTAGTGCAAATTTAATTAAAAAATACTGACTTACCAACGACGATGTTACTAACTCAACGAGACACAAAGTTGTTTAGATCCACGATTGTGAAACTAAAATTAAAAAGACAATTTTTGTGTAATTTCCAGGTCTGACCTTAACAAGAACCGCTTTGACTTCAAACTGTTGCTACCAAGGCTGGATTTCCACGGGAAGTACAAAATGGACATCCAGGTGCTGCTGCTGCGCCTGCAGGGCCGTGGCAACATCACCGGCACTTTTAGTTAGTTCCATTATTCATACGAATTCAGTTATTTTATCAGTCCGTATGTCATAATTAATGTGCCTGGGCCTGCGAGTTATTTTTATGCATGCTGTAATTGCACCAGCATTTAAGCTAAGGTTCGGCAATCTGCTAAAATATTGATTCGCGCCAATTCACGCCAGGTCCTCGTTCCTGAGGCCTTACTCTGTAAGGTAACTCAACCGAGTTTGTAGTTAGACAGTTTAAGGGTACTACAAACGGGCGAGGGCGACTACAAAAAGGTCACAAAACCCTAAGTGTACCTATACATTTATATACTGACATATTTATGGTAGGCGTAATATAGAGGTGACAGCAGGATGTCATCAAACACTTGAGCATTAATTTTAAATGAGTACTTGAAAAGGTCCAAAAATGGAGCTTATAGTAAAAAATGCAAATCCATGATTGAATATCAAGTAAACGGTAAACTTTTGGACCAATGGCCACCCTACTCACTGTGCAAAATATCCATATCATTCTCCAAGTCACTTACAAAGTATAATATCATGCCTAGAAATTATTAATATTTATCTTGTCTCTTAATTTCAGAGGAGTATGCCTGTAACGTGACGATGAGAGGGCATAAGGAGAAGCGTGGTGAGGAAGAGTTCCTCAAGTTCGATCCTTTCAAGGTGAAACTGCGCGTGGGCCAGTCGTCCATCTTCCTCACCAACCTGTTCGACGGCGACCCAGTCCTGGGCCCCGCCACCAACCGGGTCATTAATGAGAACTCGCAGCTGTTCCTGCAGGAAATCAGCCCCGTGCTGGAGAAGAGTCTTGCAGATCTTTTCACGGAAATGGCAAACAAAATCACATCTAAGTTTACCTATAAGGAATTATTTCCTTGACAACTGGAGGAAACATATTCTACCACTACCCCTAGTGAAATAGCGTAGGTTTAATAGGAACGACTTGATATCTTTAACTGTGTTAATCTATACCTAGCTGTAATATTTTATTTTCTTAGGTTACTTGTAAAACTTCTAAAAAAGGGATACTTACGTGCTCAAAGAGTTTTATACCTGCATGACAGTGAGTTTTGATACGATTTTTATACTTCCTAAAATAAGACAAAGAAAAAGTCATAAGTAATTACACATGTATTTAATTGGTTTTTCTGGAAGAGGGGTCTTATTGATTAAAAATATATATCTGACTGTTAGTGAACACTGAGCAATGAACTAAATAATATTTGGATGATGCTTTAAACGTTGGTTATAGGTATAGACCGTCTTGCAGCCCGAAATTCAATATGGTTTTAGTTTAAGGCTGTGTTTCCACCAGAGATGTGCGAGGTAGCTAAGCGGTGCGAGGCTGTGTATCGAGGATATGTAACGGTGTGAATATTTCCACCAAAGATGTGCGAGGTAGCTGAGCGATGCGAGGATGCGTAGCGAGGATGGGTAGCGGGCTCTTTTCAAATAAGTGGGCGGGGTGCGGTGAGGCGGAAGCAGAGCAACGCCGCCTAGTAAGTAACACATCCCTCGCAACTCAGTCTTCGCACACATCTTTCCCTTTTTTTTGTATGTACAGAAACCTCGCTCCGCTGAGCTGTTTCCACCAGAGCTGAGCTGAGCAAGGATAGGTAAAAGAAGTGTTTCTATTGGTTCATGACAAACACATCCCTCGCAACGCATCCTCGCACAGCTACGGTGGATACGCAGCCTTAAGCTGTTTTTAACCGACTTCAAAAAAAGGAAGAAGTTATTTAATGTGAAAATGAATTAAAGTATCAAACTTATAACAAATTTAACATTTTAAGTCTGATTTCATTCGCTGCTGCAAATCACCCACGGTTTATTTATTTTGTTTATTCGCCTGCCGAGTGCCCTAGAGCTCATTACCTTCCTAGCTGTGATAAAGCAACCTTTATAGACAAAAGTATTTGAGATCACGTAACAAATTTTACACTATTTCTTTAATACTTAAGTACTTAATAATGGTGTTTTCGCTTATTCTGAGCATTTTAAAAATTGTACCTGATTTACTTAGGTATACACAAGACAACCAGGTTAAATTCTGGATGAGCTCTCTTTTTACTGTTATATAAGGGGCTTTCGACAAACTACTAAGTATTTTAAAGGATTTGCCACACTTGATGCGTTCTGCGGTCAGATCACATATCTCTACAAAATATATAGAGACCGACAATTCTTTTCCTACAAATGCGGGCTGCGTTTAATTTGACCTGTCCGCAGACCGCATCCCGCGTGGCAAATCCTTAAACACCCACCCACTCCACCTACCACAATCCTTTAGGTATTAAGATAACGCTATAAACAGGACCATATTTTAGTCGGCATTAAAATTTTAAATTACCTTATTTAAGCTCGACCCTGCCTAGGTACTTAATTTAGCGAGAAGTTTTATAGGTAAATAGGAGCATCAAAAATATGCATCATCACAAGTTTTGGGTAAAATATGCAGCAATCTGTGCAAATCGTGCAAATAGACTAAATTTGTAAACTCTCTTTATAAATGCTATAATTAAGTAATAAGTTTAAAATTAATTTTGTTACGTGTAAATAAACACTTGATAAATTCGTACTTCTGAATTATTTATTCTGACTGAAGGTTGATTTAGTTTACGATACAACAACCTACAATGACCGAATCCCGTAACATAATAATTTAATAAATATAATTTACCGTGCAATTAGTTCTGGTGTTATTGTGTTCAAGAAGTAAAACCGGCCAAGCACTTACCGGGCTACGCACAGTTATCATAGTAGCAGCATTTAGGATGGTTTCGTGAGTAAAACCGGCCAAGCTACCGGGCTACGCGCAGTTATTATAGCAGCAGCATTTAGGATGGTGTTGTGAGTAAAACCGGCCAAGCTACCGGGCTACGCGCAGTTATTATAGCAGCAGCATTTAGCATGGTGTCGTGAGTAAAACTGGCCAAGCTACCGAGCTACGCGCAGTTATTATAGCTGCAGCATTTAGGATGGTGTCGTGAGTAAAACCGGCCAAGCTACCGGGCTACGCGCAGTTATTATAGCAGCAGCATTTAGGATGGTGTCGTGAGTAAAACTGGCCAAGCTACCGGGCTACGCGCAGTTATTATAGCAGCAGCATTTAGGATGGTGTCGTGAGTAAAACCGGCCAAGCTACCGGGCTACGCGCAGTTATTAAAGCTGCAGCATTTAGGATGGTGTCGTGAGTAAAACCGGCCAAGCTACCGGGCTACGGGCAGTTATTATAGCTGCAGCATTTAGGATAGTGTCGTGAGTAAAACCGGCCAAGCTACCGGGCTACGGGCAGTTATTATAGCAGCAGCATTTAGGATGGTGTCGTGAGTAAAACCGGCCAAGCTACCGGGCTACGGGCAGTTATTATAGCTGCAGCATTTAGGATGGTGTCGTGAGTAAAACCGGGCAAGCTACCGGGCTACGGGCAGTTATTATAGCAGCAGCATTTAGGATGGTGTCGTGAGTAAAACCGGCCAAGCTACCGGGCTACGGGCAGTTATTATAGCTGCAGTATTTAGGATGGTGTCGTGAGCAAAACCGGCCAAGCTACCGGGCTACGGGCAGTTATTATAGCAGCAGCATTTAGGATGGTGTCGTGAGTAAAACCGGCCAAGCTACCGGGCTACGGGCAGTTATTATAGCTGCAGCATTTAGGATGGTGTCGTGAGTAAAACCGGCCAAGCTACCGCCAACTATAATAAAATAAAATCGGCCAAGAGCGTGTTGGACACGCCCAGGATAGGGTTCCGCAGCTGTTACGAAAAAATCCTTGCAAATCTTATTCATTTTACTATGAACCCCTCGTATGCTTAAGACACGGATCGGTGTTCAATTTAAGGCATACTTTTTAGGGTTCCGTAGCCAAATGGCAAAAACGGAACCATTATGGATTCGTCATGACTATCTGTCTGTCTCTCCGTCCGTATGTCACAACCACTTTTTTCCGAAACTATAAGAACTATGCTGTTAAAACTTGGTAAGTAGATGTACCTATTCTGTGAACCGCATTAAGATTTTCACACAAAAATAGAAAAAAACAATAAATTTTGGGGTTTCCCCATACCCGAAACACGATAACTGAAACTCAAAATTTTTTTTTCATCAAACCCAATTATAATAGTTTGCGCGAGAGACACTTCCAAAGTGGTAAAATGTGTGTCCCCCACCCTGTAACTTCTAAAATAAGAGAATGATAAAACTAAAAAAAATATATGATGTACATTAACATTGCATGTAAACTTCCACCGAAAATTGGTTTGAACGAGATCTAGTAGGTAAGTTGTTTTTTTTAATCCTAATTCTTACTATCCTACTATCCTACTTCCTACTAATATTATAAACGCGAAAGTTTGTAAGTATGGATGGATGTTTGTTACTCTTTCACGCTAAAACGGTTTGACGGATTCTGATGAAATTTGGCACACAGATAGTTTATAATCCGGATTAACATATACTAGGATACTTTTTATCCCGGAAAATTGCATAATTTCCGCGGGATAGCGATAAACGAATTCTTCGCAGACGGAGTCGCAGGCAGCAGCTCGTACGTCATAAATCGTAAACCGCAATTTTTTATAGATAATGGTATGGAACCCTTCGTGCGCGAGTCCGACTCGCACTTGGCCGGTTTTTTGTATTTTTTTTCAAACCTTTATCATTGGATGTGTATATGAAACAGTTGAGATACGATTTTTTACCACTTCCCGTATACGAGGGGTTAATAATTATACTGTCCGTATTAAACAAGCAATATAATAGCTCAGGCTGCTATTTGGGTCGATCAACTTTTCTTTGTCACTCGTTGCTATAGTGACGGTCTCTTTAAACCGTAAGTTTATGTGATTAAAATTTGCCAAACTTGCATTTTTGTGGTAGTTTTAAACCCCTTCTACAATTGGTCATCTAATAAGCATGTTAGTTAATAATGTGACACAACATTTCTTCTAATCAAACTCTACTACTTTTGTCCCCTCGCTGACGGCACCCATTTATTCTTTAACTACTAATAATTCTCAAGCAAACTTAGCCATTATAGTTTTCCTTCTTAATTTGAGATATTTCCTCCTATCCTGATTTTTTTTTAATATTTATACCAGTTTAGCTTTAAAGGGGGGGGGGGGGGAGCGCTCGATTATAACAAAAAAAAAAACACTTTAATGTTGAATATTTCGCAAACGAATCACTGTATCAGTAAAAATCGTCCTCATCACCCCGTTATGATTTTAAAAGACCTATCCAACGATACCCCATACTATAAAGTTAGACGAGAAAAAAAAATCACCCCCACTTTACGTCCATGGGAAGTACCCTAAAAAAATTTTTTTTTATTCTCTAATTTATCAATTTATCGGGGTAATTGCTATATATATAACCAAGCAAAATTACAGCTTTCTAGCACTAATAGTCACTGCGCTAAGCGCGGACAGACAGCCGGACGGAAAGACAGACATGACGAAACTATAAGGGTTCCGTTTTGCTATTTAGCTCCGGAACCCTTCGATCAACAATTAGGTACAACAAGATTCAAGGTCCCATACAAAATCAAAGCGAAAAAGTGGCCGTGTTGCTTATACTTATAGCTATAATCTGTTTTACATTCTAAATTTGCTTAAAATATACCTTAAGTCTAAGCAACAAAGATCCAAATAATAATCTAATATATAAAAATCTCGTGTCACGGTGTTTTTTACCGAACTCCTCCGAAACGGCTTGACCGATTCTTATGAAACTTTTTTCTCTATACTCGGTAGGTCTGAGAATAGGTCGTAGGCTACTATTCTTCGCGGACGGAGTCGCGGGCAACAGCTAGTAATTGTATACAGTGTGTAAATTTCATACGATCATATAATTTAACAACGTTTAGTATACATACTAATTAACGTAATTACATGTGTAAAATCAACATTAGTTGTATTTTATTTTTCTTACAAATTAATTCAGCAAGCAATGTACAGCATAATCCGTCGATGAATTAACGTACCTACCTGAACATGACGTTTACGAATAACGTCATAACACGAATGTTCGTTTGTGTGTGAATTTGTTTAGTTCAAAAATAAAAGTAAAAATAAACATCATTAATTTATTTCATTTTTAATTAAACTGTTGTTCACTCGCCTGAGATATTTGTTTTCTAGTACATTGCCTTGCTCTTGAATACAGGCGACACTACGACGACTGATGGACGATCTCACATTTCGTAAATTCACTTCTTGAAGTTTTTGAAAAACTTCCGTGATTTTCTCCCTTAGCTGCTCCACTAATACTCGTGGTTTTGAGTAGGTAAACTTCGTTTTTCACAGCTCCCCATAGAAAAAAATCCACTTCATGCAGGCCATCGGCAAGGACCGAACCTCCCAATCCATTGATTTCGAACGTATTCAGCAAACAAAGCTGCACACATTCTTCAGCTGGTAAAGAGTGATCACTGAATCTCCCAGTCAGAGTCAAACCATCGCGAATACGCTGGAGAGCATTGATGATGACTCGCGAGTTTCGCGGAGGTCGCCGGTTCGGAAATCGCTCTCTGTAGATTTCTAATACTCTTCTTCCACATTGTCCAGCTTCACCATATGCCATTATTATATCAAAGAGTTCATTGGTACTAATATTCGATTATCGTATCGTTTACGAAAACAATCTTATTGATTTGTGTCGGCGGCGTCATGACAAATTATGTCAGAAGAAACACCACCAATGAGTTCGCTCTACATTTGCTATTGAATTTTGTGGTTTTATTCTTAAAGGTTGAATAGAAAAGAAAACAAACGCGACAAAGACAACGAATTTGTAATACTACCTAGTACTAATTACCTTCATGGCGTTGAATATTTATGTTATCTAGGCTCATTATGAAAGTGTCAAATAAGGAACGTCAAGATTAGGTACTTATTGATTAAGATAGTTTTAAATGTAAAGAATGTTATTTAAGTGCTAATGAAATTGAAAACTCATGTCATGCTATCACCACCACCTGCTTGAAATGCGAAACATTTTTTTAATGAAGTGATTTGTAAAGACTCGCAAAAGGAACTTTAACACGAAAGTATCTCCATTGCCTCCGACAGTCACTAATAAGTAAATTACGATAACATCTTAGCAGAAAGTTAGCAAGACGGTTTTCAGTATTGTGCTTTATGATCGTAGCATCAATTTTATCATAAGTTCAGAAGATCTTTCTGCGTAATAATAGGTTTTGACAACATAACATGAGGTAAATAAACACTCATGTCAAATGAAATTGTACGCGTTACATTGCTCCTTAGATTTTTTTAAAAAATTAACTACGCTTCATTAATAAAACTTATTAACAAAATATTTATTTCGCGTGATTTGTATGGTCGTTAACTATGTCTGGATAAAATATATGCCCTTATGAAATTTACACACTGTATAATACTTACGACGTTTCGTCACAAGACGAGCAAAAGCGTTCGATAAACAAAAGAACTTTCTTCGTTTCAAAAAGATGTCATTCTATTTTAGGAACAGGGTAATAATGGAGTCGCAACTATATAACACAGACATTTTTATATTTGACAGAGATATAACACAAAAAATTTACATATACAAATATTGACATGAAATGAAATGTTCTTATGGATAATTAACTAAATTAAATTATTAACTAATTATTAAATGTTTAATATATTTTTATACTAAATACAAACTGGAACATGGATACACAGAAAAAATATTGCCTGAGGCTTTATCACACTCGCTTTTATCGCCGAAATAAAATAAATAAATTAAATAAATCTTTTAAATTATTACAACATTTAGCCTCCTTTTTATTATTTGGTAAGGAGAAAAAAACAAATAGTTTTTCGTAATGACAACGTAAACGTTTTACCAGATTTGACGTCGTCGAGTCTGTCAATACCACTGCTTGCACTTTCTGTTGTTTGACGTGAATCTGCATTCAACGGAAATATTATAAATATTATACGGCTTAAACTTAAAGCTTTACGTCGTCTTTAATAATATAGCTGGACTAAAGTGATAACTCCTCTGCTCCATCTCACCACACTTAATCTTATATTATTTTAAACATGTTATGTAACTATACCTGCAATTTGGGAATCGCCGTTTTCTTTAATCTATGCCTTTGGCTATTTCCAGTTACGTCAAATTTGTCAAAATGAATCGAACATATAGTCGAATTTTTGTAAGGCCTATAAAATTCTTCTTCTCTTTCTTTCGCGACAATAGATATCCATTCCGCACAGCAAAAAGGATCACTAGGAAATCTACAAAAAAATAAAATAAATATTTTATTTTAAAATGAGAACCACTCCATGAATTTCTTGTTCCAGAACCAGCGATTATTGGCGAAATGATTGACCAACAATAAATTATTGATTTTTAAATGTACCTAAACTGCTAATTTTTACGTAATTTAAATGAAATACTGACTTGTACTTACTTAAAAAAAGATATTCCTTCCGAAAACTTAGTGTTACGGCGGCTGCTTCCGCAATTTTTAAACGCATACCTATTGTGGCATTTTATCACGTCCTCACGTTCGCACTGGTTGGCGCATACTGTCAAAAATAGAAGCACAAACTTAATTTGTGCTTCTATTTCTCTAGCTGTTTTCAGAGCTGTCACCTTGAATCTAGTACGTACTGTTGATCGAAGCCGGAACCCTAAAAATTGTCCTAATTTTTTAATGAGTTTTGTGATTTTTTCATATAGTTAGCACGACTCGTTATGAAATGTCACAAAAAAATTGTATAGAGCAAATAGAGAAACTTTTTTGGTCATCAAAATCAAAAGCGCTTTTGATTCTGAGTAAGAAAACACCAAAATATCCTCATTTAAAAAAGCTTTCCGCTCACTTTAAAATAAAAATGCCCAGGTTCAGAAACAAGACAAAGCTAAGAACGACTACGTTGTCACACTTTTGTTACTGGAATGTCTTTAGCGACTACGCTGACATCTATTTTTTGTCGGCCGAAACCGTTGCGTGTTGAGTAGACAGTAAAGTTTACGTTTATTAATTTGCCGATATACGTAAATTGATCTAAGTATAAAGGCAGTTCGTTCATTCATTGCCGGTGCGATAGATGTCGTTCAAATTACGTTTACTTATGTTTTTTCCGTATTGTTTTATTAACCACAGGTGAAACAGGTAAATTGAGAAGAAAATAATAGTTTGAATCGCTTGATACGATACTTATAGGTACATAATTTATCATTAAGTATACATTATTATGTGTTTTTGTAATTTTCGCATTGTCTAATTATTATCTGGTCCGTGCAGGAGACGGAAGCGGCAAATTTTGTTTATGTTAGAAATTACTTACTTACTTACTGCCAGGGCGCAGTGACCCAAAGTGGGCCTTGGCCTCCAACACCAGATTGCGCCATGCTTTGCGATCTTGAGCCAGCTCTTGCCAGTCTTCGACCCCGAGATCCAAAAGGTCTTTCAGAACCTCGTCCCTCCAGCGGTACCTGGGACGACCAACCGGCCTACGTCCACTCGGTCGTCCCAAGTACGCTCTCTTCACGGCTCGATCCTCTCCCAAACTTTCTACGTGTCCGAGCCACCGGAGTCTGGACGCCTTGGTCTCTCCTATAACATTGGGCTCAGATACCAGGTCCTCAATTTCCCTATTCTTTCTTACCCTCCAGCTACCGTCCTCCCTCTGAGTCGGCCCCAGAATCTTCCGCAAAATCCTCCTTTCTGCCACTAACAACTTATTCTCTTCTTTGTTAGAAATTACATTATATTAAATAAAATATTTTGAATAAATGAACATCGAAGGTTTCTAACGTTCTACTATCAACTACTAAATACTGAGTGTGTAATGATGGTTATAAAAATAAATAATATAATTTCAATGGACGTAATCGCTCATTTTAAATAAAATAGACATTTAATTTAATTTCAAAATACTTACCTATATTTTTTATAATTATTCTTTGGTATAGCACTTATATTTGTTATAACTATCATCATCATCATCCCAACCTATATTGTATCTCTTGCTGCTTTATCTCTGGTGAATTAATTGCATAAACGCATAACTATGACTTACGTCTTTCTTCCACGAATGGTGCAATATGCGTCCCACTGCAAGCACATTCCTTCTCACAGAATGCAGAATGAGATAGCTTCGGCCGTAGTTCCTACGCAGGCCTAGTGCGGAATGGGAACTTATAACCATCATATTTTGGTATAATTTTAATTTCATAAACAACTCATATTTTCATACACTGGGTGGAAAATACTAACGCCACGTGGAGACCAATTTTATCTTAAATATTGGAAATAGCTCAAATAGCACATTCTATGTAAAGGATACTTACATTTATTTTTAAAAACAATAGATACTACATTTATGGGTTTTTGAAAAATTGCTTTGCTTGTCTTAGTCGGGAATCAGACTCGTTCAAATGCGACAGCAATAACATGCCGTATTTTATGATGCAGATCGAAACTGTTATTAATATTAAGGTTTATTTATCTATCTAATCTAATACCTTTAAACGAGCAATTCTTGTATCTCAGAAACGGCTCCAACGATTTTGATGAAATTTGATATGTGGGGATTTTTGGGGATGAAAAATTTATCTAGCTTGGTCTTATCTCTGGGAAAACGCTTGGTACCGAGTTTAACCCGAGCGGAGCTCGATCGCCCACGTACTCCTTAATAACATATACAATCATAATAACAGAGGACCGTGAAAGTAACAATTACCTGTTAATAAAACCACGGGATAAGAATAAAACGGGATTTTTCGTTTTACTGGTCGTAGAAAGCTGAAATTCGGCATGTAGGTTGCTTGGGGAGTGTAGAGGAGCATTGAGAGAGGACTTTCCAAAATTCCCACGGGAACGGGAAAAAACGGGATTTTTCGTTTTACTGGTCGTAGAAAGCTGAAATTTGGCAAGTGGGTTCTTTGGGGAGTGTAGGGAGTATTAAGAAAGCATTTCCCGAAATTCTTACGGGGTTTTACTGTTTGTAGAAAGCTAAAATTTCAAAATTCATAAGTTTATACTGTAAGTAGGCCGCAAAGGGCTCTTTAACCGACTTCAAAAAAAGGAGGAGGTTATGCATTCCACTTTATTACGTTTTTTTTTATGTAGTATGTTCACCGATTTCTCGGTCAATTGTGGACAAATAATATACTCCTGAGATGGTCCCATTATCACCAAATCAGGATCTGATGACGGGATCTCAGGGAAATCGAGGGCAATCCTCAAATTTTGTAGGCACGCATTACATTTTTCATATATTTTCTCAAGCTATTTAAGTGTTTGTTTCAATGCTTCCGTGGTAGAATTCAAAAGATCGGAAGGAAGAACGGCAGCTTGCAGTTCCAATCTTGGAATAGACTGCTTACGAAGAGGAGCGACTCTCGACTTCGCACAACAAAGGACGACTGAGCATGATCCATGACAGGAGTGGACCTAGTCATCTACCTTACCTACATACTATCTATTGGGTTTTGACCATTCCTGCTGGCTCGTGCTGAGGCACCGACTTCAAACAGATTAGTAGATAGATATTTTCATGCTGTTTGTTTGTAGTCGGTTCAATTTTTATTTCATACTAGCTGTTGCCCGCGACTCTGTCCGCGAAGAATAGGGGTAGGTATAAAAAATAGCCTACGACCTATTCTCAGACCTACCGAAGACAGAGACAAGTCTCATAAAAATCGGTCAAGCCGTTTCAGAGGAGTTCGATAACAAACACCGTGACACGAGATTTTTATATATTCGAAGTTTTGTTAATTGCTTTTTAGTTTTAGTTATTTTTTGAAGGTGGTTTTATTTTTTATTTAAAAATTATAATTAATGCAATGCTGACCACTGCTTATTTTTGAAATTCCAACGAAAGCAATTTAACTTCAACCCGCACCTTAGTGTTATAGACAGAAGTGACGTCTCACACCACTTACTTCGTTTCTTTTAGCATTACTAATAACTATCTTGACAAGTAATATTTTTATTAAAAATGCATTTAAAAAATATTATGAAAGCAAAAGAATGTAAATGGCCATAATGTTTATGCTAATTTTTACGTATTTGCTGTGATTTATTTTTCAAAAGCGTTTTTACAATGTGCATATTATTCCCAGCATTACCAGACTACAATTTAATCGGTATATTTATATTTAATTAGAACATATTTTTGGAGTAAAGGTTATCCCTGTATATTCCAGGCATTTTATGGGCATTCCCCTTTCATAATGTTGTGAATTGACTGTTAGGTGGTACGAAGTTCGCCGTGACAACTAGTATTTAATTAATTACTTTGGAACCTAAACTTTGACTTCTTGTGCCTACTTCGAACGCCATGTGACTTTTCGGACTATTCTGGCGCCATTTATTTACGCATGACTTCATCCAGACGTGGCCGATCGAACCTTTACGGCTCCGCCTTCAATTGCGGCACGGTTTTACCTCATTTCGCCAGTAGGTACTTGATATAATGAGATAATACTTATCACGTTGTCTTATATAACCAGATCAATTTCAGCTTCAATCTACACTAAACAATAAAAAAAAAGCTGAGTTGTATATTCAGTCACATAAATCAAATATTGAGCCATGATGGTAGCTTTCGAAAGTATGTAGGTAGGTTTGTTTCCTAGTGGCATCATAATATATTTGCTAAGGACTGTAGGTATACCTACTGGTCTGCTTTAGTAAGACTTTGGTCGTGAAATGGTTTCTCAGTGACTCAAAATTCACTTGATGTGACTGTACTGTGTACAAGGAATGTAGTTTATTAACGTACGAATGAGTTACTCTATGCTGAAGTTGAGTAATATGATTTCAGTGAAGGCGCAGCTCTAAACCATAATAATGAACGACAATTACTAAGGAGATGTTGTAATTAATTTGAATTGTTTTATATTTACTTAACACAGAGGCATAAAGTGGAGGAAGCTAGGGTAATAAATACGTCAGGATCAGATTAACAGATTGGTTTTTCTATCCCTAGAGAGAAAAAAGTGTCCTTAATTATGGATGAAGATAAGGCACTGTCAATAAGGAAAAACTCTTCATTAGAGTTGTAGCCTGCTCGTTAAGTCATCACATGTATCCGGCAATAGATTGTATGGTGGAGGACGAACCCCAGGCCGCATCGCCGCCAGCGCGCGCACCGGCGCCCGGGCGGCCGCGTGGCGCAACGCGGGTTCGCCGCCCGCGCCGCTCGCTCCCTTGCTACAAATAACAGAAGTTTCGGCGCCGGTCCACACTTACTAACAAGCGCTCAATCGATACAAACTTCAGAAATAAACAATAACATACAAGTTTACTTAATTAATAAATTAATTGAAATGAGGGTGTTTGTTGTTTTGGCGATTTGTTTGGTGATATCTCATGGGAAGGTTGCACGTAAGTTATAACTACTACATAATAGTTATGTTTTGAACTTTTGAAGATGTCAATAATAAAGTAAACTTTTATGTTCGCAAGTGATCCATATTTGATATGTCTAGTCTAAGCCACCCATTCTTAGTTTTATACACTGTTGTAAAAATCTTGGAAATCTCTGCTCTAATGCGAATATACTATAGTCCAAATATTACGAGTACATTTAAACTAGATGCTATAGCTATGTCCTTAATTTTTGTGGACAGGTACGTCTGCCTTAAATTTCTGTAAGGTCTGACATTTCAAAATCACACGCCTGTGATTGTTTTGAAATTTCGCCTTGTAACGTAGGTATAAGAGAAGAAAAAAGATTATTTATATGCACATTTTATCAGATGTTATTCATGAATTTCAAGACTATGTATGTCCTCATTCTTGTTAGACTAAAAGGTGCTGTTCTGCAGTTTTCGCTGCCTCACAGGAGTTTAGCTACGCACAGTGTCCGCTTCACTTCGTGGTGAACGTTTATGGCGTAGGTACAATACAGGCTAATAGGCTAGAGTAGACAGTCTCTCCTAGGTAGATATGCTAACCTTTCGCTAAGCAATCTCAAGGGTGCAGTTACAACATTAAATTCTATTTTGTCGCTGAGGAAGTGCAATGGGCCCAAGGTGTTTCCGCTTCGCGGCCCGGCGCGCGGCCGGTCGCCATGAAACACGCCATCATAACACTCCCAACATTACATTTTAGCATTTGACATATTAAAACTTTATAAATAACTTTATAAAGACCTAAATTAGGCGTCGAAACTTAAAGTAAAATTGAAAGTTATGAAGATCACATTCGTCTTTGTCTAGTTCTTTTAGTTCTTAACTGTAGGTATTGGTATGTATTAGGTACATAAGTACCTAAACCACATTAAATATATTCAGTAATTATTCATCATCCAACAAGTTTTCCATACTACATAAGGGCAATTAAAACATTTTTTAACGCTATTTATATTTAAACAGCGGCAAAATATTTCAATATAATTACAACATATTAATATTGTAGTCACAGCGAATTTAAGAAAACATAATATATGAAGAAACTCGGCAACTAATAACTTAGAAATTACTCCACAGCCGACTATTTTCCGCAATGCAAGAGGAGTGACCCCGAGATCAACAAGTGTATTCTGGACGGGATAGAGGCGATGCGCGGGCGGCTGCGCGCGGGCATCCCGGAGGTCAGCATCCCGCCGCTGGAGCCCTTCGTGGTGCCCACGCTGAAACTGGACCGCACCGCGCCCAACCTGAGGCTCAAGGCCGTCGTCAAGAACATGCGAGCCCAGGGCGGCGGCGACTTCAGGATTGAAAAATTGAAGTAAGCTTCATTAAATTCTCTATTTTCTATTAATATTCCGAAACCAGGTAGACATTTTAGAGCAGGTATTTGAGGAACCGTTAAAACTATACAATGCTTCCTTTATAATATCTAAATACAAAACACCGGTCAGCAGTGGCGTGGCATGAAAAAATTTTCAAATAAAGCCGGATCAAAAATAAACCTAAAAACAAACCCATTTATCCTTTTCTTGAAAATCAGTGCAGTAATGGAAGAGAAGCGTTTGGTTACATCGAAATTTTAGTCAACCCGGGGGGAATCGGGTTATTAGTACCTACACTTTGCCAGTGCCGGTCAGCCTAGAGGGTAGTGGGGCTTAAGCGACCCTTTTAACGTCTTATATTCTCGATCACTATGAGGTGAACACGTCATATCGAAAAGAGCTGTATAATACCATAAATACTGTTAGAATCTCAGCGTGCCTCAAATACGTTTTCTTATTAAATGTAGTTTTGAAGACAATTATGTAGTTATAGACCCCACTGAATAATACAGTTTGTTTATTTTTGCACTCGTCAAACATTAAATTAAAAGATTTTATAAATCAACTTGACGCAATAATAAGGAACGTACATGTTATTGTGACTTTGTGGTGTACGAGTATATAGGCTATGTATATAGGTGCCCTTGACTGTGCTTAATGTATGATTCCTGTTCAAAGTAATAAAATAAGTGAACTAAGTGCAGTTAGTATTGCGCGTGACGCGTAGGTAAAGTTAATTACGATTCTGGTGCTTTTAATCTTTAGCTTTTAATATTCAAATTACATAATTCAATATGATACAGAAATCAGCGTCTACAAAAATTTGAACCCGGCACAGTAGTGCAGTAATACCTTTCTACAGTTATGCGTCGAATGCTTGTTACTCAACCACGTCGTAATGGTTGAATGGTGACACCGCTCCCCAGTGTAACACTGTTACAGACATGACAGTAAATGGTGCCAATAGGAATAAGTACTTGTCATTCTTGAAAAGTATTATACTTAATTATTAAAATAAATAAATCTGACATAAATTATCCGAACCTAGATAATTAAAAAATAGCTAGCCCCGATCTGCCCACCTATCTTTGTCGTAAGTTACCTACCAAATTCATCGCTTGACTTATTTATGCACTTAACTTCGTTTGCTCCTAATTCTTGAGATAAGTAATAGGCTAATAGCATACTTTGTTAATCGGGGAAAGGGCAGCCTTTCGTTGGTGAATTTCTTTGTAAAATACTAACTACCCTTACTTACCAACAAACAAACACGCAAAGTTTACCTCTTTAGTATAATAAGTAGGTATAAAGTTTTTTTTTGATATATCGATACCTTAATTCACACTCATATTAATTACAACGAACTGCACAATTACTTAAGTAGGTAGTAGTTTTTTACACTAGGGCATACAGTGCTAATTTGTATGTTCAGTTCGTTGTAATTAGTATGACTGTGAACTAAGGTATCGATATTAAAATGTGTGGTTCATATTATACGAAAGCATATTTATTATACAAAATATATTTTTAAATTATTATGAAAAATCATTTAATAGCGCTTAAATAATAGTTGATATGAAGACATTTTACGAGACAAAACGCTTCCTCACTTAAAGACCGAGAGTGGTGTTTCCAGATTGAACCTGAACAACAAGTATGCGGCGGAGGTGAAGCTGTCGCTGCCGCGGCTGGCGGTCACCGCCGACTACGACGTGCGCGGCTCGCGACTGCTCGTGCTCGACATCGACGGCAAAGGCAAACTGCGCGGCAACTTCAGTGAGTCACCACACCACACTCTGCGCCCTTTGGAAAATGGGTGGAAACCGAAAACGAAGCTTTAGTTTCTGTCTTACTTTTAAGTCGACACCGAAAAATATTTATGTAAACGAATTTCGACTGTACAGTCAAAACAGCCGTAAAAGTGGATGAGCGGTTACGGAGCTTAAAAATGATCTACACGCTCTCTTGTTAGAAGAGCAGCAGAGTCATGTGTAGAGCAGTTAGAGCTCCACAGCCGCTCATTCCCTTGTACTCCTGACTGTACACTGAAATCTTATGTAGGTAACTTTTATACACATGTGGATTTAAAAAGAGCAAATAGTGTTTAAAACATATAAAGTCGATGATTTGGTTAATGATAAGCGCGTGGAGACATAACACAACATAGCCTCCTAAGCTGTTAGAACACCAAACATTCTCGTGTGAATGTCAGCTATGTGATCCAAATTTGGTCAAACGTCATCTGATACATCCTTTGGATACATCGAAATTAGGCGAATAACAAGCGGCCTTTGGTCGGTCACAAGTTCTAACTTGAAACACGGGGTGACATTAAAAAGTAGTTTGCCGACCATCTCACGCATTTTTGTTAGTATTGCTTTTCCTTGTCGTTGTCTTCATCGATCTTTTTTTCGTCTACATGTCAACCATTTACCTCATATGGTCAATGTCGACTTTATAGCGATTTAAAACTATCAAAGTTGCCCCAATTTGATCAAAAGCACCCAGGTTTACGGTAATTTATTTGGCCCGCATGGCCCGTTTTGGACATTGATCATTTAAATAAGTCGAACTTCTTTGACCAAATTCAAATCAGTCTACGTCTGTCTCTGATCCGTATATATTTTTATATATTTATCCAAATGACATGTTTACTGCGTAATATTAATACTTATACTTTATCCCAAGTATCTTATTATTATTGGAGTTAGTTAGTTATACCTACATATATCCTGATCATGATCGAGATGGATCGGGTTTTGAATGGCAAGTGTTAATAATGAGGAAAAACCATGAACCATTACATTATTCAAAATAATATAATGACATACATTTATTATTTAGGACACCACTGGAATATATAATTTTAATCCAAGACGTAGCTATAAACAAGTGCACGCAAGTGCGTGTCCTTGTTGAAGTATATTATTTCTGTAATAATACTTAAGTAATAGGACCTTTTGGCATTTATAATATACTTCAACAAGGACATGAGGAAGGAAATCACTTATCAAGCTTTCGCCTCCTGATTTGAAAGTACAAAATACTTACGGTCAATGTCACAATAACAAACATATGATTATGGGTATGAGAAAAGAGGATAAGGCAGTAAAATAAACCAATTCCACGATAAGTTTATTTTCTTGCAGCTGGTATATCAGTGATCGCGAAAGGCGCAGCTAAGGTGATAGAGAAGGACGGAGTGCAGTACCTGCAGGCCGACAAAGTGGTCACGCGCGTGAAGATCGGCCACGGACAGGTGGCGTTCGACGACACCGAGAGACCGCTGGCCGGTAACATCCTACTTACCAAATACTATTCATGATTTCCCGTATTTGAAATATGGAAAAACTTGATAGTCTCATTAGGCCCGTTTAAAAACATACGTAACACTTCCTTTACATACATTATTGAGGTAGTTGTAGTGCTGTAATCGAGACTGGTCGATACAAATATTGCATTAGGTCGAAGACTTGCTCGCACAATGCAGAATTTGCATTACCTACCATGTAATACTGGTCAGTACATAGATTATAATATTTATTTCATACGACCTACTCCTGGGTTACATTGTCTCGGAATGACTGGGTTTGACTATAGTTCCCAAGCGGGCCCGATGCGGATTGGGCACTTCATTTATGTACATGTTTATTCAAATTCAAATTTCAATCTGTTTCCGTACATAAAAACTCTGTGGTGCTAGTTTAGGTTAAAATTCACCATCTTCTGCTTGAGAGGCAAAAAAGCAAATAACTAAGAGACCATTAAAGTGAGTACTTACCTATTGTTAATAAATCCTAATAACGATACATTGTTGTATGATCTACAGCAACGTCGGCCGCTAATTTCTTCAACGCCAGCCCGAATGTGGTGCTAGACATCCTGAACCCGCTAATCGACGAGTCCAGCGCCGCCATCCTCAAGGCGTTCCTCAACAAGGTGCTGGCCAAGATACCCCTCAAGGAAATACTCCTCGAGGACGACCCGGCACCTGCAGCCTAAACTACGTCATATTACTTAGTAATACCTATTGGTTAGTTAACACATAGATTCTCATAGTGATAATCGTAAAAAGTTTCATTGTCCTTTTTTTTAAGGACACCAAAGAGTTCGTGTGTACCTGCTTTTTTTGTACATAAGGTTGTGAGTGTAAAATAGGTTAAGTGTGACAAATAAATTAAATTCTTCACATGGACTTTACCTACCTTACCTGACCTTAACCATCCCTTGATTAGGTAGAACGTGGTACTTAGTTATTTTACTACTTGATCTTGAATCTAACGATATGTGGCAACAAGAAATATTGTGGTCAATATTTTGCTTTAGGCTTCTATTGGATTTTTTTTAATTAAAACACGGTGCTAGAAGTGACACCAGTACGACAATAAAACTGATGTCCAACATTCATATTTATACATTTGTTAAGAAATTCTAAATAACAACATTATTTATGAGTAGCTGTTCACCGCGACTCCGTCTGCGAATAATTTGTCTATTGCTATCCCAGGGAACTATACAATGTTCCGGGATGAAACTATTCCACGTCCTTCCCAGGGTCTCAAACTATCTCCATACTAAATTACATCTAAATCGGTCTCGGGCAGAGAGAAACACTTTTGCATTTATAATATTAGTATGAACATGGATGAATGGATTGAATCAGGTTTACGTGGGCTAATATCTTAAAGAGAAAAATGAATCCGTTGCAGTTAGCGTGGTTGCAAACTTGCCTTTTTAGGCTGTTTACTTTTTTACCTGAATGAAGACAAATTCAGAAATCAATTAATAATTATGTAAAGTATTTTTATCACGTAATAAACAAGAGGATAGAGTGTTATTAGGTACTTAATAAAACACATATACACCTATTTCGATTTCAAACACAGATGAACACTGTGACTATCTAGATTTTGTAATATAATAAGTAGGATATCTTTGTGTTTGGAACTCTATATATTTATAGTTCTTAAGATAAGCCGGCATTCTAGAAGTTAAAGGGGAAACGCAAGTTTAAGCTAGGTATATCTATTAGCTTTATCCAATGCGCTTATGCACTAGCATGAAAAATTTAAACAATGCATTGACTTAATAAACTACTTCATGATATTTGTTCGTTTCTTTTTCGGCGTATTTAGTACGCTACGCCCGCAAAGGTTCCTAGCGAAAAGGCGGCAGTTACGCGTTGGTTACCTATTCACGTTTGCATTTACTAATTTATTTATGAACCATCGCGTAATGTTGCCTTAGACCTTAACGACGAGGCTAAATCCTATCCACATATGGATAATCGCAATGCAGACTAGTTTTCTTCTTTTATAAATATAGAGTTTTACTATTAGTCTCTTAGATCAACTTCGGTGCCAGGTTAGACATCACGTAGGTAACAGAAATGACATTATTATTCATCAAGTTTGTTTTATTTGTATTTTGTGGAGCATGTGTCAGCGGAAGACTCACGACGACTCATAATAGTACATCGCAAAGGGAGGACCGCAAGAATCAGGACAACCTACTGTGTAAGTTTCGTTGGGTCATGTCATGTAAAACGCCCATACGCTAAGTCGTGTTGTAGCTTTTATTAAATTTCATTTAAGAAGATTAGAAATTAATTGGTTAATACGTGGAAGTTATTAAAAAGACGGCATTCTAATGATTTTATATTATTTTCTGTTTGTCGGTATATTTTATTCACACTAATTTTGGAAATTACTTTTCATGGCGTTTTGAGATGTAGATGAAGTAAGCCTAGCCTCTAATAACATTATGGGCTTTGTTTCATCGAAATCGAATATTGTAAAGAAAATATACACCTATTGTCACTAAAAGATAGTTTCAAAAACATGTTATTCGCATCATCTATTGTAAACAAACAAAGTCTTTGGCAACAGCTAGTCTCAATAATATAATTTTAGGATTAGATTCATAGGTGCACGAGCAAGTTCGCATAGGTACCTACCTAGGTATTTGTAGCTCGTTGGGGTTTTCCAGTCGTGTGTCACCTAAGTAACGTATTTGTACGAACAACACGCGAGAACAAAAGCTAAGCTCGCCGAGCGTCAAGTACGCGAACTTACTCGTACGTCTCCCAGATACTATTTTTATGGTTGTAGCGGAATGTCACTACAGTGACCCGGCGGTGGGGTCGTGCATCCGGCGCGTGGCGGAGCGCGCGCGGCCGCTGCTGGCGCGCGGGGTGCCGGCGCTGGCCGTGCAGCCGCTCGAGCCACTCAGTGTGCCCAGCATCCGACTGCGCCAGCACAACGCGCCGCACAGCCACTTTAAATACGACGCCTGGCTCTCCGATGTCGTTCTTCATGGACTCACCAAATACGATTTTAACAAGTTGGAGTAAGTGTAGGTACACTGGCCCCATAACAACTCGATTCTCACCGGATTGCCTAATACTACGGCAAAGGTGATGTACGTGTTCCTAGACAAATAGCGAGCTATGTGTTGCATCCGAAGACATCTAACTCGCGCTTTTCTCACTTGCCAATTCCTTACTCGCCGCTTTCAGACGTTTTGCTGCGGATTGTCCGACGAAAATTTTTATGCCATGCCACTGGTATGTACGTACATGTACGAGGAAATTACTTATTGTAATGTTCAATGAATGATCTAATTATGATAAAGATGCCAAAGTAAAACCAAAAATTTTTATATGTCGTGAGTTTTAGCATCTGCAGTGGGTCTGGTAAGTTTATTTAAAAAACATTATTCAAATATTTCCTTCTTTCACAGCGTTTACCCGGAAGACTTGAAGGTTAGCGCGAACATAAGTTTACCTCATTTGGAAATGTTCAGTGAGTACGTCATTCTCGGTGAATTCCAAATGTTGCCTGTCGAGTCTACTGGAAAGATGTCAGTCAACTTCAGTGAGTACATATTGGAACAGTAATGAATTTTTCTATGACTTACTAATCATAGTGAAATTGTCTGTTGTAATTTGATTTTGTTTGTTTGCTTAAAAGCAAGATGCACAGCTGCTATGGAGGCGTTAGGAGCTCGCGTGCACAAGAGAATATTGATTAGGGACGCGACCGTGCGCCTGCGCTGCTCAGGACCGCTGCAAGCAGACTTGATGGAGGCACACTCTACTACCAGCGAAATGGGTAATGACGGAACTAGTTTGCCAAACTATATCCAATTTAAAAGTATTTTATGATCACTCACTCTAGCTCAATGGCCTTAATATGTTTTAGGACCACCGGTCTTAAACTCGATAACATGTCTTTTCCCAGAAACAAGACTTAGTTAAATCGATTGCTCGCCCCTGAAAACCCCCACATAGTAAATTTCATCGAAATCGTTACAGCATTTTCAAGATCCCCGTAATAAATACAAAAATTGTTCATTTACAGGTACCTATTACAAAAATAAATTAATCATGAGGAGATCTAAAGCAGAGCCACTTACACACCACACCACATAATCAATCTCTTTACAATGACTTCTTCCCATTTTTAGACATCACTAGGATATCTATTTGCCATAGCGGCGAGGCTTTACTACTCGGTGACCACTCGGTGACTACTCGGCGATCACTCAGTATGCTTAGTATAAGTTTTACTTCACCAAATACTTCTCGATCGCGTTTACGTTAAAATTTTAATTAGTATGGAAGGTTTCCAAAGTAATTGAAATTTTAACGTAAACGCGATCGAGAAGTATTTGGTGAAGTAAAACTTATACTAAGCATACAGTTACAAGGCAAAACGTTCTTGTACAGATCTAATATTAGGCTCGTCTCAGGAGGCACGAAAAGGGAAACCTATGGACTCGAGCTAGAAGTAAGAATAGTAATTTTGCTAACTCCTTATCCCAAAGGAGTTTGGAAAAATCCCCTCTTAGTACGCCTCTGTGATGTTAAAGAGTTCAAGTATATCAGCGTTATCTGTCGGTCAGTCACGATACTCTTTTAAAGGTGTTACTTTAGTTAGTGAAATGTTTGTTTTGTGGTCCTAGAGATGATCACGGAGCACGTGGCGCGCATGCACGCGGCGGAGTTGGCTGGCGAGGTGCGGCCGGCGCTGGAGACGGCGCTGGCCATGGTGCTGGAAGACGTCGCCAACAAGTTCCTCAAGCACATGCCCGCGGAGGCCGTCTTCCCCAACTAGACTTGCCTGCCCTACCCACTGCTTTGAAGGATTCAGTACACAATGGCTCACTACAGGCCATCGTCACTGTGTACAATAGGCATTGGTGCTTGATTACTTCAAGATCTAATTTATCTTTATTTATTTCTGTGTAATTTAATTTGTTATACCTAATTCTAATAAGCTTTGTTTGTATTGTTTTCATATTTAAAATTATAACATTAAAATTTATGGCAATTGACCACCACGTAAAGAATTTGAGTGGAAACCCTTGGTTACAGTACCTATATTCTATGTTTCGTAATTGGGGTGAACATTCATTAGTCATACAAGCTCCGCTGACCTTGCCTCCATTGACATAACAATAACGACACGCCAAATGGACACCGATCCATTAATATTTATTAATCATTTCTTTCACAATAATAAATTTCTACAAACGTTGATTACTCATTGGCTTATGCTGAATACAGCGGAGTCGGAGTCGGAATGAGATGTTTGAGCTCGGGCACCGCGACATCACGTAACGCCGGGTGACGCAACGTGTTGCCCGCACCGCGCACACTGCAGCGTTGGCACACTTATTGCGATATAAGGGTAAACAAATAAGAACGAATATTGCATACAGATTACAGATCACGCATTGGGCATCGCATCGTCTGCCGTGGCCTTAACTTACGTCTCACGTACTTACATACCAGTTGATTACGATTAATTCTATTATTGGTAGGTAGGTGACTCTATTAACTAGTTAAATATACAGTTATATGTTTCCGAAGGCTTATAAAGAAGTTACACGAGACAACCTCGCCCATCATTTAGTTCCGAAATAAGTAGTAAAATATATTTTGAAATATACTTTCAATATTATTTTGAAAGTCACGAGTGGGACCAGAAAAACCTAATTTGCTTTTTTTTACTAGCTTTTATTTAACTTGCAATGTATGGGTAGGTACTATGTATCTATGCGTGTACGGGTCAAATCTTGGAAGTCGAATTTGACCCACTTCCTGTGGTCAGATTCACTTGAAATGTGGTATACTTATGTAGTTTGGATGACAATACAAGTACAGACAACAAAAACTAAAGTCAGCTAGCTTTAGAAATGAATTTTTTAACAAAAACTTATTAAGAACACAGCCTAACTTCACTAATCTAATAGCTATGCTCAAAATATACCCAAACCCTAAGGGATGCAAGAAAAGCTGTTCAAAAGATCACTTTATCCCCCAAACAAAAGAATCAATTGAACAATCTATACATATTTAAGTAATTTTATTTCTTAATCTAGTTAATGGACACTTAATTTTTCTATACCTACGAGTACTTTTGTTAGTAAGTATGTTATACACTCATATCTCTATGTATTTTCGCTAACATGACAAACAAGTTGAAAGTAGAATTAAATATTGAATATATAAGACAATAAAATTAATATAAATACACAATACACACAAAATATAAATTTACCTTAAAATACATTACAGTCAAAACCGTTTATAACGACATTCATGGGACAGCAATATTTGGTCGTTAAACACGGTTGGTCATTGTAACCAGAGTTACTTTGGTATATAAGATCGTGTTGGGTTTTTTTCTTGGTCGTTACATCCAATATGTCGTTGTAATTGGTGTCGCTATAAACGGTTTTGACTGTATTTACAATCCTAAACTAAAAGTAGAGATTCCTTAATCTAAACGGAAAAAAATCTAAAACATATACCTAATGAAAAGTAAGTAATCCCGTAAGGCAAGGTTCCGAAGATCGATACTGGCAGCCTTCCCCTTTTAAATAGCTAAGCTATTTTATAGGGTATTTTTTTTATATCGAGGAACTAAGGAGAGTCATAAATCATAATTGAAGAAAAAGCAAATTGGATTAAAAAATAACCTGCCCAAATTACTAATTCCACGCGGACGGAGTCGCGGGCAAAAGCTATCCTTTATAATTATCTAAACACAAGGAATACAAGCCCGTTTTGTAATCGGACCTCAAGTTTTTATTACTATGTCCTTAACTTTTTTAAGCGAAAAATTGGGTCTATTTTTGGGCAGAACATTTACTGTGTACTTAACTATTTATTTTATTTAAATAAAAAACAATCGTCATTAATTGTAAAAAAATAAACAAAAAAAACAATAAGTCTACAACTTATGACTAGCCTAAGTGTAGTCGAAAAGTCCCCCACGAGTTGTCCCCGGCGCAAAGGTACCCGTCACACTTGCCGCGGTACGACGTTGAATGGCGATGGACAACCTTTGCATCAGGTACGAACCCGCACGGGCGTCAGATCCCCTTTCTGTAATGCGACTTCCCACTTCCCTAATAAAGGCAATAGCCTCCGACCCCCAGCACCCAGTAGTCTCAAAGGCTTACTTAACTGAAATAGTAGATTGTTCAACAAGGGAGGAAAATAACCAATATCACACGAGGTTACTTGGCACCCGAGCACAGCGAGGGTGCCAATTATCCGAGGGTGATATTGGTGTTTTTCCCGAGTTAAACACTCTGCTTTTCATTTCGACTACAAGGAAAGTAAGAAAATATAAGTATAAATAAATAAAAATGTCTAAACTGGTCAATATGATCGTTGTAAAATATTTCAGTGGAGTTTATTGTTAAAGAATAATTAATTTAACAAAATTTAGAATGTTCAATATAATAATCAATGAAAACAGTAGATAAAGTAGGTATTTTAGTAAATTTATTTATAAAATATGTAAGTAACCAATTTGAACCAAGGAGTTTAAGCTGTATAGAGATAGGCTGTGTGGACAATAACATTGTCGTTTACCGTGTTTTTTTCTTAACATTTTCTTTCTTTTCTGGTTTAAGCCACTAAATAAGAAACGAATGTAAATTAATAATTTATTTTAATAATATTTCACTGGCATTATAAAATTAGTAATATGACTAATTAAGAATAGTAGATTGTTCAACAAGGGAGGAAATCAACCAATATGATACGAGGTTACTTGGCACCCGAGCACAGCGAGGGTGCCAATATTCCGAGGGTGATATTGGTGTTTTTCCCGAGTTAAACACTCTGCTTTTCATTTCGACTACAAGGAAAGTAAGAAAATATAAGTATAAATAAATAAAAATGTCTAAACTGGTCAATATGATCGCTGTAAAATATTTCAATGGACTTTATTGTTAAAGAATAATTAATTTAACAAAATTTAGAATGTTCAATATAATAATCAATGAAAACAGTAGATAAAGTAGGTATTTTAGTAAATTTATTTATAAAATATGTAAGTAACCAATTTGAATCAAGGAGTTAAGCTGTATAGAGAAAGGCTGTGTGGACAATACATTTAACATTTTCTAACTTTTCTGGTTTAAGTCACTAAATAAGAAACTACTTAATGTAAATTAATAATTTAATTTAATAATATTTCACTGGCATTATAAAATTTGTAATATGATTAATTAAGAAAAAAAACTCAATACTTAATTATATGCCGTAATGCTTGGCTGAATGCGTATGTGTTACATTGACAGCCAATGCCTTTATTTTTTTTAATTACAAATCATAGGTACAGAACGTATTTTACAAATTTTTCCGATGGTTCAAATATCTACTCCAAAATTCTACCAGCTTTCAGAATTTTTCCGGTCGCAGCAATGTCATCTGGTGAAAATTATAATAAAAAACAATGAAGAAACAGTAATCTTAAAAAGTAAGGTAGGTATATAATCTTCTATTACGGAATTACAAACGTGATGAACCTTTTGTTTCATAAGAGATGTGATAGTAGGTACTTAATCGACAAATCATTGCTATAAATTATCACCTGATTTAAAGATAAATACTGTATTCAGAATCACGTTTCCTTTGTTATTTATTACTGGAGATCTAAGAAGTTTCTCTATTTTAATTGGAACTATACAGTACTCTTAGTAAAATGTGGAAAATAATATGTCTACTTAGTGCACTGAATACAGCTTTTGCTGGTGTAGAGAAGAACTTTATTAACAGTAAGACAAAAATGACACAGAGTGTATTATATCTGAGTGTAAATAAATAGAATTGTTTAAGCGTTGTGTCCTTGTGTTTGGCAGTTGGGGGCTTCGTGTGCCCTCGCGAGGAGAAGGCCTTGGGCCAGTGTCTGCGGGATGCCCTCAACACCTACATACCGAAACTGGCAACCGGTAAATATAATATGATGAGATAGTATACAGGGTTATTTGTAATTCACTAGCATCCTTTTAACCCTAAGCTCCTACTACTTAAACAAATGGTTTTTGTTTTACGGCTTTTGTCATAACTTAATATTTTTGGTGTAATAACGTTGTGAAAATTTGATTCTGCCTCTTATTTTTACGATACTCTGTGTATTTGTGTGGGAAAAAAGTGCTTCATTTTAAAAAGTCGTAAAACAAAAAACATTTGTTTGAGTGATAGGAATTCAGGGTTAAGAGGATGTCAGTGAAATAAAAATAACCCTGTATAATCTACTTGTTTTGCTAAAATGGGTTAATTAAAGAGAGATTCATAGCCAGACTCAAGTGGCAGTGGTTAGGGCACATCGCGTAGATGCAGTGTAGGTAGGCCTCAACCAAGATGAAGTGACGACCTGATTAAGGTTGCGGGAACGCGTTGGGTGCGGATGGCACAGGACAGGTCTGTTTGACGAACCTTGGCCTCTATGTTCAGCAGTGGACGTCTTTTGGCTGAAATGATGAAAGATAGAGTCCCACTTCCTTTCGAATAGGTTCTATATACCTATATTATGTACGGTCGGCCTACCAGTTTTTCTGTGAGATTTAAATTGCATGGGAATATCGATCTCGTTGTATCATGACGTGCAAATGAACTTCAACCGTAGGGTGGTACACCATATTTTGGCCGACTGTACCTACTTACTTATATTATCTAAAATTTTTATACGAGGAAATATTTTGTTCATAGTAAGCACAGGTCGTTTAGGCATACCTACCTTTTTGTTTTTCTATATGTACAGTCAAGTCTAAAAATATGGTTGCACACAACTTGCTCATAAATATGTCCCATAGCTCTTATGTCGTCGAATTAAGGTATAGGTATGTAACGATGGGAGGATTAAATCGATACTTATTTTTGCACTTGACCGTACATAAACGTGATCGTGTGTTTGAGTACATAATCATTTGCAACTCAAATTATTTTAAAATAATGTTAAATTAATAAATTAATTTAATAAGTTAATTTAAAGTAAGTGCCTAATGTTATTATTACATGTATGTGCAATCTGGTCTAAATACATCGCTACTTATGTACGTATATTATGCCTACATTGTTTTCTCAGATTTAAATTCTGTTTCACTGTTTTCTTCACTTTCTGTTATCTTAAATATACATGTGGCAGATGGCTATAATAATGCTGTATCTCTTTAATTTCTTTGATTATACATCTGAGACTTAAAATTACAGAAACTTGACTGAAAGTGGTGAAACAGGTCCTTAGGGATACCTCTTTTATGTATTAGTATTTTCCCACTTACATACAAATTATCTACAACCTACAACATACTTAAACTGGCTCATAAAAAGTAATGTTCAATATTCAGGAGTTGCGGAGTACGGCGTGCCGCCGTGCGAGCCGCTGGTGATCCCGGCGCTGTCGGTGCACCAGACGGCCGGGCCGTTCGCCGTCACGTCCTCTTACAGCAACGTCACCGTGCAGGGACCCTCCACTATGCGCGTCCAGGACGTCATGTAAGTCAAACCACGACATCCTTACTTACTACCTTAACCTTATCCGCGCATTACTTCAATATTAATGTATTCAAAGTAAAGTTAAAGACTTAGGGAGACTTATATGTAGGGAGGAGTTCATAATGGGTTCGCTAAAGTTCATCACCCGAAATTGATTTTCCTAACGATTTGTACTCCTAATGATCACTGTTCCTAAAATTTTGTTTCCTATAGTTATCGTTCCTATTATTTATTTTACTATAACGTAGTCTATTCTATATCACTCAGTTTTCCGAAAATTGATTTTCCTAACGATTTGTACTCCTAATGATCACTGTTCCTAAAATTTTCGTTCCTACAATTTATTTTACTATTAACGTAGTCCATAACACTCAGTTTTCCGAAAATTTTAAGTAATAACTTCACTGTTGAAACTTTATATTATAACTTATCAAACAAATTAGATTTTCCGGGTGGTCATAAAAAAAATAACTAACACCAAAGGCTAATGCGGGAGCGTAGCGCGCTGCTGCGCTGCGCTACGCTCCCGCATTAGCCTTTGAACCTAACCATACCGAGTCGCTTCCGCTCCGACAGATCTTGCTCGCTCGCTTCGCACGCTCGCTCGCTTCAATCGCTATCATTGGAGTCAGCGAGCGAGCAAGACCTATCGGGGCGGAAGCGGCTCGGTTTATTTCAACGGACATTATGAAGTTTAATGTATAATAATGTTCAATTTTATGAATAAAAACAAATCTACATAAAAAAGATATGATGATTTTGGGTGGGAGATTTCGGGCGTGGGGCCGCTTGGGGGAGGCACGATGGCTCAAGATAGGTTGGTTGGACTGCGCGTGTTTTTGGGTATTTTCATCATATTACTAAAACAAATACATATTTTAAAAATGTAGCGAAACTACGCCCTAGAAAACATCTTGTTTTATTAAAACATTCAAAAAGTCATGACCTTCCGTGCAGTATTAGCGTCGTACTACGAGTTTAATTTATTTTTAGAGACGACTTTGGATATTTTTTCTATCGAGCGAACTACAAGTAATCGTGTTTCGAAAAAAACTGGTCGCTAGAGTGAATCGTCAAATCTCTTACATATGAATTTCAGGACTATAGCACTACTAGTAATGATACAGCACGAGTTCAAATGAATGCAATAAATGCGCCAAAAACAGCTGACTCATTTATGGCGCGCAAAACACGACAACAATGTAACACATTACGAAAACAGGACGTATCAATATATGTATTTCATAATACGATACGTCTTTTTGAAAGATAATTTCTGACTTTCATTCCCGGCGTGCTGAAATGACAATTGGACCAATCAAAAGTAATCGTCTGCTGCATGTGAAATTAAATTGACCAATGAGAATGCGCCATTCATGACTTTAATTATGTGTATTTTTCCTTAAACGCAATATACACAAAATGCTTTAATTTTTTTAAGTATGAAAAAACGCCACAGCATTAACTTTTTAAGGGTAAGTAATACGAGATATAAGAACTTATTATATATGTAATATTCATAATATATACGCTCAATTTATATAAACTCGGTTAGTATAACGTTCACTAGATATAATGAAAGAAAAGTATAATTTTAAAATATCTAGTTTTGTAAGGTATTACGTTGTATTAAAAGTTTAATGGTTACTTGACCTGAAATGTGTTTTTAACACAATCATTTTTAATTATTGTGACATTGGAAGACATCTCCAATATTTTTATTTTTTCATTTTTATTTTTTTTTTTTTGACGGTGGAAATATTCTACAATTCCACTTAACGTAGATATAGTTAAGATGTAGGTATTGTTTTGTTTTTTTTTTAACTAAGGGACCCAATACATCCCTGTATTGTTTTTTTATATAATTTTTTTTTATTATTTACTAGATATTAGTCCCTATAAATCTTGTACAAATTGAAGTTATATAAAAATAACATTATATAATTTAAGCGTTATACGATAAAAAATTACACTTTTTGCTGTTATAGCTAACGTTCGTTATCTTGTGAACGTTATTATTATGAAATTAGATATTTTGTACTAGTTATATCTCGTGGGACGCACCCACTTTTTAAGCTATCTGCACACTGCACTGCACTGGCTGAACAGCCAGGCTCGTCATGTTCATCGTGCTGCCGCAGCCAGACTGCTCAGTGCGCGAGTATACATCCTCGTCATGCCCGACTTGCTGCCGCAGGTCGGACACATGGACTTAAGGCTGCGTATCCACCGGAGCTGTGCGAGGATGCGTTGCGAGGGATGTGTTTGTCATGAGCCAATAGAATCACTTCATTTACCTATCCTTGCCCAGCTCAGCACTGGTGGAAATAGCTCAGCGGAGCGAGGTTTTTGTACATACAAAACAAAAGAAGGGAAAGATGTGTGCGAGGAATGTGTTACGTACGAGGTATGTGTTGCTAGGCGGCGTTGCTCCGCTCCCGCCTCACCGCACCCCGCCCGCTTATTGGATAAGAGCCCGCTACACATCCTCGCTACGCATCCTCGCACCGCTCAGCTACCTCGCACATCTCTGGTGAAAACGCAGCCTAATACCTAACTTAGGTTAGGTTTTAAGCATGGACTTAATACCTGGACTGAGTACTAACTTTTATTAGTCAATCAAAAGTGACCCATATTAACAAGCCATATAGTTTAATAATGGCAACTAGAGACAGCGGTCCGAGAGATAACATACAAAAATTAAAGAAAGTAGAGAGTTGTGTCCCACTCGCACCCAGTACTTGATCACCCTAATTAGAACGAGATGCAACTTTTTGGTTTGTTGTTTTTCGGCCTCACTTTTTTGTCGCAGTACTCAGTCCTGGTTAGGTATTAAGTCCATGGTCGGACATGACAAGGATGAGGTTTTTATTTTTTAATTATGTGGTTTTGGGTACTGGCCATTAAGAATGGCCTCGCTTGTTTAAAAAAATAATTATGTCACAAAAGAAAAAGTAAAATCGGCAGGAGCAACGCAGTGTTTCGATTGTTTAATTGTTATTTCCTCGCATTAGTCGTGAAAAGCATAATGTTTAGTCTCGACCAAAAGTGCAATAGATGGACTCGTACTTTCGACTAACTCGTCCATCTATTGCTTACTTGCTAGCCTCAACATCAATGTACTATTTAGGGTGGACTCGAAACAGCAAAAGATCGTGTCTAAGCTTTACATTCCCGAACTGAAGATGAAGGGCAACTACAAGCTGTCAGGACAGCTGCTGATGCTACCTATCGAAGGAGAAGGACAGTTCTCGGGGAAGTACGGTAAGCTAACATCATGTTTAACCATTTTTACATTTAAACATATATGTAACTATGCCCAAAAGAATTCCTGGCAGGGATAGAGGTGGAAGCAGCGCGCTAGTCTGATGATGGTCCCTATGTGCAAATAATAGCGCGTAATAGCTAGATGCACTTACCGCTTACTCTGTTTACTTACAAGGAAAGGTATCCAACTGTCCGGCTCCGATTTAATTTATTTTGATATATGTTAGATAGCAGTCTAAAATAACAGACCCATGCATATCGACTTTTCAGTACCTAATTTGAACGACAATTTCTCCAAATGGGTTGAGTTTGGGCAGCTAAAAAAAAACATGCGTCTGTTATTTTAGACTACCTACTCTCTAACATAAATAAAATCGGAGCCGGACAGTTGGGGTTGGGTTTAGTTGGGTTGGGTTGTACCTTTCCTTGTTATTGTTAAGTATTTAGTTAGGGGTTGTATTATGTGGCATGTGCAGGTGACATCGATGCGGTGGTGACGATAATGCTGGGGCGCGCAACGCGGCCCGGGGCCCCCGACGCGCTCGCCTGCGAGGCGCTGGACGTCGGGTTCCACATCGGCCACGCCACACTCCAGCTCGACAACCTCTTCGGTGGCGACGGCGAGTTAGGTGAGTCATTATTTTTATTATACTTAGGTCATACTGAAAGTTTCTGGATTCTAAAAAATAAGACTACGCATTATCGTTATGACACATTTATTGTTTTTCAAAGTATATACCCTCCCTATTTACACACTTTTGCATTCGCTGGAACCATTGTGAAAAGCAGTGGGTCCAGTCTTCCTAAGGGACTTCTTCGATGGCCTCGTGGAAAGCATTCACTGCCATTTCCGGACTTGTAAACCGTAAACCTCTAAGTTTATCTTTAATCTTTGGGAACAAAAAGAAATCGCATGGTGCAAGATCAGGGCTGTATGGCGGATGAGTCATTAATTCTACATTTGAGGCCTCCAAATACGCATTCGTTGCTTTAGCGGAATGTGCCGACGCGTTGTCGTGATGAAGGACTATTTTGCTACGGGGACGCTTTTCACGAATTTTTTCAAACACTTTGGGCAAGCACGTGTTCACATACCAATCTGCAGTTATTGTCTTTTGGTTTTCAAGTGACACAGTGGTGTAATGTCCCGATTTGCCGAAAAACGAAGCAACCATTTTCTTACCTGTGCTTCGACTCTTTTTTACTTTCGTCAGCAAGTCTTCAAAAGGAAAGACCAATTTAGCCGATTGACTTTTTCTTTCCGGTTCAAAGCAGTAAGCAGTATACCCAGGTTTCGTCACCTGTCACGATGTTATATACAGCCATTGATTGTCCTCCGTCAAATTTTTTTATCATTTTGCGGCACCACTCTACACGCAGTCGTTTCTGGTCTTCCGATAAATCATGCGGTATCCATCGGGTGCAAAGTTTCCGAACCTTAAGATACAAATGTAATATCTTTTGGACCTGGCTCATTCCAATTCCTAAGGTAGTACGAATTTGCTGACATGTAATTTTTTTGTCAGTTTCAATTAGTTGTCGTACAGTATTAATATTAATATCGGTAACCGATGTTGCTGGCCGACCTTCACGTTCATCGTCATGGAGATGGTCACGTCTTCGTCTAAACTCACTAAACCACGAATAGACAGAGCTACGACATGGGGCTTCATCACCAAATGCTAATAGAAGTCTTTGACAACTCTCTTGCTGACTTAATCCACATCGGAAATCGTAAAAAATCATGGATCGAAAATTTTCACGACTTAAATTCATTGCAACAGCGACACACAAATTTCAATCCTACACCACGATGAAAAAACAAATGACAGTCTCGTAAATTAAAAAGTAATATACTGCCAGAGAGTTATTTTTTCAAATCCTATTATTGCTTTTTTAATTTTCTTTTTATAAGTTGCCAGTTCCAGAAACTTTCAGTATGCCCTAATATAAAGAGTAACATGATTGATTGACTGACTGACAGGCAACGCACAGCTTGAACCACTCGAACCAGATAAGTATTTGTAATTTGGCAAACATATTCCTTCAGGATCATACTCGTATTATAGCTCCACTATGAAGCGACTATTCGAAATTCATACGGGATTGAGAGCTAGTCAAGTTTTTTCTTCGACGCACACTTCACTTCTAATTCACTTCACCTAATTTTCCCTCACGAAGATGACATTACACCGAAGGTGTTAGTGATTGCGCTACCGAGTTGTAGTGATGTGACCTCTCTGGCAGGTAACGCAATGAACAAGTTCCTGAACGAGAACTGGCAGAAGCTCGCGGATGAACTGCAGGCACCGATGGAGGAGGCGCTGCGAGACTTCCTGAAGCCGCTCGCCGACCACGCCTTCGGGCTGCTGCGCGCCGATGACGTGCTCGGCGAACCTTGACCTAACCCTGCATTTTCACTTAAGGTGTCACAAAAGACGTTTCCTATCTTTTTGCAGGTGATATGATAAATTAATTTTAATTAAGTATAGGTACTTTAATTACTATTTAAATTATACACTGACGAGCAAAAATAAAGGGTCGGTTACAAAAATTACGATAACCACAAAACCCGCTGTGATAGCTCCTTCGAGTAAAATGAGTTTAGTTTTATTCTAGATTAAACTTCTTCTTGTTAAGAATAAAACTCTTTACTGAACTCATTTTACTCGAAGAAGCTATCACAGCGGGTTTTGTAGTTAAAGTCATTTTTGTAACCGACCCTTTATTTTTGCTCGTCAGTGTATATCATTTGCTAAAATAAGTGTCAAAAATTGTGATTTGCCGTTTAAGTGACTTTGTTATACGACTGAGCGTTTTAAAAAAGTACCTACCTAAGTATTTATTGACTTTTTAATAAAATAAATCTCCTGACTACTGAGTCAAAGTCGAGGACTGCCTTGCGTGTTCATATTTTTGTAGGTATGCACGTTACTCCAAGATAAAATAAAACAAAAACAAAAACAAATATTTAACTCCTTAATAAATTTTATTAGGATTTAGGCTATAATCACTATTTATACGTACTTACAAAACTAATTTAAGTGCTCACTGGGTAAATTGAATAAATAAAGCTTAAAACAAAAGTATGCCCAAAAAATGGCTATAGGTATCACGTCAACAGGATAACCAAATGATGTTAACCAGTCATATCATTGTAATATGTTGGTATGTAATTCTAGAAACGTAATACAATACGTTCGTATGCATACAAGAAACAGTTTACTTACATAATTATATTGAGAGTGACATTTAGATCTGCTAGTGTGACTCTCTTTAGAAACAGACTTATTCGGCCGTACGCTTTTTTACGGAGACAAGTAGTTGATCTTTGGACTTTTACATGAAACTTAAAAATAAGTGAAGATAACAGTTTAAATCGTAGTTTTTCTTCAAATTACATTACAACTTAATAATTAGTTCAGCATCCATCAGTCCCAACTTATATTATAATCGTAACATTTGAACTTTCAAACTGCACCGATCGCCCTGTAGTATTATGTATCATAAGAAGGTACTCCTGGTGGTTTTAGTTTAGGGTTTGAGCCAAACGTCCATTGGCACCTTAGTGAAGGCGGCGTTGAGGAAAGCCTGGAAGTGCTTGGCGATGGAGACACTGGCCGCCGGCCGCATCTCCTCGATAATCTCCGCCGCATTGTTGTTCAGGAACTGGTTCATAGCTTCGCCTGAAATTGATCAACACAAAAATCGCACCCATGCCGCTAGTTTGATATGTATATTATTGCATACAGTAAACAGACTTTGTCAAAACACGCGTTTCTGAAATCTCTTTTTTAAATTTTTGTAGTGTGAAACGGTGAAATGTTTAAAAAAAAAAAATCATACCTACTGGACTGAATTTTTATCATAAGGTCAATTTGAGAGGGGATTTTGACGATTTTGTACGCTTACGTTTAGTCTTGGTTGGTAGGTATTAATAATTCCGATAATTCGATATTATGCGTTGGATGCGGATGGCACGATACCGATCTGTTGAGCGAGCCTTGGGGGAAGCCTATGTTCAGCAGTGGACGTATTTCGGCTGAAGTGATGAGTATGATGATACGATCAAGCTGGTTTCATGATGAATATGGGAGACAGACGTAGTAGTTGCATGATTGCACTTTTCTAAAAGAAGTATTGTCAGCAATAAGCTCATGTTTCTCAAGATCTACTTAGTTAAAACAAATTTGACATTATTTTGCATCGTACATGCATCGACCTCCAGTTGTGATAACCAGAACTTTGTTCAGGCCACGATTCCAGTAGGCTTATTGTCTAACGCTTCTGACGCTTGCCTCCGCAATCACTATTTATTTTTGTCAAACGGTATATTATGACAGAAAGAGATGGTGAAAGCGAAGGCAAGCGTCAGAAGCGTTAGACAATCCGGCCTCTGGTTTAGCTTCTAGATGTAAACTTTTACAATGGCCAGATGATCATGAAATTTCCAAAAGAGATAAATCTATAAGTATTGTAATATTAGGCCAGCGAGATGTTTCATTAACTGGATTTTATTCAACATTTTAATCACATAATTTATAAAAGGTTCGGTTTCGTTTTCGGTTTCGGCCGAAATTATAATCAGAACCGAACCTTCGGTTTCGGCAATAAACATGTTACGGTCGGACGCTACTTTAGAATCACAATACTAGCCGTGAAGCCGTGATGGCCTAGTAGTATGACCTATGGTATCTCAAGCAGAGGGTTGTGGGTTTGAGCCCGGGCTCGAACCTCTGAGATTTTCGGAATTAAAGTGCGAAATTATAGTTGAAATTTACCATGTACTTTATGGTGAAGGAAAACATCGTGAGGAAACCTGCACACACCTGCGAAGTAATTGAATGGTGTATATCGTCCCCGTAGAGCGAAAGTCACCAAATCGTATTTTGCTGTTTTGAGATACGGAGGTTAAAAGTTGTGAATACATATTACAAAAATGTATAGGTAACTTTTTGTCATGCGATATTAATTTATAATATTATATTATAAGTACCTACTTAGTCTCATCATAAGGACATAATGCTGTACTACGGTATTAGGGCTCCCACACATAACATCGTTAGGAACTAACGATGCGAATTGGTGCGATGCGATTTCGTGCGGTAAGACCAAGGTTCAGGTGACCATATAATTTGTATGGTCACCTGAACCTTGCGCGATGCGAAATCAGATCGGAAGTGCTTGCGGTGCATTCGTGCGAGCTCGCAGATATTTGCGATGCGATGCGAATTCGCGGTTATGTGTGGGAGGGAGCCCTAAGCTCCAACTAACAAATCGAAACAAAAAACTTATTTTTCCAAGATGTAAGCGATAATTACTTTTATTTCTTAAAGTACCTATGAACCTAGATGTCGTAAGTGATTTTTCGACTAGAGTTAGTGATTTGTCGCTCACTTTTATTCTATTTAAGTAAGAAAATAATTTAATGATCGAAAACTCACTAAAAATACTTAGCAATTTTCGCTTTCATTATTTTGTAACAAATTTTGCAATTTTTAGGTCACTAATTGTAAATTGTTTTAGGGAACTTGGGAATAAAATAGTGCCCGGTTATAGGCATAACTGGATAAGGCAAAAATAACTAAAATGACTTAACTAACCACTTTGGCCGATTTATTTTTCGGTGTTAGTAAATTCATTAAGTAATTTAGTT
This sequence comes from Archips xylosteana, assembly GCA_947563465.1. Lineage (NCBI taxonomy): Eukaryota > Metazoa > Arthropoda > Insecta > Lepidoptera > Tortricidae > Archips > Archips xylosteana. The sequence goes on from OX387343.1 coordinate 21,008,910, forward strand.
CATTTTTACTTTAATTCAAGCGCAAAATAGTGCTATTTGAGAAGTTCTTTTAAAAAGTTAGAAATTTTTTTTTTTGTAAAAATCAAATTTATTTTTAACATAGTCTCCTTTAAGGGCCAAACACTTATTCCAGCGAGTTTCCAATTTTTTTATCCCCTCCAAAAAATACGATTTCTCGAGGTCTGCAAAATAGTCGTTCAAGCCTGCGATGCAGACCTCATTTGTCAAAAATGTTTGTCCTCCAAGCCATTTTTTTAAGTTTGGGAATAGAAAAAAATCACACGGAGCTAGGTCCGGTGAATACGGAGCATGTGGCACCAGCTCGAAGCCCAACTCGTAGATTTTAGCCATTGCAATAATTGAGGTGTGCACTGGAGCATTGTCCTGATTGATGAAAGAGGACTTTCTTACGGGACAATTTTGGCCGTTTTTCCAACAATTCAGCGTTAAAACGATCTAATAACTCGGCGTAATAACGGCCAGTGATAGTCTTCCCCTTTTCCAAATAATCAATCATGATAATTCCATCGCAATCCCAGAAGACTGTCGCCATCACCTTCCCAGCTGACAAAACAGTCTTGGCCTTCATTGGGGCACGTACACCAACGGACATCCATTGTTTAGACTGCTGTTTCGACTCAGGTGTACATATAATAGTGGACCCAAGTTTCATCCACAGTAACAAATCGACTCAAAAAATCCCGAGGATTACGCTTCATCATATCCAAACACAGCATTGAAATTCACTTTCGTTCGCGTTTTTGTTCGATCGTCAATAAGCGTGGCAAATCTTCGTGCAGGATTTTATGCACTCGCTCAATGGAGATGCCTATGTTCTCAGCTATTTAACGCACCTTCACTCGGCGGTCGTCAAGAACGATATTATGTACTTTTTCTACAACACCCTCAGTAGTGACTTCGACTGGGCGACCAGAGCGTGGAGCATCAGATGTGCTTGAGCAGCCACGTTTAAAATCATTTATCCAGTTATAAACAGTCTGCAACGTTGGTGCAGTAGTGCCATGAACAGAATCAAGTTCAGATTTTATAGTGGCAGCACTGCAACCCTTCATAAAATAGTAGATTGTTCAACAAGGGACTAAAACAAGCCATAATGACACGAGATATTTAGCCACCCGAGCGATAGCGAGGGAGGCTATAATTCGAGTTGTCATTATGGTAGTTTAGTCCCACGTTAAACACTCTACTTTTCACTTTGAATGCGAGGAAAAAAACGACGTACAAAATTACTTTTTTACAACGTATACTCAATACGAGCAATGGACATCTGTTCAAAATTCAAATAGCAAAAAAAATACCGCTGTCTTTTCTTTTCTTTTATATTTTTTTGTAAAGTGACGCTTTAAATGCTTGCATAATTAGCCAACAGATTCTAACTTAAAGACTATGTTAAAACTAATTGGACTATGCATGTAAGAATGATAATTGTTCATTCATTAGAATCGGCAAATAAATTAACCTAATTGATCTAAGTTCACACACAAAATATATTGTTAACTGAAACACTTACCCGTGAATAAAGAAACGACTTTTTAAGTTTATTTTCTATATGCCAATTCTTTGTGAAATTATATCTAATTATACTTTCTATTTACTATTAAATGCAACTGACATCGCATTATTTTGAAGTCACGCCATATTAACATTCAAACGTAACTGCTCTATCTACCGTACACTCCAGCACTGCTTTGCCGACAGTCCGGATTGCTATTTTATCGACAGAGCAGGGAACTGCTTTGCCGACAGCGTTTTTAAAAAAAAAAACAAATTAAAAACACCTAAGCTAAAGGAAATCTTTCTTTACGTGCAAAATAAAATGAATTATTCTTTAATATTTTATAATTAAATAGATTAATATTCGTAATTATTCAATGTGTTTCACGAAATTATTATTTTTTAAATATTTTTTTATACAGTTGTCATTTTGAGGTTATTTCCACGCCCTAAAGGCTTCCACAGACCGAAGCGCAGGTACAGTGCGTCCGAAGCGCGCTTCGGTCTGTGGAAAGCTTTAAAATTGTCTATACCCAGTTACTGAAAATGGCGATAATCCTCCATTCACAAACACCGTGATTGGCAGTTTAGGGGTTTCCATAGTCAATTAAAAAAATTTTACTTTAATCCCTTGAGATCAAAAAAGAGCTTTAGTCCCGATATGCAGAGACTAAAGTAACATTTTAAGAGCATGAGAAGTGAAAAAGTATTTTATGATGGCACGAAATTCAGATTTTTCCATGGTAGTGAAAATTTAAGAAGTGTAAAATGAAAATGTAAAATGAAATCTCTTGTTTTTTTAAGCTGATTTTCTTAGTTTTCTTTTGAAAGATTATACCGGCCTGCCTGCCAGTGTTAATGCCATTTTAAAAAAAAGGTTTTACAAATATGTAGTTTTTTAAAAGGACTTCTCAAACAGCCTAGGTACTACTTAATGATTTTTCTAACTTTCTAAAATTGGATCTATGGCTCATATTGACATAGCGATCGATTGGACTCAAACTTGTAGAAAAAAAATCGCAATGTCGATGGCATTTAAAAGTCGATTTCGACATTTTGGGACTTGGTGACTCTTCGCTCTATGGGGACGATATGAAGTTTCCAATTCGCACTGGGCCCGCGTGGCCACTACGGCTCCACCCCTCTCATTCTGAGAAGAAAACCTGTGCCCTACAGTGGGACGTTTATAGGCTGGGATGATGAGAACCACAATATCCGCAATAACCCATTTTAGACATGAACTTGAAACAATTACTTTGCTACTCGCGACCTTATACGATAGTTACGTTTATGTAAGAAATGCGTGTTCATGCAGTTCCTCCACCTCCACACTGTACGAACACACACAAACCACACAAACCCAACTATCACCACCACCAAACTACACTCACGTCACGCGTTTCGAACTCAGCCAGTATGCTTAGCAAGTTTTACTTCACCAAACACTTCCTATATTTGGTGAAGTAAAACAAATAATTCTCGATCGCGTTTAACGTAAACGTGTTAGAGTTGGCACCACAACCGTACGCTATGCTATGCTAAATATCAACGTTAAACGTAAGGTCGCGGGTGAGCAAAGTAATTGTTTCAGTTTCATTAATATGGACCTCCGCAAAGTACTTAACGCCTGATTCAATAAACCATTTTAGACAATTAAAACTCGAGTGGCGTTTTGTTACAGACTGAATCGGGAGAATATCGGGTACTGCCGATTTGGCGAAAATTATTTCGCAAAATGATTAATTTGGCAAATGTTTCATTTGGCAACGGTTTATTTTTTTGAAACTGTGAACTATTCAGGATATATTTCAGGACTATCCTATAAGCGTGTAGGTTAGGTTAGGAGCTGGTCTTTTCCTGTGTTTTTTCTGTGCATCCATGTTTCAGTTCGTATTTAGTATAAAATATATGGATTTCACGGGATAACCGTAAAAGTGAAAAAAAATGGAGTTGAAAATAAAAATATAATAAGATACTTCATAGTATGAAGTTCATACCAATCTTGAGGTTAGGTTAGGTTTGTTTTATAACAATCCTGAAAGTTTACAGTTTCAAAAAAATAAACAGTTGCCAAATAAAACATTTGCCAAATGAATCATTTTGCGAAATAATTTTTCGCCGAAACATTAGTAAACCGGAAAATATATTATGTAGGTATCCAGCATTTCAAATATTAGTATTCCACAGATTCCACTTATTTATGTGGGTGTAGGTACTGACCAATGACGCTGCCGTGGTTGACGGTGTCCCGGACCTTGAACCGGGAGTTGCGCAGTTTGAAGTCGACCAGCAGCCGGTCCGCCGCCATGTAGCGCACGCCGTCGCGGTCGATCTCCTTACCGAACACCTTCGCGATGGCAGCCACATCGACTGGAATGAGGTCAAAACAACAACTAATTTAGAAACTAACTTTTACATGAGAAGCTATTAGTGCTGGCATTCATGATTTGTAGATATAAATAATCTCCTGGGGGAGTATAACATGTCATGGACATTCCAAAAGATTACACCGTGGTCTTTATATGCGGTTAAAATACTTATACTTTCCGTTATATTTTCCGTTTTTTTTAATAACAGAAACGAATTCGTGCCAAATTTCAACTTAATGCAGCCAGAAGAGTTTTCTGTTAAAGAACGAATGTAAGATAAAGTTAGGTTTTGCACAGTACGACGTAAAATAAGTACCTACTTAGGATCTTAATGGAAAATGAATGAGTAAGGAACTAAAAATTGTCTTACGAAATTAAATTCATCTACAGACGTTAAACGCACCAGAAACGTGCCGGGACATATTCTGTTTTATTCACATCTAGCAGAAGCGTGCCGTGTCAGACATTGACAGACACCGTCATCAAGAACAAAAGTCCTCTGCACGATTCCGGTGCCCTATTCACACTGACCGGCAGATAGCCACAGACACGTACCTACAGATATGAATCGCGCATACTCGGGACACGGCCTTTACTCTTTTGAAGTAGCCGAGTTATTATGTAGAGGAACTTACTAAATGCAGCCCAGAAGTCTCCTTGTGAGCGGACGGGGAACAGCAGCACCTGTCCCGACACCTCATAGCGACCCGTGATCTCGATGCGCGGGAGCACAAGCCCCATGTCGATGCGCAGCTTGTTCAGGTCCGACCTGACAACAAACACTCACGTCAGCGAAACATGTTCATTCGTTTACCGTAGGTAAGTAATACAGCCGCTGATACCTACACCTCCCTGAAAGAGCACCATTAAAACGGTTGATGGCCTTAAAAGCGACATAGTCAACAGCAATAAAAATGGGTCCCATGCCTTCCGAGTTATAAATATTCTTACCTGTCGTCACAATCTTCGGAGGTTATTTATTATATTATTACTAATTACCATTCAGATTCTAAAAGCACCCTAAGGATCTGAAAATCTATTTATGTCGGGAATGCTACTTTTATTTTTTTCAAATCAACACAAACTGTGTGTCTGAGTTGATGAAGTGAATGGGTTAGTTTATTGAGCAAAATTGTATATGTACATTTATAATAGGTGTGCTTGAATTCTGTACAATTTTGTAGGTTCGTGTTGCAACTCCGCGGCTAACAGTTTCAGTGCGTGCTCACTACAATTAGTCACTCGGCGGTTCACAAGCATTTGGATACATCTCGCTCAGATTTACGTTTGCGCAACGTGAAATGCATTCAACGACACAAAAGCACGAAATGAAGACAGGCGTGAGACGCAAAATCGAAAGGTGGCACACGCTGATTACAACCTAGTTTGATTTGGGAAATAAATATTTTTTCTTGATTATGATAACTAGGTGAGAATGGCCACCACGTGAACCAAATGACAAAAATATTTTTTGAAGTGATCTTCATGGTATTAGCTATTTTAATACGAAATATCCTCCAGTTCCAAACAGCCAGTTCAATTCAAAAGGTAAATAATCTAAAAGTTAAAAATCCAACATTTTGCTACGCGTATGAAAATATTAAACCAAAACAAAATTGTTTAAATAGCAGCATATAAAAACAAAATAAAACACACTTGCATTGCAACAACAAATAACGAACAAATCGCAGTATCGCATAAAATATTTCAGTAATTAGATCAGTGAACAGTCATTTAACTGCATAATATAATAAAGTCGTGTTGTGACATATCAATACTGTCCGCACATCTAAATCAGTAAGAGCACCTCGCTTCAAAATCAAATCAAGTCACTGAAGTCAGATTTTCCTGACTAGATAAATATGTGAAGTACAAGTTTAATTGGTTTTCAAGGTCACTCCTCCCGCGGAATTTGATGCGCGGACTCGTGAAGTCGTCGAATACACCAAAGTTACCTGATCTTAGTGACGGTGTAGTTGCTGGGTCCGACAACGGTGATGTTGGTGAAGGCGGCGGTGACGCGCACGGGCCCCGCAACGTTCTCCATCACCAGGCGTTCAATGAGGAGCGGCTCCACGGCCGGCACCCCCAGGTCCGGCAGCCCGCGCGCCAAGTACGGCCGCAGGTGGTTGAACGACCGCTTGATGCACGCATCCAGGGCTGGGTCGGAGCGGCTGCACGGCAGGATGTAGTCCGCTACAACCGATCAAAACTCTCATTACATAACGTAGGTCATACACGTACCACCGCGGCGAGGCACAGGTCTGCCCCTATTGTCCCTACTACGAGACTACGAGTACTTAGTGCTTTTAGCGTCTGCTGCTAGGTAATGTATACCGTACCGCCTACCTAGCGCTTTTAGTGCTTATGTATACATTATTTCGATGTTCTTCGACAGAATGTATGTACATTATCATCATCATCATCTCGGGCTATACGTATATTATGTCCCACTAACGCACAGGCTGACATACAAGCCTCTCAGAATGAGAGGATTTGGGCTCTAGTCCCCATTCGGGACAGAATGATTGTATAGTTGGAACTGCCTACTAAGTACTTCATCTACAACGCTATACAGATAGAAGCTCTGAGATCTAGGTATAGCCCATTGCATAAAGGAGCAAATATCTCCATTAAAAACGATCACTACGAAAAGTATTGTAGCTTTCAAGTTCATTGCAGATTTAAATACAATGGCATTTAAATGAGAGTCCGCGTACGCGGTGGTATAGTGAGTTGAGTAGGCAGACAGTTGTTACAAGACCAAAATGTCATATTACCCAATATGACATATGAAAAGATATGTTCACCCGTGGCATTTTGTAATATGGGGCAGAAATAGGCCAACGGACCCGGTTTTAGTTACTTAATAGTTGCTTAGGAATATTATATTGTATACATGAGTTGAATTACCAAACTAACTTAATACACGCGGTTTTACTTATTTACTGCTGCTACTCGAAATAATAAGATATGCGATAGGAGAACTTGGACATTAATCAGTAATTTAAAGTTTAATGCGGTTGCGATAAGTGATAATCGTGGTGTTATGTAAGCGCGCGAAGTGTGCCGGCGCTGACGTAAGCGGCAAGGTGAGCTGAGAAATGCTGCCGGTGGTTTACCTATCACAATATTTGGGCTGCCACTTTTGGACATATTTGATTAAGTAATATGTTGGCCTTCAAACGCAGACAAATACCAACGATATACCACGCAGTAATTGTCACTCGGATAACCCGTGGGTTACACAATTATCACGCGTGATTATAAATAGGTATGTCCGTATTCTTTAATTGTGATTTCAGTCTATAGGTTACTTAATATAAGTAAGTATTTAAATCATTTATTTATAAAAACCAGTTTATTTTTCATAGATCAAGGAAATAACAGCATTCGTAGGTATCGTGTAAGCACCTAACTTTTTATCTCAAAGTACTCAGAAACTCCTTTACCTACTTACTAGTTTTTTGTGATGGTGTTTAATCAAAGTGAAGATCATCGCGTCAGAGAATAAAGTTGAACTTGAACGACAGTCATAATTCAACATAATATCGACTAAAATCTTGCACAAGGTCATTGGTTACATAAGAAGTGTTATACAACCAGCAAAATAGCCGCGACCCGCAAACCTAGATAACATTTCGCCGAGATGAAATTACTCATTCACGTGTGAACCAACTCTTTCACCATTCGATCCTTGTTTGTAAATAATCCTTTTTCTAAAATCCTTGTTACCACAGCATATTGTATCAAAAAATAAGTAACCTTTATACTTACATAAGCATTTTTTGTTTTTAATTTAAAATTTTTCACTAATTCGAATGAATTACGTGAATAAGTTATTCATGCCGGTAATATTTACCGAAATTATTTTAATTGTGCAAGAGCGATCTCGAAGATGGCGAAAAATTGAAGTCTTGCAACTTAAATGTTTCAGCACTAAAAACAGGTCGCTGCATCTTAACTTTGGATCGTCTCGTTGATAGTTGATGTATTACATGATAGGTGAGTCACTTTTGCATTATCTGTACTGTACAACACCGAGCGACGAAGGCAATGAATAACATATTAGCGTCTAGTTTAATTCCTATTAAATCAATCTTAACATTTTAATTTGAGAGTGACTCGGTCTGTTTGTTCCATTATTGTCACGCCTTAAGGCGTCTACCGATCGTTGTGAAATTGTTAGTACTTGGAGACGCAATATAAAAGATAATTTAAGAGGATTAATTAGCTCTACTATAGACATAAATCCTAATACCAATTATTTAATCACCATAGCAAAACCGTTAGCATGCTGCAGAACACGCGTCATATCAATTTAAAAAAAGTACAAACTAGTGTTAGTGCAGCGCTAAGTGATGTAATGAAGGCAGATCGCTTGACGCAATGCTGTAATAGCGTAATCCGGAGCGAAACGCCCGAGTCGACCTCTTCCACCGACTTGACCGCTCGTTGTGAAATGGCAGGGAGGATACTTTAGGGCGCCATACAATATGCAAGTGATAGCTATTTACACTCAGAATGCAATAATGGGAGAACTACTTAGGTACTTAAAGGTCTCTGCATCCACGCAAAATTAAGTTTGGCAATGAGGCGACCGGCAATTTCTGTGGATGCAGAGTAAGGTCGGGAGATTATAGTAGATTGTACACTAAGGGGATCAAGCACTGTATAATGTCACGGGTGGGATACTGAATACTGAGCGTGCGATTTTGAAGAAATTAGACTTTAAACGCATAGCAATAAGAACTATGAGAAGTGAGAATCACATGACTAACCAGCGGGTTATAATGAAATTCAGTACAACATTACGCCCCGGCGAAAGCTAAGGGCTTTGAGAAAGGTTTGCATGATATATAATTAGGCAATGTTGAGCAGGTGGTGTGAAAAACTGATTATATATTATATTATATTATATTATTTTTTTATATTTATATTTATTATTTATATATTTATGTACATACGGGTCCACACCCGCATCCTTTTGGCTAGTTGATTTGGAATAGGTACAAAAAAAATCTATCTTTTTACAAACTTATCACCACCTCTTTTGCTTAGACGATAATATTTCAAATGAGATGAAACGTATTTTATTTATTATATAAACGTATTTTGAAAAATATTTTCACAAACATTAAAAATTTCTCCGGAACGTTTAGATTTTCGCACCTAACCTAAATATTTCTAAAACTTTAATGCTTCTAATGTTTCAAACGAGTAGTAAGAATAGAACCATTAATCTATCATTATCTCGTAATAATCTTTATATCTTCTTCTATCTATCTTCTTCTTCTATCTTCTTCTTTCATCTATATCAGTATGTTTATCCGTTGTCTAGTACCCGTAGTACAAGCTTTGCTTAGTTTGGGACTAGGTCAATTGGTGTGAATTGTCCCGTGATATTTATTATTATTTTTATTTATGTAAAAATGAAAGTCCTGACGCATTCATCACTGACTCATCAACGCCCATCCCAAGCCCTTGAACCTAGAAAGCTGAAATTTTGTACAGAGGTTCTTTTTATGATGTGTACCCGAGATAAGAAAGGATTTTTCGAAATTCTCACGGGATAGGGAATAAACGGGATTTATATATTTGCATCAAAGTTACCCTATCTCCGTAACTATGATTACTAGAGTCTTCTAATTTGGCTTACAAGTAGGTAATTATAACAGTAAAAAAATAATTTTAAGAATTTTGGAAACTCCATGGGATAGGGTATAAACGGGATTTATATATTTGGTTTACAGTAACCCTATCTCCATAAGTATTATTACTAGACTCTTCAAATTTTGCATGCAAGTAGGTAACTATAAGAATCAAAAAATAATTTCAAGTAGGTAACTATAATTTCTAGACTCTTCAAATTCGGTATAACCATAATTGATCATAACAGCAAAAAATAATTTCAGGATTTTTGGAAATTCCCATGGGATAGGGAAATATCCATACTTTGTTTGTAGGTAGGGCAATCTCTAAAAACTATTGAGCCCATTTAAAAAATCTTTCACCAGAATAGAAACACTATTCCCATTTGACACCGATTGGGAAAAATTGAGGCCGATTTTTAAATTTCTGCCACTATCCCTGATTGACATAAGCTGCTTTCCTCCGCAAAAATGCAAAATTCCCAAATTAGTGAATTCAACTTCGGGGCTGGTTTCAAAACTTCTTTCACCTATAGAAAGCTACACTGTCCCTGATTGACATAGACTGCTTTTCTTCCGGAGAATGCTAAATTCTCAAGGGATAGAAAGAAATAAGTTAATTCAACTTCGGGACTGATTTGAAAATTTCTTTCACCTATAGAAAGCTACACTGCCCGTGATTGACATAATTAGGTTGCTTTTCCTGCGGAAAAGTGCTAAATTCCCAAGGGATAGAAATATGTGAATTCATCTCCGAGGATGATTTTAAAAATTCTTTTACCATTAGAAAGCTACACTATCACTGATTGGCATAAGCTACCTTTTTTCCGGGTAAATCTAAAATTCCTTCCGGATAGAAATAAGTGAATTCATCTTCAGGGTTGATTTGAAAAAACTTTCATCAATAGAAAGTTACACTATCCCTGATTGGCATAGGGTACCATTTCTCCAGGTAAATACAAAATTCCCGCGACGGTACAGACAAGTTAAGTATACGCGTTTGGAGTGAGAGGATGTTTGTGCAAACCAATGTTGCTATTTATCTTCAAACTACTTTTTCGATTTTGATGCGGTTTTCAGTAACGGGTTTGATTGGTGCATGTTGTTAGATAGGTGTTACGGTAGTAACTCACTAGGGAGCGCTGCAGTAATATATTTTTATTAACAATGCCCCGGGCAAAGTTTAGTTGTAAATACTATAACACGGTGATTTTGATTTAGTACACAAGAACCACCTTTAACTTACTGCCTGGGCAAAATTAAGTCTAACTATGCGTGTGTTAAAGTAATTAATTAATTCCTGAATTATTTAATTCAGAATAAAGTGATTAAACATTATGTACACTAATTGTGTGGTCACGTTAATTTCTTGATTTCCATAAGTCAATTAAGACAAAGAGCGTACTTAGTATACCTGCTTTTAATTAGTAAAGTTTTTTTGGGAAATTTGCCTTGTTTAGGTAAGAAAATGCTTAAGATCATCATCATCCTAGCCTGTATGTGTCCCACTACAAGGCACAAGCCTCATCTCCAGAGATGTGACTCATTTGAAATCCTAGTATTTAAAATACAAAATGTAAAATACCTGTTTCTATATTATATTTAAATACTTTTCTTGGATAAGTATTTTTAACCCCCGATACAAAAAGAGGGGTGTTATAAGTTTGACCGCTATACGTGTGTGTGTGTGTCTGTCTGTCTGTGTGTGTCTGTCTGTTGCATCATAGCTCTTAAACGGGTGAACCGATTTGAATTCGGTTTTTTTTAATAGAAAGCAAGTTTCTTGGCGATGGTTCTTCAAATACCAAAATGATATGTTTCATCAAAATCGGTTCAGCCGTCTCAAAGTTATCAGCTCTTTTGTTAGCTGCGGAAGGGATCTTAGACGCATAATGGGACATACGAGTGACATAATTACGTTGGGAGTTTTTAAAATTTTTAATTTATAGTTATGGTATTTTATTTGTTATACCTTTTGAGACATAGTTTATATCTGCAAAATGCAAAATACTTTTTGTTAAGTGTGGCCGACAAAATCAATAAATTTGATAAACAATTAAAGACGGGAGTGGATGAAGGGGGTATGTCGCATTTTTTTCATTTTCGGTTTTATGCCACAAATGAAGGTTCTAAGTCATAATGCAACACCGAACGCTATCAGTTCTCATGTTTTTAAACTATAACAGCTTTAAACCCAGTATATGAAGGACCTATGTACAAGAATAAGTTACGATCTTCGTGAATGAACGTGCTAAGGGCACATGCCTCTAGAAGTGGTTACCAGTTTGCGAGTGAATGTAACAGAAGAAAGTGTCATGTACGCACTTAGCTCCTTCATCCATGTTATGAGACAAACTTTTATTTTCTCTTATCCTGACATATCCGATATCCCAAGAAAAAAAGAAAACATTAGGGATCAGCTGAAATTTATAAACTCTGAATGCAGGTATTTTTACGAAGAAATTCTACTAAATAAAGAAATTTATTACAATAAACACTTTCATTTATTTAAGTTCTTTTCTTTGCAGAACAGCTTAAAGAAGAAAGAAGGTGTTATGTACTTTTTAATATAAAAAAATGTTTTTTAAGAGCATTAATTAAAAAAATCAATAGATCAGGCTATTTGGTTGATTTGTTAAAAGTAAAAATACTCTATTCAACTTAAAAACAAAATTACAACGTAAAAACCTTTAACTGCGATTTACTCGAAATAATGTTTTTGTGACATGTCTTCAATTACGAGTATGGGTTATTTTCCTCAATACGGCAACACTGAACTGATAAGTTTACTTGTACAAGATTCTAAGTGTCTTCTTACTGACTAGCTTGTGCCCGCAGTTTCGCCTTCGTTGTTAAACTCCTTATCCTTCGGAAATTTCGATGAAATCTTTTTATTACTCTCTATGATGTAGGTACATCATTAAGGAAGCCTTTATGAAAAATTGCAGGTTTCTAGATAGGTACTAGGGTTAAGGGATGGGCATTGATGAGTCAGTCAGTGAGATAGTCAGTTTTTTCTTTTTTATTTGAACATAATTAATGAAGGCCGAGGAAAGCACATTCATAATATATTTGTTGATTAATTATTTTACATCGTTCCAAACTTTAAAATCGCGATAACTCAAAATGTCACTAAAGTGACTAGACATGTTCTTTCCGTGGACCCTTCATATGCCTCCACTTAAACTAATAAGTATACCCGATTTGAATGTTATTGACATGCCAGCTAAGAAGATCTACGGTTTGGTTAGAAAATTAAAATCTAACGAAATATTCTATATTAAAAAAAATTTAAACTTGATTGAACAGGCAGTGAAAATCTTAAATTATTTTATTTTGGAAAAGTATTTTGGACTACCTAATAAGTGTTTTGTATTTTAAATAGAAAAATCAAGAAGTTTTTTTATATAAGAGGGGGCAAACGAGCAGACAGGGCAGAGAGCGATCACCGTCTCCCATGGACACCCGCAACACGAGGGGAATCACAGGTGCGTTGCCGACCCTTTTAGGAATTGTTAGGCTCGTTTTTTAAAGATCCCTAAGTTGTAACGCTCCGGGAATGTTGCCGCGTAAGCTGATTCCAGATCTTTGTCGTGCGAGGAAAGAAGTTTCGCTTAAAATGCATGGTACTCGACTGTTAATCATCAAGATGATGAGGATGGAAAGACAGACGGTTCCTCGAAGTGCGGTAGTGGAAATTAGCCGCAGGCAGCAATTCGAACAGTCCGTCAGAACACTCCCCATGATAAATACGGTATAATATACAGAGAGACGCCACATCCCTCCGCAAAGCCAAAGGATCGAGTAGGCCAGAGAGTGTCTGATTATCGACAAATCGAGCAGCTCTATGTTGGATGCGGTCAAATACAAGAATTTGGTACTTGAGCGCCCCAGCCCAGAGATGAGTACAGTACTCCATGTGCAGCCTAACCTGCGCCTTATAAAGTTGTAAGCGATGGGCTGGCGAGACTGAATGAACATCACTCGAGTGTCGACACCCAGGATCCCAATAGACGATTTGCCATCAAGGAGAGTATCTTCAAAACAAGGTGAAACAATAAGCGGATCCCTTTTAGTGGAGAACGCGCATACCTACTTTTGCGCGCGCTTATTTTGTATTTAAATACATTTTATAAAGTATTTTGCATATCTCTGCTCCTCTCAGAATGAGAGGGCTCCTCTCAATGCATAAGAATAGATATTAGATTAAAATTAAAAAGTAACGCGTCTCAGTGACTATGAAAAGTCAACCCCCAGAGATATATATATATATATATAGATGTGGCGTAACAGGATGAACAAGGTTTCGTTAACCTGTACATAATTTAATTACTAATTAGAGCAAATAGGTAGTATTGAAATAAGTAAATTTCATAAATTCGACTCTTAAGAGAATTAAATTTCACTGCCAAAGTACATGAAGCCCGACTCGTAAAGATTTTCATCACAATGCGAAAAAAAATGCAAAAAAAGAATATTTTGTGTCTGAACAAAATAATAGCTACAGCTACTAAATCCTGTACTTATGTCAAATCCGGTGGTGGGGCGCGTCATTTTAAATTAGACAAGCTATACCCGCCAATAAAGATTGTCACTTTTTTCGAGTCGTCTAAAATTTAATAGTCGTCGTTAATTTAGAATTCGCATGGTCATACGGCCACATTCTGACAACATGTTAAAAAAATACTTACTAAAGATTACTTCTTGCAAAACAATTTGATATAGTTAAATTTAAAATATAAAAATAACGAAGTTTCATGAAGCGTAGATAAGTTTTGTGTTGAAAAATTTAGTTATAGTTAAGTTTTAAAGATATAAATAAAACGTTAGCTGACTGAAACCTTCTTAGCCTGAAATGACGTACCTACTAACTTGTTTGCAATTTTTAAAACTAAAGTTATAATTATAAATCCCTAGGAAGGAAAAAGTATTCGTAAATCTATAACCCCCGTAAGAACAATTTAAGCCATTGTTTTTAGTAGGTATACAGGCATTGAATAACACCATTGACAAGCAAGTATGATGAAAACAAATAACAACGCCTTCAGAAACACCCAGAAACTAAAAGGCAATATTTCATAATTATTATTATTTTATTTTTAAGGCGGTTTTATTTTTTAATTCTCTTAAAAGGCGAATTGGTCACCAAAGTACAAAGACAAGTCAAGACGAATCAAACTAGACCAAACTTGATGGGGTTGTCATTTTATTACGGAGTTCCTATGGTCACCTTCCAGCTCCATCGTCAGAACCTGGTTACCATCTAGGATCAAAGTAATCGTCAAGACGAATCAAACAAGTCTAAACTCGATGCGCCGTCTTCATTCATTCAAAAATCGTGTTTAGCCGATTTTTGATATCATAAATACTGTTCAAAATTAATACTAAGTAGTGAATGATTATTGCTTTTGAGAGATTATTTATTTTTATGAATGTGTGCTTTAATTATGTATAATAATAATACTATTTGAAGCATAAGAGCTTATGAACGAGAGTTTTACTACACATACTATTATACATTGTGATATTAAACAATAAAAGTAATTTACTGCCATTATTCGCAGTTTTGTGATTTCGGTGGCATATGAAAATTTGAAATTAACTATCTCGATAATTGTGAGGATTAAAATGGTTCCTCCTTCTGCAAAACGTTTCAAATAAATACTAGTTTTCGATGTAACGAAAACAATCGCATAATCATAAAAAAAAATTGTGCCAACGAAGGTCACGCAAAACACCCTTGCTCAGAGAACGACCCTATTAAAAAATTAAAATTTCGGCTCAATCGGAAACCGGAAAGGGGGTCAAATTTAACTTGCAAGATTTGACTTAGTTTTGAGGAGTTCCGTTGGTCATCTGCGGTCTTCTTCATCAAGTCCAGTTTACCAAAGGATACTTCCTGAATGTAAATGCTTGACTTGATGCTACAAATACCAAAATCGTCATAGGTGTGCCAATAAAATTTGAGGGTTGCCCTCGATTTTCCCTAGGGTCCCATCATCATATCTTGACTTGGTGTCAATGGGACCACTCAAGAGTTGGTATACTCTTTCCAGTAAAAAAGAGTTTTGAAAATCGGTTTACAATTGGCAGAGATATCGAACATAGAACCTCCTCCTTTTTTGAAGTTGGTTAAAAAAGGGAGAAGGGTTCTATGGAAGATCCGTTATATTAAAAAGAAATATGGAACTTGCTTGTTGAGTTACGAATTCAATAATTTAATTTAAATAAGTTTTTGTTAAAAAATTCATTTTCAATGCAAGCTTTTTTGCTGACTATACCTACTTTGTACTTACATTGTCATTCAACCTACATAAGTATACCAAATTTCAAGTTGATCCGATCACTGGAAGTGGGTCAAATTCAACTTCCATGATTTGGACGTACATACATATTTTTACATAATTGCAAGTTAATAAAAAGCTTTTAAAAAACATACAGTCAATCTGAAATATTTAAGTAATATTACTTAGAAGTTGCCTTTATGATGTAAACAAGTAATAAGAACGGATTTAAAGAGAATCTATTCGCTACAAAGTAATTTTATCTCCGTAACTATAATGGACAACATTTCATACTTTTAAGACTATAATTTGATTTGTTCTCTGTATTCTGCTTGGAAAGAGAAAGACGCTGATAGTTTTAAATTTTCACTAGTAGGATTATTAATTAATTTATTACAAATTTATTAAGATGTGCTTATTCTAAAATGGCGTAACTCCAAAGCTACCACACAATAGATCCATTACTTTTGTCTAATCTCTATTAAAACAAACCGGCCAAGAGCGTGTCGGACACGCCCAAGATAGGGTTCCGTAGCCATTACGAAAAAATCAAGTAATATTTTTCTAAGGATTTCGTATGTGTACGGAATCTTCCAAGTTAGGTATCGTCAATACTTTGAAAAAAACTCGTATCTCAAAATCGTTAATCTGGCAAAGTGAACTTTATTACGCACGTATCAAGGTTCAGTTTTGTTTACATGCTGATTTGAGATACGAGTTTTTCAAAGTAGTGACGATATGTTTAATACCTTAGGCTACTATTTACTCTTAAACTACAAATAATTCCCAAGCAATCTTAGCCGCTATAATTTTCCTTGTAAATTTAATTATATTTACTACCATTTTGATTTTTTTTTAATTTTTCCACCCAACAGTTTAGATTTTAAAGGGGGGGGGGGGACGGTCAATTTTAGTGAAAATTTTCGCTTTAAAGTTGAATATTTCGCAAACAAATCACTGAATACAAAAATCATGTAAGCAACCCCCAATGGTTTTAAAAGACCTATCCAACGATACCCCACACTATAGGGTTAGTCGAGAAAAAAAAATCACCCCCACTTTAAGTCTATGGGAGGTACCCTAAAAAAAATTTTTTTAGTTTTTTTTATTTAACCACTTTGTCGGCGTGACTAATATATATATTCATGCCAAATTACAGTTTTCTAGTACTAACAGTCTCTGAGCTTAGCCGCGGACAGACAGACAGACGGACAGACATGGCGAAACTATAAGGGTTCCTAGTTGACTACGGAACCCTAAAAAGTGATGAGCTAACGAAAATCTGACGTTGTTATCAAATTTAAAATTATTACATCGCTTTTTTCTGGTAAAAAAGGCAAAGGAAACATATATTCTGTGGTAGTATTGGTAAATACAGATTTATTTTTTTAATTTCTTGTATTTTTTAAATATGGAGAAATAAATTATAATAAATATTGTTCCGTATTTACGAGGCAAAACTCTTTCGATTCCTGTAGTAATTTTCAGGTGTCAAAAAATGAAATCTCGTCAATTACTGGAATTCTCAAATTTACAGCAAAAAACTGCTAAAACTCCGTTGCTAGGTAGTTGTAGCAAAAGCTACTCAACAAAAGAGATAATGAAGCTTTACTACAAAGAATTCTGCGGACGAATTTGCGGGCAAAAGATACAGTATAGTTTACATTTTAACAATTACAAAAATATATTTAATGGAATATTTATTTCAACAAGTAATATTCTGAAAGTAATTTAAAAAAAACTTCCGTTTAAAACGCCTTAATTTGTTTTGGACGAGTCAATGATTGTCCTTGACCGCAGGCGCTGGCCGTACCATAATTTATAAAAATGCAGTATTCAGGGTAATGAAGGTGTAAGCTTTCAGCTTTGCTTTATTGATAAGAACGGTTTTAGCTTGCAGGGTTAACGATATCGAAATAGAATGGCTGTAGATGCACACCCCTAAAACGGGTTGAAATCCCGTCCCGTTTTGGGACCGAATACACCACTTTAATCAACCGATAATAGGTACCTACTGTACCTACCATTTAATTAGATACCTAAATTAAGTTACAAACAAATTACTTACTTGCGCATGTTTCATTTTATTGTACGAAAGTTTGTCAGTCTTCTTATGTTTTCCTAGTACATAAATAAGTACCTACCTACATGTACTGACTCAATTAGCTCATAAAGTCAAACCGCGATGATGATGATGGTCTGATTTAATACATACCTAATTATGTACAGTCAAGGGCAAAAATATGTATACACTTTAGTACCTTGTCTATTTTCGTCATACTTGAACTGCCATATATGAACTGTCACAGTGGTTAAAGTGACAGGGTACTAAAGTGTATACATATTTTTGCCCTTGACTGTACCATGCCATTTCACAGTTTCCAAACAAGATAATCAGTTCAAATAAGGATAATCGTGCGGGGTGTTAATGGGTACGATTTACTATTGTTGTCCCCTATGATTTGACTATTTTGAAGCTCATTCGTGCCAAGGTCGGGCGGAGCGATTACGAGCATGGTCCGCGGCTGCGCAACGCGCGACACCGGCGCGGGCGCCGCGAGTAAACACTCGCGCCTGCCGACGCATGAGTCCAACACACGCGTATTTGCACAATTACATTTAGCAGGAACTAACATTCTGTGACCCATTATAAAGCTAAAACTTCAACATACTTAGCGGCATGGCTCATCCGTCACAATGTACTTTTTGTAGAATATACGTGTTTATAAGTTTTTAACTAAAATTTGTAGGTAGATATTTAGTGAAATAAAATATAGGAAAGCTGCACGAATCTGTGTAGTAATTTAAGGATGAGTATGAAGTTCGCAATCTACGCTAGATAATGGTGTCCTAAATTCAGCGCGTGTTTTTTTTTGGCTACTTTTAATGCTGAACTAGAACGGTATATTTTTCTTATTTCACTCGCATTTCTAATTCAACACAGTTTTTTTTACATTTAAGGGCATTTATTACTGAATCGTTATTGACATTGTTTGAAACATATAAAAAAAACACTAAAACAAGATAACCTATATGATTTTACAACTGATAAAGAAAAGAAAAATAGAAACTAAACTTAGAAAAGAAAGAAAAAATTACAAATAAAAAATATTTTTAAGAATACCACCCGACGGCATAGTTCCCAGAAGGCAGGCAGCGTTTCCTCGTTGAATAGCCAGACTCAATCTTTGACGAAAATAGCTGCCTGCCTTATGGTCACTAGTCGGTTTCTACATTTTATATACCTAGTGGTATTTTTTCAGATATGATTATCATAAATCGGCTCACTGTGCCCTTCAGTGAGCCTGGTCAGTATGATGATTATTTATTAAACGTGACTTTATCACCATCTTATCATTTAATTTATTACCAGTTCGTATTTACTTCAGTAACTGTAATAGATTCGTTGGTAAATAGATCCCAGCCTATTTACGTCCCACTGCAGGGCACAGGCCTCCTTTCAGAATGAGAGAGCTTGGGCCGTAGTTGCCACGCGGGCCCAGTGCGGATTGGGAACTAAATACCTATATTAATTGCTAATCAGCCAGATAGCTATTGTTTTATTAATTTTTATTTCTTAATAGCTTTACGTTCATTTTTAAATTGTGTCTGTTTTTTTATTGGTTGTATCCAAGCATGTAAAGTTAGGTCCTCGTCGGTAAACCCACATAGTTTGCTATGGGTCAGAGAGATCTTAATTATAGTCAGTTAATGAGGGGCGGGGATTTTTCATTCTAATCATTTTAATTTTCTTATGACAATGGGTTTTGTCACTGAGTCATCCAAAAAAGAGAACAATATAGTCATGATCTGAATAAAATATCACAGTCATCATGATTGTGTTGGGCAAAAGATGACCTGTTTCAGCCTTGTCGAACCTTTTATACGAGTTGTTTAAATTTTTATTGGTCGTTATAGACGTGATTTGCATCTGAATAATCTCGTTTGAACTTGGAATAATAATATTTCTATGAGTTAGTTCTTAGTAAGTAATTGAACGTAGCAAGTGTAGCCGTAAGGAAAAAATCAAAAGCAACAAATATAGCTTGCAAATATACAGTTAAGATGCCCTTTTCCATATACTATTTAATAATAGTGGTAGAAATTTTTTTGAAAAATTATTTATTTTACATTCTTTTAGATAGCTACATTTTTTGCACATAGCCCTGCAAAACTGTTTAAACAGTTTGTCTGCAGGATACAGTCTCAAAAAATATAAAATAATATAATGTGTAACTTACAATCACATAAATTTTTATATTGCTACATCTATCTTACTGTAAGGAAGAGATTCTAATAATTATTTTTTGAGGATCTTTTTAAATTTATTTTTGTCAGTTTCTAAGCGGATTTTATCAGGTAAACTGTTAAACAAATACGGTAGTCTTTTATTTAGTGTTTTATCGCCGAAGTACCTAGTTGGTCACTCGAGGCACTTCATATTGAGGACACCGACCTAATACTGTGACTATGGTTGATCAATACCAAACTATGCTCCAGGTTGCTGTGATTATTTATGGCTACTAGGTATTTTAATATGTCTTAGTCGAACAGGAAGTATCTTAAGGATTTTAAATAATTTGTAATAATCGCCATTACAGCTCTGCATAGTTTAATTGTTTACAAGTACTTTTAAAAATCTTATTTGCAATGCCTCTAGTTTATCAATTAAATAAGTTAATAAGTTTATCAAAGTTAGACCATAGAAATCGAGAGTATAGCTCAGTATTGAGTCTACTAAGGAAAAGTAAAGTTGTTTAAGAATATTATGTGGAGATCTAAAACGTAAAAAATAAAATTTACCAAGGAGAATTCTAATTATTTAGTTATAATATGTTTTGATTTATTACTGCGATCTTTTGCCAATTAGGATGTCGAAACATACTTTTACCCATCTTTACCTACAATATAATTATATACCTACACCTACACAATTCATACTGTCTGATTTTAACGAGTTGGAAACAAATAATTTTAGCCAATTATCATTTCAAGTAAATTAAATGAATTATGTGCAATATTATATAACAAAGCTCTTATTGTTGTTTCTGTTCGAGATCGAGTTAAAACATTTTTATGTAATTAATTATTTTTTCATCACACTTGCTCGTCAATGGTGTCATTACATGCCTGTACCTATACTAAATTACAATGGTCTAAATTGTTCTTAAGGGAGTTCTGGATTTGCCAAGGGAGTTCTAACTTTAGTTTTAAAAAAAGCAAACAAGTCAGTAGGTATGTCATTTCAGACTAAGGAGGTTTCAAGTCAGCCAACGTTTTATTTATATCTTTAAAACTTAGCTATTTACCCAATTTTACATCACAAAACTTATCTACGCTTCATGAAACTTCGTTATTTTTATATTTTAAATTTATATCAAATAGTTATGCAATAATTTCGGTAAGTATTTTTTTAACATGCTGGCAGAATCTGGCCGTATGACCATTCGAATTCTAAACTAAACACAGTTTATATTATCTATGGTAGATGACTCGAATAAAATTACAATCTGTATTGACGGGTAGCCATTATTTTATTCAATTTAAGTGCTTAGACACAAAATAATTTTATTATTGATATTTTTCCTCGCAATGTGATGAAAATCATTGCGTGTATCACGGGCAGTAAGGGGATTACAAACTCGAGTCATTAAAAGCCTTCCGCCTTCGGCGTCGGGCTTCTATTAGACGCCCGTTAGTAATCCCCTACTTACGGCCCTCGATGAACAATGTACTATTAAAGTGTCTATTCGTAGAAAGCGCCAGTAACTTCAAAATTTTAGAATTCAAAATTCAGGGTCACGTACTGAGTACATAAGCAAACGGTTGCAAGCACAAAGGAGTTTAGCACCAAACGTTGTTGGCAAAACATTAATAACATTATTGCGGTAAATTACTAAGAGAACAGTACCTGGTTAACTATTATTTTCAACCACAGCTATGGGATCAAGATACAGTAAGTTGTGAAGTGTGACGCAACCTTGACATCGAGTAGTTGCGCAGACGCTGGTGAAACTCTTATTTTCGTAGTAACCTCACGATCGTAGGTATGCCCGTAATTAGGGTATGACGCTAGTTAACTATTATGAAGACAGAGATTGTAGTTAAATAAATAAATATATATTACGGGACAATTGACTCAGTCCCAGAGTAAGGAAAACTTGTGTTATGGGTACTAAGGCAACGGATAAACATACTTATATAGAAACATACATACTTAAATACATATTAAACACCCAAGACTCGAGAGTTGATTTTCGTATTTTTCATACAAATACTATAGCTTCATAGGTTCTCTAACCACTAAAGTATTTACCATCCGATGAAGTAGATTTCTTTATATATTGTTTGTAGGTAAGTAAATATTTAATGTCAATGAAGAGAGCTATACTCAGCAGTCATGGATGGATAAAGGTAGAAGAAAAAAATATCAATAATTGATGATGCGTCTCATGCGTCATATGTACGCGAAACAGAGGAATCCAATCCTAAAATTCTTCTGTCTAAACAAAGATAACTACATGTACAATTCGGTATATTTTACCGACTTTTCACAGTCATTAAGTCTTGTTACAATAGTTTAATCATAATTCCAGTATCAAACAAGTACTTGATAATAAGAATTGCCATTGAAATTACAACTTCCATTTTCAATATCTGCAACGTTTCATTTTAATTCAATTTTATGGGAAAACGAGATGACAAGGTTAAAAGAGAGACTCTTACTCTTATAAGCTTTAGGCACAGGAGGGTTAAGATTCAAAAAGTCATGCAACTAAATCATTCAATAGGTTAGAAACAAAAGTTGTAACACAATTTGTCTCGTTAAGTCAGCGCAATATCAAGCAATAAGTTACTCAAAAAAGAGTAAGGTAACCAACCGAGTAGTAGGTGTAATAGCTTGCAACTTTTATGGATACCTGTAGATATTTAGTACTGCACGTTATGTTAGTTTCATTGTGCGATGCAATAGGTAAGTGCTCAATTTATAAATATTCTGCTGATGATGTGCCAAAACGTTAGCCTGTATAACGTTAGCTGATACTATGCTATACTATTAACTCTTCTTTCAGTAATCTTGTAATAATTTTGTACTATTCGTTTTTTTCATCACACTTGCAAAAACGAATAGAGCAGAGGATATAGCTGACAAGGTTAGCAAAATATGCATTGAAATAAAAATACAAAATTAAGTGTACCTATAGGTAAAAAGTAAAGAAAGGGATAAATTGTAAGCTCTAAATTGTTTATTGTTTGTATACACACACACACACACACACACACACAATAGGCGCAGATGCGAAACCGGTAGAAAGATTTCATAGAACTAGATTCAAAATCGTGCATTGAATACAGGTTTTTTTTTTAAATTTTGAATAATGTTGCCAAAAATGTGCGTATTCTAAAAACATAAATAATCGTCATGTAATATGTTTAGATTAGAGTAACTTACGAGTAGTGAGGGAGTTGTCGTTTTCCGCTGCTTCTCCGTTTTGGCATATTACTGCCAGGCACAGGATCAAGAGATATTTCAGGCATCGGTCAGCCATTTTCATTTTCGAAAAAATATTATTAATGAATGAATGCGAGTACGGAAGAGTTTCGAGATCACAAAATATTAAAATCACTTTTTTGTACTATTAAGAATGTAAAAATATTTCTGTTTTCGTTTTTGACAGAAGAAAAGTTACAATGCAAAGTGCTAGCTCGTCGCTGGGCAGGTGGCGGGCGTGTGCACGGAGGGGCCGCCGGCGGGCGCGTGTCTCATTTTGTTTGAAGTGAAAGCCCTAGAGACGATGTGTTTTATTCTCGGGTAATTTTCGTCATCCCTCGGCGCCCCCACCTCGCCATCAAACAAATTACAAACTCCATGTGCTCGCGACGCGGCCCGACAAATCACACTTTTAATCTCACTCGAATTTCCCGCCGCATACGCACGGTAATTTCAGCTCACCCATGGTTATGTCATGCGAGACTCGCAAGTGCCCGGAACAATGAGCACAAGGGATTAGCCAATAGGACCCCCATTATTTCAATTCACCGCTTGTTACGCAAATTCAAATACAAAATAAACTTAGGAAATACCTAAATACAAGTAGAGAAGTATTTCTTAACTTAAATTTAAAATTAGTTATTGACAATAACAATTTATTGTGTTTATTTTCCTGATTGAAGGTATTGCTAATTTAAATTGCTATAAAAATTTACATGTTCCGAAGAGCTGTAACTATAGTTGTTGATGAAGAATCTAAATTATGTATTTTTAAAGACCTGTAACATACGAACTATGAGGATCGCGATATAAATAGACCTTTTGACTGTGTTCTTTTTCTGCTTCTGGTTAACTAAGTATTTACATCATGTCCAGTAGGCATGAAATGCTCGTATAAGGGAGCGACCAAAGTGCTCCAACATTTTAGAACTCGACCAAACGCCCTTGACTTTTTCTGTTATATTTGAGCACCTTGGCCGTTTCCTAATATTTGACTGGTATACAAAAATTGTGTTTCCGTTGTCTAAGATGTCCATATATCTCAACTACTAATAACAAGTGCTTTTCTCAAACATGCAATGAGTTAAATAAAAAACTCCAAGAAATTAAAACTGCAAAGAGCTATTTCTTATGTTTTTTTTAGGGCTGAATGCCATGATGCCATATACCTATAAACGTCATGATGCTGTGTCACATGAAACAATAGACGATCGCTTTCCCGGCGTAGGCCTGCAATTCTATATGAAAATCCATTACATGCACTCGTCTAACCGCGCCCGCAACGTGATACGTCCCAACCTATTATTTGGAACGTAAAGATTAACATTTCATTACATCTTTGAGAAAAGATCTTTTTTACATATAGGAACAATTAAATAAAAATATTCAATTAATTATAATTAAATAATATTCTGAATAATTAAAAACTAAAATTTCCTTACATTTTAAAGTTAAAATTATCACATATTATATAATCTCGTTTAGACATAGACATAGACATAGACATAACTTTATTCGACATCAAAAAAGAAAATACACTGACTAATACACTGAGAAAAATAAAAAGAACAATAATAACAATAAAAACAAAAAACATAATTATAGATGTCGAAAAGGAATTTGACTCAGCATAAGCTGCAGTAGATGCCTGCTACAGCGCTGATTTTCAGTCAAACCCTTCATATCCGTGCATCAAACTTGTTGAACCGGAATCAGCACAAACAAATTCTGTATAAAAAGTGTAAAATAAATAGATACATATATTATAGTGGGAGTTATCGTCCACATTTAACTCATGAGCTAACAAGTAATTTAACGCCATCGCAATTGGCATTGATCACTTTTTTACAATGTGGTCTAATTCCAAAACCATTTCGAGGAATAGGTTTATTAAATCATTTTATAACATTGTAGTAAAAAAATATTAAATAATCGTGTGTATTTTTGCAAATTAATGTTTCACCTTTGTTTGACCTTTCTGTAGGCATTAACTTTGAAATTCTTTGCAACAAGAAAAAAAAAGCCGTCCGTCTAGTTTCTCTATACTATTGTCTGTCACTTCGACGGAGTTATCATCTGTCAGTTTAAGGGGCTGTTTCACCACCCATTGATTAATTTTAACTGACGGATAAATGTGATGCCGTCTCCGTCTATTCGATCAAAACAAACAGAGACAGCATCACATTTATCCGTCAAATAAATTTGATCAATGGATGGTGAAACAGGAGGTAAGGATACTATTTTGAAAAACATTCTTCGCGTTTTCCATATAATATTTAATAGCCCAAACAAATTAATTGTTCGCATTAGAGAAGATTTACTAGAGAAGTGGTGCCGCAAAGTTAATTCAAAGTTTACAAGATGTACTTATTGTTGCGAGGATCATTTTAATGTAAGTATGGATTAAATCCGCCAAAGAACTTTCAAGGGAACACTTCTAACCATTTTATTTTATACGTACAAAAAATACTATAGTCTTATTTTCAATAAGTTATAAAAAAATATTGGAGTGATGAATTGCTGAAATATTCAAATTAGTTTCTTAAAATGCTCTATATTTTCGATAAAAAAAAATAAAAAGGGGGGGTTAAAAAAAAATGAACAATCCCAATTATTGTGGAGCGTTCCTAGAGGTTACTACAACGATTTGAGAGAGGCGTTTATTAAAATAAATTCTGCAAAAGAGAGCGACCTTGGTTCCCGACAATCACTGAGAGAATGCTTTAAGGAAATATATAGTAGCATCACAATAAGTGATGTAAGTAATATTGTATACACACAACATCAGCTCTTTTAAGAAAGTTTCGGACATAGGTACTAAGTACTTAACTTCAGTACTCATAATAAGTATAGTAGTGGAATGAAAAGGTTCGTCACTTTTCGACCTTAACTCATTGACATGGAGCCAAAGTGTAGAACCTTTTCATTCCGCGACTGTAAGAGATTGACATCCCTAAACTTTTGACTGAACTACGTGAGGTTCTGTATGGAAACTGCCTCGCAACTCGGTTCAAAGATACCTAAATCAAGTGCGCACTCCTGAAGAAAGCGTACAACGAAGTTGAGGAATATCTTTTATCTTCGATCAGATGACTTGGCTGTATTCTGACGGAATTCGCATGTGGTGCCTGGCGCTGTCGCCGTTTTGCGCTGTGTACATATGTACCTACTTATTCTGTATTCATTATTTTTTTATTTCTTAATATAATTATTGACATAACTAATTTTTTATTTATTTATCTGACATGAAATATTAATTTTATTTTTATAATTTTACTTGACATGCGGAGACCGTGTACGTTCATCTCCAATTTACTCCAGTAATTAAGATGTCCTAAGGCACTTTTAACCATAAGATATTTAATCGATAGATATTTTCGAAAGCTAATATTCCTTTGTACAAAATGCTTAATATCAGTACTTTGAAAATCAATATTTTCTTGTGCTCAAAATAGCTACGTACAAAAAGCCTAGATGCGTTTGTGATTATGTATTATAAGAGAAACTGTATCTAATCTTTTTTTTTAAATATTTTGTGCCAAGTTTCTTGCGGCGATTCTTCTTAGCAATCATGGTCTTTCCAAAAGTGTTGGTAGACTAAACAAGTGTGAGTCGGACTCGCGTACCAAGGGTTCCGTACACAGTTTTAGTTATGTCAAAATATAAGCCGTAAACAGCCGTAACTATAATAATTCAGTGTTAGCAGAGCCCGCTTTTTAAAATGTACGCCGTGTGGGATTATTTTTGTGTTGTTTCAATCAATTTTTAATTTTATTATATTTTTATTATTTGTTGTTGTAGCGTGAAAATTTTAACTACTTACCTAGTTAAAAATATAGTTAAAAACGCTGAAAAAAGGATCATTTGCCAAATATATATTTATTCCGCAAAATTATTATTCCGCAAAGGTCAGGGGTACAAAAGGCGACCAAACAATTATGTGTGGAGCGTAATATTCATTTTGTTGTTTAATGTTGCCCAAATATTTTATTGAGTTTGCTATGTGGGTAGGGGGTTTTGTAGGTGGTTATAATAAAAATAACTAACACCAAAGGCTAATGCGGGAGCTTCGCTCCGCTACGCTCCCGCATTAGCCTTTGAACCTAATCTATCCGAGTCGCTTCCGATCCGAACCGTCTTGCTTGCTCGCTAAAAATTAAGCAATGTTGTCTTACTCTGATGTTAGGTTAGGTAGATAATAAAAACTTACTTTCGGCTTTTCGTTACATTTAGATTATGAAAATATGGCAACTGATTAGGTTGGCAAATAAAAAAATGGATTATTGTAATTCGGGATTTTGAATTTGTTGGCAAATAAAACTGTGATTAAATGAATCCGTGGCATTGTGAAGTTGTGGAAAAACAAAACGTATGGATTTCAAAAAGTCGGAGAACCGTTTTCGGATAAATGAAATTCGAGTAAAGGAGTTTCTAAACATCGATAGGTTCCCGCTGTATTAATATTCATAGCGGCTAAATTGACCAGAAAGAACTATCTTTTTGCGCAGTTACTTTAATATCTTACAAGAAACAATTAGTATTATCGAATGTAAGTCAAAAGTTTATCACTATCAAATATACGTACATGCTATTTATTTATAAACCCATTTAATGTAACTTGGTGGCAGTCATGTAAGTAGTGCTATATTGACCTTTTATTAAATAAGCTTAGGTTTATTATGAACTTGTAAAAAAATATTGGGAACGAAAAAACCAACCAAGAACAGTAATTATGTGGCTAACATTAACTACAATTCTTTACCTTGATAAACCTGCTGCCGTGATAGGTTTTTTTAAACATCTGTAACAGTATATCTATTCCAACTACACCCCGCACCTGGCATCGCCAAGAAAAAACCGTCCCCTTTTTACATGCACGGTCCTACAAGCAACCAATTGGATTCCTGGGTCATCACAGAACCTTAAATAATTTTATTTGGCTAGATAATAATAACGACTTAACTTTTATTTGGCTTGATAATAATGCCGAAAATGACTTTAAATGACGTGATGACAAGGTTATACGGTACGTGTGTCTCTGAGTTACGCCGCCAACAGACACACATGGCGGAACTTTATCTACGGGTTTTGACATTTTGGCTATTACGGAACCAATTCGAGTTCCAGTACCTAGCTATAATTTAGAATCATTGTCGTATTTGTAGAATAGATTATTCCAGGGTTGTAATTTCTTATTTACAATATATGACTTCATTTAATTTCACAAACTTATGTACATCAATACATTGGACTAATAAAATTATTGTCTTTTATTTATTTTACTGTCTTACGGTCAATGTCAATGTCACAAATATAATACATAATAAATATAATACATACACGCAGAGCTACAAAAATATGTATCATCGACCTTATTAGTATAGGTACTGTCGCAGTAATGCTTAAGTTATGTGTACTTATTATTAAATCTTCTCGGTGTACTGTATATATCTTATTTGACTGTACAACCTAAATCGATGTGTACAAATCTCAACTGTACTGTACTGTTTGTTACACAAAGTATAGGTACGGCCACGGACTTTAATTATTGATGAGCCACTTGCCACTGTTCGTATTTTAGCCGTGTAATACAAATCGTGTTTAAGCGTTTTTTTCGTATATATATGTGATTTGCATTGCGCGGTTAAAATACGTACGGTGGCAAGTGGCTCATCAATTTACAGTCCGTGACCGTACCTATAATGTGAAACCGAAAAATATAGACGTTTTCTTTTTAACCGATTTTATGGAAAAAGTGGTTTTTTCTCTTTGACTTGATTCTCTCGACGGTCATTCTCCAGGTTTGTGTTCTATTTCTAACTAACGCGTCGCTTTTTTTCTTCTTAATTTTCAATGAATTTTATCTTAAATATAGTAACATAACATATCGATCTTTGAAACTTAAATGTTTATAGGGCACTTTATAATTATTAAAGGCTAATTATTTAGAAACAAATTAAAATTTGTATGACTCGTGAATTAGAAAAACGATGAGTTAATTAGAATATTTTTTTAACATTATATCTTACCAACGTAAAAAGGAAGAAATAAAAAGCTTTTTCTCAAAGATGCAATGAAATGTTAACCTTACGTTCCAAATTATTATTATTAAACTTTTGGCCGGGACGTATCAAGTTGCAGGCGTGGTTAGACAAGTGCTATGTAATGAATTTTCATACAGAATTGCAGGCCTTGGCCGGGAAATCGTCTATGTATACCTATAAAACAGTACCGAGACTGACTGACTGACTGAATGACTGACTGACTGACTGACTGACTGACTGACAGACAACGCACAGCCTAAACCACTGGGGCTAGAGACTTGAAATTTGGCACACATGTACCTTGAGTATTGTAGAGGGGCACTAAGGAAGGATTTTTTGAAATTCCCACGGGATAGGGAAATATCTCAACTTTCTTTGTTTATTTGTTTGTAGCGAAATCTCTGAAACTGTTGAGCTGATTTTAAAAATTCTTTTTGAATTAGAAAGCTACACTATCCTTGATTGACATAGGTTACTTTTTATCCGGGAAAATGCAAAATTCCTACGGGATAGAAATAAATTAACTCAATTTCGGGGCATATAAAATCATTTAAAAATTCTTACACACTATGTGATATGACTATCCCCGATTGACAAAGGCTACATTTTATTCGGGAAAATTCAAAATTCCCACGGGATAGAAAAATTTTAATTCAACTTTGGGGCTGATTTTAAAATTTCTTTCACCAATAGTAAGCTACAGTATCCCTGTTTGACATAGGGTACTTTTCTCCGGGAAAAAGCAAAATTCCCACGGGATAGAAATAAGTAAATACATCTTCGGCACTGATTTTAAAAATTCTTCCATATAATAGGATATGACTATCCCCAATTGACATATGCTACATTTTCTTCGGGAAAATACAAAATTCCCACGGGATAGAAAAATTTGATTTCAACTTTGGGGCTGATTTTAAAAATTCTTTCACCAATAGTAAGCTACAGTATCCCTGTTTGACATAGGGTACTTTTCTCCGGAAAAAAGCAAAATTCCCACGGGATAGAAATAAGTAAATACATCTTCGGCACTGATTTTAAAAATTATTTCATATGATTTAATATGACTATCCCTCATTGACATAAAGTACTTTTTCCGGGAAAATACAAAATTCCCGCGGGATAGAAATAAGTGAATTGAACGTGGGGGCTGATTTTTAAAATTATTTCACTTATAAAAAGCTACACTGTCTCTGATTTTCAAAATGTTTTGACAGTCATTTCTATCCCGCGGTATGCTGCACACTTTCCCGGGATAGAATGTTGTTGTTTCAATCAGGCCTCCTCCCAGACCGAGAAAACTTGAGCCTTAGTTCCCACTTGGGCCCAGTGCGAATTGTACAGTGCGGGTGTATACCATTGAATTTCTTCTCAGGTGTGTGCAGCTTTTCTCGCGATGTTTTTCTTCACTGTAAAGCTCATAGTAAACTTCAAACGTAACGACGCACACGAATTCGGAATAACTCAAGAGGTCCAAGCCCGGGCTCAAACCCATGACCCTTTGCTTAAGAGACCATAGGTCAAACCACTAGGCCACCGCGGCTTACCGGCTTTGGAATTCACTTATTCAAATTCCGCGGGAACTTTACATTTTCCTGGCATTACCCTATGTGTTAATCCACGTAATAAACTACCTGTGTGCCAAATTTCATGCAAACAACTCTAACGTTTTTGTCTTCGCGTACGAAGTCGCGGGCAAAAGCTAGTTGTTTCATATGACACAGCATCATGACGTTTATAGGTATATGGCAGCATGGTATTTAGCCATTAAAAAAAATCTAAAAGCAATATTTGTGTTTTGTTTCATTATGACATTCTGCCTCTACGCTTATGAAAAAAAAAATATGAATTATTTGTTTTCTATTAAATCTTAGTTGGAAATGGATTGAAGTAAATAGTAATAAATATGTTAGTTATATTTTTATCTAGTTTACCTACTTGTATTTCTCTAGAAATAAGCATCTAATTGTTTGGAGTCTTTTGAAATTTATTTCCTTGCATGTTTGAGAAAAGCACTATATCTACGTGTCGTATACATACCTCGGCGGGAATGTAAATAGGTTAGGTCTCAGTTGTCACAATTGACAAGTATCGTTTTTTTTAAATTAAGTATTATAATTATAAAGCATTGACTACAATGCCATCAGATTTTGTTTTACTAGATTAGATTTAGTTGCCTTACAAATAAATACTGTTTTCTTGAAGTTTTTTATTTATTTCATTGCATGTTTGAGAAAAGCACTATACAAGCCTCGGCCCGAACAGGGGCTGCCGACCTCGTATCAAGCTTGCTCGGCCGGCAACCCCTTACTTCCCGGCCTCTGCAGTAATGTACTATTATCTACAGCCATATAGTAAATCCTCCATTATGCGTTCAAAAACCATAGATAATTACGACATTGGATTCTATTATGAGCACGGCAGTATCGTAATGGTCATTACAAATACAGAAAACTGTAACATAATGAGATTTCATACATCATTATAATTACAGTACCGGTGTACCGGTGCAGGAGGAGCGCGCAATCACGCCGCGCAGGTCCTCGGGCGCGCACCGGGCGCAGGTCGTGGGGCAGACATAACTAGTTCTCGTTAATGCAGGTCATTTCTCAATGGTTCTTGAACGCATGATAGAGGATTTAATAAATATGGATGTAGATAAAATATTATATGCAACTGTCAGTAATTAGGCCTTAAAACACTCATGTGACCCTTTATGAAACTCGGCTACGCCTCTTTTCATGAAACCACACTCGTGTTTTAAGGACCCCTATTACGATACAGTTGCATAAAATACTATTTTCTACACCTATACTTTAATCTGTTTTTTACATAGTCGCGAACAAATAAATTAGAACATAAATAATATGACTCAGAAAAGTCTATACATGCTCAATTCCCCATAGCAGCACTTGTGTCGTAATGTGGTTATTACGATACACCTTGCTGCCACAAATTATTAAGTGTAGGTTACACTCAACACTGAAGCCCAGTTTAGTTAGACCTATTGAGTTGAGTTGAGTCGAGTTTAGTCGATTCGAGTCGGTCTGAGTCGGTTTGAGTCGATTCGAGTCGGTTCGAGTCGGTTCGAGTCGGTTTGAGTCGATTCGAGTCGGTCTGAGTCGGTTCGAATCGATCTAAGTCGGTTCGAGTCGATTCGGATGTTGGATTTGCATATTTTTATCTCAATAGAATGAATGGTCTACCAGATCCTATAAAGGTGATAACGTGTTACACTGCAGTACGTTGGTCAGCATAATATTATTATCAGAGCTCTGAGCGATGAGGGTTCACTCTGGTCGAAAGTCACATGTAAGATTCTAGTTAGTACCATATTAGCTATGTTTTTATTATATTGAAATACAGTCCGCTGAAAGAGGTATTTTTCGTTACTTAGGAAGAATGGTACGACGCAAAAATGTCCATGAATATGTCGATAATTTAAGTGAGGCCGGAGATAGCAAGCACTAATGGAAGTGATGTTTAGTACACTTAATACTGTCGAGAGTTCATCTACGTCGCGGTTATCAAATAGCGATGTAGGTACTCGCTTCTTATCCAGAACAGTCAGTGCCCTACCCTCCGGCAGTTCACATAAAATGTTAATTATTAATAACCATTCAATCAGTTTAAAGAGAAACATAGTTTGAGATTGTGAAAGAGGAATTAAAGTACCGATATTACAAATATGGAAGAATAATCTTAAATAGAAATGATTTAATATTATAGAAAATAATTATTATAAAGTGTTTGTAACTCTTAAATTAACTAATAACTGCATTAAGATACATTGTTTAAAAGATGGGTTACTCGTTCTCTCGTAGGCAGTGGATTACCATAGTTGTTATTTCGATAGCTGATTTTTGCAATGCAATATGTGTAGCGTTGCAGGCGCCGTTTTATCCACAAGAGGTCAGTACATAAATATTTATTACTTCACAATATATTAGCTTGTATTTCAAAATTCATACTCATCCATTTTTACATCTATGCATCAGAGCAATGATTTTATGCGTGACTACATTTTTAATAAAACTTGATAATGTAGTTAAGCAAAAATACAGGTAGCTGTGCAAAAACAACAGAGTTTTATTTATGGTAAATATGGTAAGAACGGCGATAAAACAGCGTTTGGTCTGATATAAAAAGAAGAAATAGTGTTAATAATGCACACGTAGGCATTTGTAGTGCCGTGCTAGGCACTGAACGTAGGTAGTCACGCTCAAAATCACGTCCGGTTTTGTCCGGTTTTTTTACAAAATTGGAAAATGTTTTATTTTTGAATAAAAATTGAGTAAAATTTTCCGACTCTTTCACGTAGCGCATGCAAACAATAAGGTAAATTCAACATGCGAATGTATTTTTGATAATGTTGCGATTTAAATATGCAATGGAAATTTGTGATCATAATCGTGCATAGTTTAAAAATCATGACTGAGTTTTTTTAAACAGCGGCAGCGTGATCAAAAGGTTATGCTTTGCTTTTGCTCACTCGGGCTCGGGCGTGGATTTAGGTTATTACTCTCTTTTTCCGCGTCTTTGTCTGCGTAGTATTCGTAGTAATAATGACGGTCTTAACCCGCACTCAGAGCCGTCAATTGTTATACTAATAGAATAACGTGTTAAGTACTAGTTCTATATACGACACTAACCCTGTCTATTTAACAGAGTTAGCAAGGTGTTCTCTTTGTTGCACTTTTGTATGCAAATGAAAGGGACAAGAAACCGTCAGTGGGCGTCAACAATCGCACAATCGCACATTTCACGTTGGAATATTCGTAATATTTCTCGTGATTTTTTGATTTTTCTCGTTGCACCTCAAATAATTTGTCATGTTTATTCATCTATTAATCACAATTATGTAATTTAAAGTAGTAGATAATAATATTTAAATATGTGCCCTGCAGTGGGACGTATGTGCCGGTGCATCGTCCTTATCGCTGACCAATACGTGCATTCTCTGTTTTCTAGTACTAACTCTGTTAAATAGACAGAGTATAGTGTCAAGCGTTACAACAACGGTTACAATGACCTAGGAATCTATCCAATTTTTTGGCATAAAGAGAAAAGATGTGTACCGTGTGTACGTCTCCGAATAATGGTCTAAAATGCTACTTATAATATAAATGAGAAAATTTGTGGAAGATATTTGAATATTTGGATGTTTGGATGCCTGGTTTCTTAGTCAATCACGCAATAATGGCAGAACGGATTTAGATGAAATTTAATCGTTGGTACAGATAGACAAAGATATCCTCTGGACAGATTATTCGATGTTTATGCCATTATTGTTTCTTCCTATTCGCGATTCTACACAATATGGATTTCACACAAACGCGACTGAAAACGTTCGTTATTCTTCACAGTCGTTCATAATGGCAAAAATAACAATATTTATTTACTGAAGCCAGTCGGTTGTTGCATGTAGTATAAAGAACACCATCTATCTATTCAAAAGACAACTGGATTTATTAATTGGCCCTCTATGTATATCGTTGCCTTGAAATCTGGATGATACCTAGTTATAAACAATATTCTACAGCAGAATAAAGCCACAGCCTAAATATCACTAGGCGCCTAATTATAAATAAAATAGGTATGTTAAGAAGATTTATTAAAATAGCTAACAACGTGCGTAGTCAATTGACTACTAATTTACTATAATGTGTGTTTTGTAAATAAATATTAATTGCATTTCATGCCTAAGTAGACCTTGTCTAATTTAAAATGACGCGCCCCACCACCACATTTATTTGACATACAGGATTTCAAATCGAAGGATTTCAAATCATGTATGTCAAATGTGGTGGTGGGGCGCGTCATTTTAAATTAGACAGCTCTACACTCGCACTACAGTGACGACCAAAAATAATAGGGCATCTTAAATCACATGACACAGTCTTTGCAGCGCAGCTATTTTCACATAATTTCGTAAAGTAGGTAAACAATTGTACGGTCTTTATCAACTCTTTACGATTCCACGCCAATGGAGGTCATCTGGACCAATCATTGACAGAAGAATAAGTACAATTCCACACGATAAAAAAACAGAGCTGAAAAATATAAGTAATTAATTAGGAGGAATATAAATACCAATTTATATTTTTAGAAAACTGTATTAGGTACCTACTTACATACTTATACGTATTATTACAATAATTGAGTGCAATAATATTTATGTCGACTTGACTAAGTATTCCATTCAAAGTCATTCCATTGTTTAAATCCGGAAGCTCTTCTGATCCTGGCAACTTTCGACCGATATCTGTGCTTCCAGTACTGAGTAAAGTGTTTGAGAAGATCATGCTTAACCAGTTGCTTCGTCATTTTGATATAAATGAACTATTACATAGTCAGCAATTTGGTTTCACAAAAGGCCGTTCGACAACAGATGCGGCCGCAACTCTCATGAAGCACATTTATGACGCGTGGGAACTTTCACAAGATGCAATAGGAATATTTTGTGACCTTTCCAAGGCTTTTGACTGCGTGGAACATGATACGCTTATCCGTAAACTTCAACACTACGGACTCTCCGTTAAAGCACTAAACCTTATTAAGTCTTATCTCAGTCAGCGAATTCAAAAAGTGGATATAAATAGAACGCAGTCAGGCGGCTCAGCGGTGAAGCTTGGAGTACCACAAGGGTCCATTTTGGGTCCTTTTCTCTTTCTGGTTTATATAAATGACTTGCCCCACTTGTTAGAAAAGAAGTGTAACATAGTATTGTTTGCTGATGATACTTCTTTGATTTTTAAAGTAAACAGGCAACAAGAAGGTCTAAGTCACATCAATGAGACTTTAACAGCTGCGCTAAACTGGTTCACCGCAAATAATTTATTACTGAATGCAGCCAAAACTAAATGTATAAAATTTACGTTGCCTAATGTAAGACAGGTTGACACAACTATATCCTTAAATGGAGAAAATCTGGAACTTGTGCATGAGACTGTTTTTCTTGGTCTTACCTTGGATCGAAATTTGCAATGGAGCCCACATATTTCTGGTCTTACTGGTAGATTGAGCTCTGCCGCCTATGCTGTACGAAGAATAAGGCAATTTACCAACGTAGAAACTGCCCGGCTTGTTAATTTCAGTTATTTTTACAGCGTAATGTTTTACGGCTTGCTGATTTGGGGCAAGGCAGCCGACATCGAAACGATCTTCATTCTACAAAAGAGGGCAGTCCGGTCTATCTACAACCTTGGCTCCCGGTCTTTACTAAGATAACGCTTTAAGGAGATAAACATCCTCACAGTAGCTTCACAGTACATATACACACAAAAATATCAAGTCCTTTAAGAAAATGTCAGACGTACATGATATCAACACTCGTAATAAACACAAGCTTGTCGTCCCTAAATTCCGTATACGGAAAATAAGCAAATCCTTTGTGGGAAACTGCGTGAGATTTTACAATAAAGTCCCTGTAGAAGCATGGAAATTGCCACACAACTCTTTCAAAGAATACATAAAGAGTGCACTCCTGAAGAAAGCATACTATAAAGTTGAGGAGTACTTGTGTGATAATGCGACATGGCCAAGACTGAAAGCCGAAGATAATTAGGATGTCGATATGTGATGTGATGTACTCGTGTTTGTGTGTGCGTGTGTGTGTTTATGTGGATGTGCTTTGCAATATGAAGTGTTGTGAAGTGTGACTTGTAGTGTCCCGGCGCAATCCGCGGCTAGTTTCTGGTTCTGTTGCCGTTGTCCACTTAATTATAATAAGTAGGTACCTATTTGTTTGATATTCGGAGACCTTATACATCTCCAGCTCTTTTTATTAATATTATTATTAATTTTGACCTTGGAGGCTTCTTACACCTCTAATGTATGTAACTAGTTTACGTTGACATTTAGAGACATATAGTCTAAATTTAGATGAAGTATTTTCTATTTATTATTAACTCAGGGACTTTATATATACCTTTGCTATATTTAAGGCTGTATATTGTTAAGCTTATGGATTTAAACTCTTATTTTTTAATTAATACTTTATTAACTAGTCATTGGCCCGCGATGTCGAAGTTCCTAAGACGGTCCCATAAGGCTTATGGGAACGGAAGCGATACATGCCCTCGGTACCGCTCTGCTTTCAGAGCATGACATGAGTGCGTGTGAGCCAACTTTGGGGGCGACAGGCGTAAGCGTTTGCCTTTGGAATCCAAAAGTTTAATGGTTACTTGACCTGAAATGTGTTTTTAACACAATCATTTTTAATTATTGTGACATTGGAAGACATCTCCAATATTTTTATTTTTTATTTTTTCCTTTTTAATTTTTTTTTTGACGGTGGAAGCATTCTACACTTCCACTTAACGTTGTTAAGATGTAGGTATTGTTTTAGTTTTTTTTAACTAAGGGACCCAATACATCCCTGTATTGTTTTTTTATATAATTATTTTTTTTATTTACTTAATTCTATATTTGTATGATTTTTTAATTTGTAATTTATTATATTTTAATTTGAAAAGATGACTTTCTGCCAAGTTTCTTGCGGCGCATTCTTCTTGGCAATGATGGTCCTTACGAAAGCGCTGGTAGTTTAAAAAAATGACATGTAAAAGAGCCCTTTGCGGCCTACTTGCAGAATAAACGTTTTGATTTTGATTTTTTGATATATTGCTTGCTGAGATTACTTCTATCAAGGCGTATTTACATTTCTCATCCCGGCAATTCTACTTGATAATCTAAACTAAACTGTAGATTCTAAAGTTGAATTATAATAAAAAAATTAAAGTATATAATCTATTTATATTATACTCAAAAATGGAAATTATTAAAATGGGTACTTAGGTGTCATACAAAGTAGGGATTGCAAAATCTGGTGTTTTCTCAAATCCGGATTTTACGGTTTTTAACATGTGCAAATCCGGATTATCCGGATTTTTCGGTTTTTAATATAATATTTTAGTAATCTGTTAAAGTTTTCATGTAATTACATGTTGTTTGAATAATGGTGTTCCATTTTATTATTTCTAAATTTCCCCTAAGAAAATATAAAACTAAAACTAAAAAAATCTTTATAATCCACGTTTAGTCAGTCCAGTACTCCAGTGCCTGGATATATATTTTATCAGGTGGCATAAAATTTTTATTCCTAATGTTTTCTCGCATAACAACTTTACGTCAAATGACGCATGGCATAAACTTTCTTTTGCATATTTTTTTTGCGCTGAAATTGTTGTTTCTTGTATTGTTTGTCCTAAAAATTATTGGTCCAAATGTTACTTGTGTGTAACATTCAATTATCGAATGATAAATGTGCCTTTCGAACTGTTCTATCCGTTTTCCAATACACCCGTTCCCAAAACATACGTTCTTGTCACTACCCATATACCTTTTCCTGAATAATCCGTTTCCCGATATACATAAGGGTTTCCAAAATGTGCTTCTCCCAAAAGATACGTTTGACTTGATATCCGTTTCGCAAAAAGACCTGATATCCCG
Organism: Archips xylosteana; assembly: GCA_947563465.1. Classification (NCBI taxonomy): domain Eukaryota; kingdom Metazoa; phylum Arthropoda; class Insecta; order Lepidoptera; family Tortricidae; genus Archips; species Archips xylosteana. The sequence continues at coordinate 21,047,715 of OX387343.1, forward strand.
AAATGACCGTTCCCATTGCCAGCCTTTTTTAAATAATCCATATTCCAAAATGTGCTTCTCCAAAAAAATACGTTTGTCTTGATATCCGCTTTTAAAAATACCCGTTCCTTGCAACATCCGTTCCCTTCCCATCACTATCTTTTCCTGAATACAGATGCTATGAGAACCGGGTGTTTTGACGTACGGATGCTATGATAATCGGTTGTTTTTACATACTGATGCGATGAGAAACGGGTCTTTTGGGCATACGGGTCATTACGGGCATATAGGTGTCATGAGAGACAGATCTTTTAGCATACAGATGCTATGAAAACTATGTGTTATGATAAATTGATGCGATGAGAAACAGGCCTTTTGGCATACAGTCATTTAAAGAAACTGTTATTTTGGAACTATTGAAAGTTTTAGCAAATTCTATGTTCGAGTTGTAAATATTTAGGACGTTCTCATGTATGCATTCAAAAATTAAAAATGTAAGCGAGTAGATACGCTACTCAATACGTTTAGGCACGAGAGATCCGTTACTTAAAACATCAACATCCTAAAAGATCCATTTTCTACAATATTTAAATCTTAGAAGATCCTTTTCCTAAGATATCCAAATCCGAGAAAACACGTTTCCCGTAGCATCCAAATTCAATTACACACGTTTCCAGTAATAAACAAATTCTATCGGATCCATTTCCTAAGATATTCAAATCCGAGAATATACGTTTCCTATAGCATTTAAATTCTAGTAGACACATTTCCAGTGATTACCAATTCCTAGAAGATCCGTTTCCTAATATGAATATTATATTAGTTATTACTTATTGTTATTGATTTAAATGAACGGACGTTTCGGGAAGTTTATTTTATATGGCAACGGGTGTTTTGGGAAATGACCGTTCTGGGAAAAGGATATTTAGCTAAATTGAAGTTTTGGAAATTTATTTGTATATAATAGAGAAATCGATCTTTGGGTGTTTTTGGGAAGTAGATGTTATAGAATATGGATGTTTTGGTACATGGGCGTCTTATAGGAAAGAGATGCTTTTTAACCCAACGGATGTCTTAGGAAACGCTTCTCTCGTGCCGAAACGATTCTACATTAATGCAAAATTCTCGGCCAAAAAAGTTTAGGACAATCAACATTATTTTATGATATGACAAGCACCCCCACTACCTGGGCCCAATTGCATAACAAAGTACAACTTATATTACAAGCGGAACTCCCTTTCTAGTTAATATAACTGAAGCGAGAGTTCCGCTTATAATATTAGTTGTACTTTGTTATGCAATTGGGCCCTGGTCACTAATTTGTTACTTAAATTCACAGTTCACAAGAACTAATGAAAGAAAACGAAACAAAATATTAAGTTTTCTGGTTAAACGTCAACTGTAATTCAAATCCGAAAAAACCGAATTTTTGTGACTAAAATCCGAATTTATAAAAGGCGGCAAAATCCGGATTTATCAAGTTATTTCGGATTTCGAACTATCCGGATTGCAATCCCTAATACACATTGCATTGCGGTTATCCGTTACATTACATTATACTGACGTTACGCTGTACAGCGCGATTGCATTTTTTTCTCTGTAAATATCTGTATGTGTACCTGTGTCTTTTAAGGGTTCCGTACCTCAAGGGTGACAAACGGAACCCTATTAATGTCGTTACTCTGTTCATCTGTCTGTTCGCCACAGGACTGTATCTCAAGAACCGTAAAAGATAGGGAGCGGAATGTGTATTTCTATTGCCGCTACAAAAACAAGTAATACAAATTAAGGTCTCAAACAACCGATATAAAATGATCCCACGCTGCGTACATTTTGCTTAGTAGCAGAGCTGTGGTAACACAGGATTTTGTTAGATAGCGTTTATAGCGCATAATTTGGTATACCTAGGCACTAATTTGTACAGAACCCTCAGTGCGCGAATCCCACTCGCACTAGGCCAGTTTTTATTTTTCCTCTTCTTCCTTCCTCGCCTATGTCCAATATATAATAATACTTGTAATAAATATACTTACTGTCAACGTGGCAACTTTGCCTTCTGTAAGCAACTTTATCCGTAAACACCTAAATAACAAAATGAGTTATTAATAATTAAATTGGCTGATAGAAACGCCTGATGTACCTAACTTTGATATCGGGAGTTACTGTCATTTAACTTCATTAAGTAAGGAAATGACACAGGTTAACTGTCTCTGAAAGTACGTACTTACTTAGACTATAAGAAAGTTGCTTAGGTACTGCAGAATTACGGTTGCCACGTTTGACATAAATGGAATTTGTGCAGGCAGAGAAAAAACACTGTACGGCGACGGAGTATGGGCTGGTATTCGGTGTGTTCGAGCTGGTGGTGTTTCTGGTCAGTCCGCTGTACGGGGCGCATCTCAACCGGCTCGGGCCCAAGCTGCTGTTCAATGGCGGCATCCTCACCACCGGCACCTGCGCCATACTCTTCGGGTAACATACTGCAATCCTCGCTATCTAAATCTTCAAACAAAACCCACTCAAGAAATGGGATACAATCTCAAAGGCATCATTATACGATATGTAGGCCCTATAAGGAAAACGTACCAATGCTCGACACCTCAACGCCCAGTAGATGACACCCATCTGTCACCTCTCTTACTATGACATAAGATTGAAGGTGCCACAGGGACGTTTACCTTATCTACGATTGATGCCTTAAGAGTTTTTGGTTTAAATCCTATGATAATTTCACGTGAACCGAGCAGTCTAGTTTTTGTTGTAGCTTGTTGACATCAAACTTAAATCACAAACCGTGTACACATCGGCTATTGAAGCGAATAGATCACTCTTAATGAGAACAATATCATCTTGCCAGTCAGTCCTTCGCATAAATGCATCCTCAATTCAAAATACGATATAATAATGCATCGTTTTGGCTGTGTTGCTACTTACAACCCCTCCGGCCGCGTGGTTCGACCACGTTGTCTGACAAGTCGGACGACTGGGAATTTTGATGCCTTGCTGTCCGACATGCCGAACCACCAAGAATTTTATATTCCACTTAGTCCAACCATCGAACCACGAGGATCGTTGAATTCCTCTTGGTTCGACTCTCGAACTCCAACACGTCGGACAAGACAACGCGGGCGAACTTCGCGGCCGGAGAGCCTTACAACGAACGAAATCACAAGTAAAACGAAGTAGAGTGTAGCGCGTTGGTTTGCAACGCGAATTTTGGATCCTTTCCAACTCTGGATACAGGGACTCTCTGTCCGCGGAGATTCTAACGCGGCTTCTGTTTCGTTCTTGTTCTAAGGTCAGGTATAAACGTCTATTGTCCAAAGACCACAGACGAATGGCTACTACATATTTTATGCAAATCGTTTGACGAGTGTAACTTGTGCACAACCCCTCCATTTATGTATAACAGGTTACTAGACAGGGTGGAAGGCCACGTGCCGTTCATAACGCTGAGCTTCGTGATCCGTATGGTGGAGGCGATGGGTAACGCTGCCTTCCTCACCGCTTCTTTCGCCATCATCGCCAAAGAGTTTCCTAATAACGTCGCCATTATGTTCGTAAGTTTTAAAAGTGACACTTTTTTCATAACTTTTTCGCGTTTGTAAACCGAATTCTAATAGGTAGGTATGTGTGTAGGTACTTTAAAATCGGGATACCTAAATAGATTAAATTTAATTTTGAAAAACTTTATCTTTATAAAAACTTTCAACGTTTATTCTTTCGATGTGTTAAATTAGAACGTTATATTATAAAATTGCACTACCTAGGTGATTAACATATTACTTATGGTGATCAAAGTTAAACTGAGCTATGCGTACCTATACTGTTTAAGGGTGATTCTTCAAGGTCTGTTTTCAAGGTCTGATTTTTTCTGTACTAAGTAAAAAAAAATACGACAGAGGAATAAAACAAAAATCACGACCTTAAAGAATCACCCTTAAGGACTCTTGTAAGTCACACTTTTTCCTTAGAGCTAAAACTCAGTCAACAAGATTACTGAACGGACAGGTAACGGGTTGGTTCGAAACAAGTCTGACATACCTACCTTGACTATACCAATACGTGAATGACCCAAAAGTTGTTTTTTATTTATTTATGATTTTTTAATCATAATATCAATTTAAAACAAAATCTAGTAAATAATGAGCCTCCGATCAACAATACAACTAATGAGCGGATCACTTATTTTGAGGTTAAAAGAAACACATTTGAAATTAATTCTTATGCAACATAAAGTTTACTGTCGAGTGGGTTGAGTAACCTAGAACTGTGAGTGTTGTGTTTCAGGCATCGTTGGAGACGTTCTTCGGGCTGGGTCTGATCGTGGGCCCGACACTGGGCGGCGCGCTGTACGCGCTGGGCGGATACTCGCTGCCGTTCGCAGTGCTGGGCTCAGCGCTCTTCTGCGCCGCCATCATGAGTTGCATCGCGTTGCCTGCCTGCAATGACGACGAGGACCTGCGACCTACAGGCCGTTAGTTACTCTCTTTTTAGAACTTGTTCTTAAAAAAGATAAAGTGAAACTTTAACGGGATCACTTCGTTGTAAAAACTAATTACTCAGGAGCGGGTGGAGGTAAAAGGAGAGATTGAAATTAATATGAAAATTTAAGATTGTTGTCTCTTGCATACATAAAAATGAAATTCGGTCTCCACTCCACTTAATATTACTGTATCTTACACTTATAACATAGGTACAGATAGGCTTAGGGTTAGCTTATAGGTAAGCTACCTCAAACATAAATTTTTAACCTTTTCAACGCCAACGACACATATATAGGTCACAAAGTACAGTTTCAAAGTGACCTTGACACAATGACATAAGATTCAAAGCAGGTTTACGTTTTGTCGAGGCGCGGCGGTGAAAGGGTTAAAAATGCCTCTCGATACCTGCTTAAAGTTTATTTTTTGATTATATTACATACATCTATTAAATTGTCTCAGTCGCACGATATCAATCGATACGAAAATTACAACTGTACGGTCTTACCAGGCGCTTGCAGCCTTTTGTAAGAACAAAATTTGTACTGGACGTCACCTGTAGCGTTATGAAAAGCGCCTATTGAAATGAGATTGATAACGTGACGCTAGTCTTGGAGCTGTGGTTTGGTGCCTTCTGCCATGTACATTGTACAGGCACTACACCGAGTGTCCCATTAAGGTGGGTCAGTAGGGGTAACTATGAAACTATAAGACAAAGAAAGATCTGTTCTAAGGAACCATGGTCATCGATTTTAGTGACAATAAAAATTGCATAAGTACTTAAGTACATAGATTTCAAAAAAGTCCATACTCGATTCGAGAATCGAACGCGGTCGTATTTGTAGAATAATACCTAACCTACTTACTTAATTTATATTCCAGTCGGGGTACCGGTCTGCCGGTAATTAAATCTAGAAAATTAAAGGGTCTACGAGACGTGGATCAAAGGGTCTAGCAGGCTAAGCTAACAAGAGTGGCCCACGCAAGGGATTTGGTTGTAATTTGAGATGCAGTAGTGGCAGGACCTAAGAACACTGTATGCGTAATACAGGGTGAGGCATGAATATTGCACCATAATAAAACTAATTTCTTTTTTTTATCCTTGACTCTACACTGTCTTTGGTTATGTCATTTAACGCGGGAACTCAATATTTTTTCAATATGAATCGCATTAGTGAAGAAATTAAGATTAAAATAGTGCAATTGTACCACAAGCTAAAATCGATCGAATCGATAGTTCAAAGAGCGTTCAAAAGGGTAACAATTTTGAAACTACCAAGTCGTTGGACTATTCTAAGGATTATAAAAGTGTTTAATGAACATGGCACGGTCCAACCCAAAACTTACAATTGTAGCCTACTGCTAGAGTGACCAACGCAATTGCTGCAGTGTCTGAAGCAATTCAACTGAATCCCAGAGCTTCCAGAAGACGATTAGCACTGGACGTAGAAGTCAGACAAAGGACTGCGTTGAGAATATTGCATTAAAACTTGAACTTATCTCCAAATGAAATTAAATTAGGAAGTCGCCTAAAACCACAAAATTTGCCATTTCACCGAGAATTTTGTGAAAAAATAATGAGAGTCTCAGATGATGACCCGGGGTGCGTCCCACGAGATATAACTACAAAATATCTATTTTCATTTTAATAACGTTCAGAAGATATAATGAACGTTAGCTATAACAACAAAAAGTATAATTTTTAAACCTATAACGCTTAAATTATATAACGTTATTTTTATATAACTTCAATTTGTATAAGATTTATATGGACTAATTTCTTTTAACATAACAAACATTAGGTATATCAATCATAACAAATAATATCTTTAAGTATAAGGATTATAAGATATAATATCGTATGATATACTCAATTATACTTTTTGCTGTTATAGCTAACGTTCATTATATCTTGTGAACGTTATTAAAATTAGATATTTTGTAGTTATATCTCGTGGGACAAACCCGTATAATATTATATGTAGAATTGTAGATTATGCCACAAATAATTAGTACTTACTTAAAAAAATATGCCAAAACAGGGTGAACCGTTAGAACTGTGACCCCTATATAAAAGAAGCTGGTGCCAGGAAAGTAGTTTTTTTTTATATAAGAGGGTACAAACGAGCATGCGGGTCACCTGATGATGGGAAGCAATCACCGCCGCCCATGGACATCTGTCAACACGAGTAGTATCACAGGTGCGTTTATTCAGAAACATTGTAAGGCATATGGCTGGCAGCGAGCGAGCGAAGCGAGCAAGCGAGACCTTTCGGGGCAGAAGCGACTCGGACAGGTTAGGTTCAGAAGATAGGTATTTTTTTATGACAGCACAGAAAAGGATTATTACCTTTAATATTATGAAATGTCATACAACTACGTGCAACTTTATAGCTCATTTTGTACTTTTGAATATTTTGCAGTTCATGGTGATATAAGATACGCAACACCGCAATATAACAGTAAATACTTATTTATCAATCAGTGATGATTAATGTTGCTTGATAATTGTGTCGACCAAGTTAAATGACCACTAAATCATATCACTATTATAAATTTATAACCCTACCCACAAAGTTATTTAAAAATTATTAATACTTTCGTGACGACATGGCAATGTTTCCTTCATAAGCCATTGCTATTAAAATAGTTGTAGGCGTTTATACTATTCGAGCATTATGCTTTTTGATGTTAATTGAATAATATTAATAATTAATATCAAAAAAAAAAAAATTAATATATGTTATAAATCTTAGCTATTATGAACATGATATGCTTTGATCGTTATATCAATTGATATTATATATAAACAACGTTATACCTTATAAAATTAGATATTTTAGGATTATACTTTACGTTCATTATATCCAGTGAACGTTATACTAAACGAGTTTATATAAAGTGAGCGTATATATTATGAATATTAGATAATAAGTTGTTATATCTCGTATTACACACCCCAAAATTGTCGCCTATGGCCTAAGCATAACCCTGAAAACATTCACGAAATGGATCTTCATCCGGACCGTGTCACGGTGTGGTGCGCAGTTTCGTCATGCTGCGTTGTCGGCCCGTACTTCTTCGAGGAAAACGGTACTACGGTGACAATTACCGGTGCTCGCTATTTGGAAATGTTGAACAACTTTTTTTATCAAAATTACGCCAAAAACGCATACCGTTAAGTTCAGTATGTTTTCAACAAGATGGTGTGACCAGTCACATTGCAAGACCAGTCATGGCAAAGCTCCGAGAGAAATTTGGAGATAAACTCATTTCAAGAAACGCTACACACTTTTGGCCTCCAAGGTCGCCGAGTATTACTGTTCCCGACTTCTTTTTATGGGGATATTGTAAACAAGAAGTCTACAAAACTCGACCGCGCAATAGACACGAATTGGAAGAAGCAATGACATAAGAAATTCTTAGCATCTCACGAGCTACTTTGCAGGCAACGATGCGTAGCGTACTAGACCGGTGCAGGGTCTGCGTTAATCAGGATGGAGACCATTTAAAGCAAATAATGTTTAATAAATGAGTAACTGAAAATAATCTTATAGTTGTACTTTATCTATTAACGATTACATACATATAATTTTATAAACTATAAAACAGAAATTTCACTTTCATTATGTAGCAATATTCACGCCTCACCCTGTATCAGCCTTCGATCTTCTTTTGTTTCAAACTTATTCACGAAAATGTCAAATAATCAAGGTAATTTTTAAACTGTTATTTTAGCTAAACCAATCAATCGAGAGTAACCAAATAAATTCAGAATTAAGGAGCATAAAATGGGGTTCATAATGCATATTTTACAGACATTCATATCCTTGAACTTGGATGAAAAAAAATATTGTTTTTTTTTCGCTTCATTTTTTTGCCACTTCTCGCGGGGACACAACTATCAAAAAAATTACTTAATAAGCCACAGTTGTCAACTATGTATACATTTAAAAACATTTTGAAAAATCATGGTGCGTCATGTCAAAAAAAAACATATACGAATGTATGTTTACTATATCATATCATATCATATCAATAGAGTAGTAGTGGCAAATCAGTCTGTAGTAGGTATAAGTAATTAGTAACCCTCTTTCGTTCATTATGAAATAACATCATTGGTCAATTAATTATTTCATAATGAACGAATGTCATATTTATATTTACAACTACACATTTTCTAGCTATTTCTTATGTAGTTTCTTGTAAAAATGTCTGGAAGCAGGTGTAAATGTTATAATATATGTTTACGCAAAACAAAAGGAATTAAAAAAGTGATAGAGAACGCTGAAAAACTTCGTTTTTTTCTAGTGCTACAAATAAAAATATCTTGATTGGCGAATGTGTCCATCAACCCTCTTTCTGTGGTGTGACAACTACAGACTTACCTTAGAAGGGTTCTACTCATTTGCCAATACACTATAGTAAACATACGTTCGTAAATTTTTTTTTGACATGATGCACCATGATTTTTCAAAATGTTTTTAAATGTATACGTAGTTGAAAATTGTGGCTTATTAAGTAATTTTTTGATAGTTTGTCTCCGCGAGCAGTGGCAAAAAAATAAAACGAATTTCATCCAAATTCAAGGATATGAATGTCTGTAAAAATATGCATTATAAACCCCATTTTATGCTCCTTGATTCTGAATTTATTTGGTTACTCTCGCTTGCTTGGTGTAGCTAAAATAACAGTTTAAAAATTACCTTGATTTTTTGACATTTTCGTGAATAAGTCTGAAACAAAAGAAGATCGAAGGCTGATATTACGCATACAGTGTTCTTAGGTCCTGCCACTACTGCACCTCAAATTACAACCAAATTCCTTGCGGGGGCCACTCTTGTTAGCTTAGCCTGCTAGACCCTTTGATCCACGTCTCGTAGTCAAATTGACTTGAAAATGGAATATGTAAGTCAGATGACAATGCAAATATAAGCATTTTCAAAAAAAAGTTTACCCTTTTCGTAAAACATATTCCTAACTAGCTTTTGCCCGCGACTCCGTCCGCGTGGAATTAGTGATTTGGGCTGCTTATTCTTTTTATCCAATTTGCTTTTTCATCAATTATGGCTCTCCTTAGTTCCTCGATATAAAAAAAATCCGCGAGTGTCAGGCTCAGCGATGCTTCACGTCAAGTCACTCGATTCGGTGTGCTGCGATTTTACCACCGATGTAAAAAAACGTGGTTACAATATTCGTTATGGTATAAAATTAAGTTGGCTGAAGTTCTATGTTTGTTGTTAAATATTCTTAACAATGTTTTTTGTATTCGTAATTGATGTGATTGAAACTGTATTTCAAGTCATGTTGGCGTTGGGTAAAATATTGTAAACATAATGATTTGGGGCTATTCGGATCACCTGTTTGGGGGCGAAGTGGATTACTACTTTCGAAACGTTTTTTTTTCAAGTTTACACTAATTGTATTAATTGTTTTTATATTTAAAATGATTCGTACGTTTAAAAAAAAGACAACAAGGAGAATGGAATGCAGAAAACATGTCAGAAGCAGCTGGCAAGATGTAAACAAACTGCTGACATTACGTCGGCCGGCCGTTACATTCCTATACAATGTGCCGTTCACATCTTTGCAACGAAGAGTTACACTATCCCGTGGTGTAATAAAGTGACGAGGTGGAAAAATAGTATTTAGCAAAGAAACAGAAAACTGTTTGCTGACAGATTATTGTAGTTAGCAGCCCGTAGTATAGTAGCCTCAATAAAAAACCCCAATATATAATACAGTTAACAAAAAAGTACAAAAGCTTGTAAGTATAGTAGTTGTAATCTATAAATATGTAGTTTTTCTTGTCACTAAAATAGATTACATGGTTCCTTAGAACAGATCTTTGTACGTCTTACAGTACAGTGTCAGAGTTACTCACTCATACTGACCCACCTAGTCTGTAGATGGGCCACTCTGTATTATGTTTTGTTTGCGACATGGTGGTGCTGCAGCAAACATGCTGTCGCTGCTACGCGTGCCCGGCGTGCTCCTGGCGGCAGTTAGCATCATGTGCACCAGCATGAGCATCGGGTTCCTGCAGGCCACGCTCGAGCCGCATCTGCGCCAGGTAACAACGGGAACGTGTCAACAGATTATTATTATGCGATAGCAAGCGTCCGCACGTTGGACGATACGGCATCTATACGTTTATTGTCTAACGCAAGGACGCTTACTACCGCATTCATCTTACTGTCAAACGGTATAAGGTTTTGGTCCGTTAGACAATATGGCCTATGGTTGGTGGCTGAGTATCGATAGGTATCGTTTTCAACGTCCGTACCAAACTCAGCCAGCAATTGCCTATTGCCACGCCTATTGTATAGCATAAATAAAATAAAATATGAGACAATTGACACCAATTGATTTAGTCTCAAACTAAGCAAAGCTTGTACTACTGTACTAGACAAACGAATAAATATACTTATACTAGCTTTTTCCCGCGACTTTGTCCGCGCACAAAAAGATTTAATTAAAGTCAACTCCCGATCTCTATCTCGCGAGAAATTCCAAAAATCCCTTTTTACTGCACCTTTATGATCCTAAAGAAATGATTACAGAGATAGGGTCCCATTGAATTTAATATATGTATAAAACTCGTTTTATCCTTATCTGAATTTGGCACACATACTTTCAAGAATTTTCATGTCCACAATATTTAATTTCAAAATCGATGCCATTTTCGTAATTAACGTCCCAAAAACCATAAAAACGACACCCGTATTAATATTTAGACATTTCAACCCGATTGCACCCCAACAGGAGAGATGGTATTTCACGTCCGCCACGTTGGATTTTAAAATCGTTGTTGTGTTCATAACCAGCGACCGGATAAACCATAGAAACAATACCTACCCATGTTGATTTCAAACTTTGTCACCACATATCCCCCTTTGAGGGCTTTAATTCTCAAAAACAAAATCTGAAACAGGTGTTTAATCATTTATTGTTAGGAGTACTTCTGTGAAGTTTCGAATAAAATAGTCTAACTAATCTTGTTTCCCCATACAAACTTTGGACCCCCGTTTCACCCCCTTAGGGAGTGAATTTTGAATAATCCTTTCTTAGTGCACCCCTAGACCTTAAATCTTCGTGCCAAATTTGAAATCTCTAGGCCCAGCGGTTTGGGCTGTGCGTTGATATGTCAGTCAGTCAGTCAGTTTCTTCTTTTATATATTTAGATAAATAAATACATACTGAAACGGGTACTACGTCCCAAGCCCTCTCACTCTGAGAGGAGGCCTGTGCCGTCAGTGGGACGTGTGTAGGCTGGGGTGATGATGATGATGATACTTAAATACATATTAAACATCCAAGACTCGAGTAAAAACATTCTTCTTTTTCACACAAATATCTACCCCGACTGGGCATCGAACCCAGGACCTCAAGCTCAACCTCAGGTTCTCTAACCACTAGGCTATCCAGTCGTCAAACTGTCCAACAATGTTTTTAACACGCTTTTATTAGGTCGACCTGTATGTATGTATGTAACTAAATATGTAATGGAAACTTTGAACATGATTTTGACCCAGTTCCCGGTTTCGGATTGAGCTGAAATTTTGCACGTATGTGTATATTGGATGACAATGCAATATTATGGTAACATGGAGCTGATCTGATGATGGAGCTGGATGGTGACCATAGGAACTCTGTAATAAAATGACACAACCCCGTCGAGTTTGGGCTCGTTTGATTCGTCTTGACGAGCACTTTGATCCTAAATGGTAACCAGGCTCTGATGATGGAGCTGGAAGATGGCCAAAGCCACTCCACAATAAAACGACACAACCCTGTCGAGTTTGGGCTCGTTTGATTCGTCTTGACGAGCACTTTGATCCCAGATGTTAGGGGGTCGGGGGGTTGGGGGATTGGAGGGATTGGGGGTGAGGGGGTAAAGATAGAAACAGAGAGTTACGTTTGGTATATTACTGTAGAGCAGTGTGCGCGTCAAAGACAAAGTATAAGATGGACCGATTCTATTTAAGACGAACAAAAAACCTTCATGTGTCTCTTTAGCACATGGAAATCATGCCATGTATAAATGTTAAAAATATTTCGTTATCAAAGACCAAAAAGTATAAAATAAATTAATAGTTTAAAAAACACTAGAAAACACGCTTTTATAAATGCACGTAAAAACAAAAAATAATTATGGATATGGATTGTTCAAGTTGTCTCTATTTCTGGGCTGAAGTGTAAACTATGTGCTTTTAATTATAATATTTGATTGTAAAAGCGTGGGGCGCTGGAACAGGAAAGACGTTCTTGTTAACAAATACTAATACTAACTTCCTGGCGGAAGCTGCATAACGTTTATGCCGCCAAAGGGTTACCACAGGGAACCAAAGATATCTCGTCCACGAACAAGAACTCTACATTTTGCCACTGTTGACGCATCCAAGAACGTCTTTCCTGTTCCAGCGCCCCACGCTTTTACAATCAAATACTTATTATAATTAAAAACACATAGTTTAGGTACACTTCAGCCCAGAAATAGAGACAACTTGAACGATCCATAATTTATTTTTTGTTTTTACGTGCATTTATAAAAGCGTGTTTTCTAGTGTTCTTTAAACTATCAATTTATTTTATTTAGATTTACAGTCTACAATGCACTTAGCGTTCAAATATGTAGAAGACTTCACAGACATTTTAGAGAAAAATACATAAAGTTTAAAAGGAATAATGGACAAAATACACGATAGATTTTGAGTTTTGACCCCTTCATAATCACACGGCGCCGCTTCGCCAGTTCCTTTTACTTGAACTTGGCTTGACACGCTACTGCGTGTCTAGGATGGTCGTTTGATATAAAGAAATTTTCGGAGAAATTTTTAATTAGACAAACTAACTGGTTTGATCGTGTTAATCTATACATATAATACATAGTTTTAAGTTGGGCTAGATTTGTTTTATTAAGTATAACAATCCCGTGAAGTTGACTATTTCTGACAAAATTGCATTAAATATTCTTATTAAACTTTATGTAAGAAATTTGATACATACCTACCCGGTAAACAAACCACACTACATTCTTACCTATACAGATAGCGAGCGAACGTGAAGAGTCCGAAGATAGCCAATTATTTCCCTCGCGCATAGTGTGAACAAGGGAGGGAAGCAAACCCCGCTTGTTCCTCGAAGATAACAGAATCTTATAACTAGGTATCTCTGAAAAATATTTCTTCTTATCTAACTTTACAAGTTCACAAACTCTCCTGTTCCCAGTGGCGTAGCCTGGGGGGGGAAGTGTAAGGGGGCAGCATATGAAAGGGGACAACGGCAAATGGTACGATTTTTTTAATTGGAAATAAAAAAACTCTCTGCAGGAGGGGGCGAATTCTGGCCGGCCTCGCGCGATGAAAACCTATGCTATCCCATTGCCTCTTATTCCGGCACAGATCATTTTTAAAATGGAGACGAACCCGTTTTTCTTTGTTAAATAACATCAGCAAGCTTAAACATAGGTTTAAGCAAAAATTCCCTGGACGTTTTGATCGTAGCGGCCGTGGTTACGAGTATACGCTCGTAGTATTCATTGTTACCTCCATACATATGGATATCGAAGTGTTCATTGAAGATTGGGTCAAATACATACATGCAATATAATATCTTTTAAAACAACGAAATCTATGACACGCTTCGAGAAAGCCGTTCTTATACATTACGTAACTTTCATTTTTTGGTTTTAATAAGTAGGTAACGAAATCTAAAAGTCGTGTTAAAAAATATGATTAATTGACATGGACGCCAAATTGTCTGTTATAATTTAGTATTGAGAACATGAAATATAAAATAAGAAACGCGCGACAATCACGTATTAGTTAAATTATTAGTAGAGGTATGCCCGACATGGTGTTGCATAGACCCTAGGAACTGACAAAGATGTTGTTTTATTCAATATTTATAAATCGTAACTTAGCACTGACATAAAATATGAGGCATGCCGCATAAAGCGTTTATGTCCGTTCAATATTTTCTTAACAATGATTCTGTTGTTCCGGAAAGACCAACAAAGCCATCTTCAACAGTTTTGAAAAAATAGAGCAGCTAATGTACGTTTAATTTGTAGAGTAAAGGTAGCTGTGACGTTCGCTGTAAATATTCGATTCTCACCGGGTTACCTAAATTTTTTTTGTGTAACGACAACAACTTGGCGTCATGACGAATATGCGAATGTATTCCGATTGAGTCTCAGGCTTGAGCACACTAACAGCGAGGAGTTGTATCCGAAGAGATACCTAACTCACGCTACTCTCACTTTCCGGATTGCCTAACAGAATGTTCACTCCACTCCAAACTACTGCTATATAGTAACAATACGAGTATATAATTTCTTCCTGTTTATAGTTCAACTTCTCGCCAATGATCCTGGGCGTGATGTTCGTGATTAACGGCGGCGTGTACGCGGCGTCTGCGCCGATGTGGGGCTGGCTGTGCGACCGGCCCTCCGTCAAGCCTAAATACGTCACCGTGCTGGGCTGCCTCTTCATCGCCAGCGCCTTTATGCTCATCGGCCCATCCCCCTTCGTCTACCATGAAACGTAATAGAGTTGATGACACCATAAAACAATAGTTCCAAGACGCGACTCTACAAAAATATTTACACTCTATTTTAGCCCTGAACAAAACAAAAATTAAAATATTTAGTTTTTACAACAAAGTAACAATTTTATTGGTTACTTTTCACCCGACTGTCGAAGGAGGGTTATGTTTTTCGAGTGTATGTATTTATGTAGAAGTATATCATTCTTTGGCACGTCCTGCAGCCTAGACGGCTCAATGAATTTTGAAGTGTGAGGTGTCATTAGATTCGTCTCAGTTCCGCGAGTGACATAGGATATTATATTTTCCCGGAATTCCCATGGGAACGGGAATTACTCAGGCGGTTTTTTTTTCATCTAGTATTGAAATTAAAGTTATTAAAGCTAGCAATTATTAAACAAATATCTAAATGCATAACACTGAGTTATATAATCGATTGAGTTGGCAAGGAAGAGACGTCGTGTTGCCAAACAAAATCTATGGGGCAGTCGTGTTTTGACAGCTCATAAAAATTAAATTAGTTGATAGGTTGTGTCAACATTTCTATTGGTCTTTGGTGTACCCTCCTACTTGTATTAGGTATAATCGGGGTAAAAAGAGGTTCGTCACTTTTCGACCTTAACTCATCGAAAAGTACCCCGACTATACTTACTTTGTTAAGAAAAAAATCGACCATTAGATGCCACATTTAGATAAGAGTGGAAATTTAAGGAGTTATGTAGAATAGAATGTATAATTTAAGAGCTCTTTGTTGCACATAATTAAAAAAAAATGGAATGCAAACCGAGATTAGTACCTACGAACACAAACTTATCTCTCAAATTACTGTTCCAGATAATGTTGTTTAAGACAGTAACGCTTGGAAAAGATAAGCTTTGGAATCAACTTGCAGCGCCAAAAGGTTCGGGCTGGTTCAACTTGGGGAATACATCCGTTATACTTAATGTTATGTTATGGGTTTCTTAGGTGCTTGTGATTGCAGTCAAAATATTTAAGTTTGTGCGAAAAAAATAAAAAACAAACGAACTCAAGTCGAATACATCTACCGAATACAGGAAAAAAAGTTTCATAAAAATCGGCCAAGCCATCTCGGAGGAGTTCGATAACAAACACCGTGACACGAGATTTTTATATATTAGACTAGCCTTCCGTCCGCAGCTTCGCCCGCGATAAATTAACTTTTCCGTAGGAAAAGGTCTTTCCCGCGGTAAAAAGTAGCCTATGTCACTCAGTGATAAAATAGCTCTCTAACGGCAAAAGAATTTTTGAAATCGGTCCAGTAGTTTCGGAGCCTATTCAATGCAAACAAACAAACAATCAAATTTTCCTCTTTATAATATTAATATAGATAATAAAGGTTTGTTTGTATGTTTGTTTGGTTGAACGTGGAACTACTGATTGGAATTGAAAAATAATCTTAGGCTATAGGTAATAGGGGTATATGTATAACATCACGCTATAACCAATAGGAGCGGAGCATAAATGATTAACGCGGACGTAGTCGCGGGCACCAGCTAGTTATTTATACATTCTATTTACTGTTGCAGAATATTGTGGGTAACTGTTGCTGGCTTGGTGCTTCACGGGCTGGGCATCGGTAGTCAGCTTGTAGCTTCCTTCGCAGATGCCCTCGGCACCGCTATGTAAGTAATAAAGTCGAAGTATATTTTAATTTTTAATATTACAATGTGAAACTCCAATGTAATGATAATGAAACTGATCCATCTGAAAGAATTCTTTCTTTCTTTCTTGAAGAAGGAAGAATCCTTTAATCAAGCTTGCTAGTGCTTATTATTACAATCGCAATGGCATTGACAATATTTTTTCCACGAAGGGTATAAAGGTCTAAGCACACTTTTCCGATTACAGGCAACCGAATTTCTGTGTTTTGAATTACCTTCTATTTGCCGAAATTACATTACATTACGTTTTGGCGAACAGCCGAACTTCGGACGGGCGTTATTTGAAGTATCACGACCACGACTGATCACGCCAAACGTGACTTAAGCTGCAAACCCAAACGCACAGAGAGTGGAGGAGTGGCGGTGCGGTGGCGGTGGTTAGGAATATTAAGCTGCGTACGGACTGCGCGCACATTACGCGTACCCTACGCGAGCCCGGGTACGCGTGTCCTGGAACGCCATGTCCGTACTTGCAGCTACGCGTACAGTGTACGCGTACATAGCGTACGGACATGGCGTTCCAGGACACGCGTACCCGGGATCTCGTAGGGTACGCGTAATGTGCGCGCAGTCCGTACGCAGCTTTACAACCGTCACCGTCACCGTACCGCCACGCCTGTCTGTGCGTTTGGAGCTTTAATCCCGGCTAATGCTTTACTAAATAGTAAATGAAATAGCATTGCAGGCGAATCGAAGTAATCACAATTAATTTCTGAATGCTGTGTCATATCAGCCGAATACGTTGGAATGTAAGATCAGCTGAAAATTTTCGGTGGCGTATCGTCGGCATGATATGCTTAACACTATGATGTTGATTAGACAACAAGCCCCGATGAAGCCCCGCTGGCGGCTTTGACATTCACAAAACATTGAACTGGTTGCTTACTTATTGCAGTGCGAGTGGTTTGCCTAACTCGATAGAGACATACGGGTTGGTGTCGGGAATGTGGACGTCGACGTTCGCGCTGGGCGCGTTCATCGGGCCCACGGTGTCGGGACTGCTGTTCGATTCCATCGGCTTCCGAAACTCCACGATGTTCATCACCGTTCTCAACCTTATAGTGGTGGGTATTAATTAACCGACTTCAAAAAAAGAGAGGAGGTTATCAATTCGTCTGAATGTTTTTTTTAGTCAATCAATTCAGCGTTTGGCGGTCTAAAGACAGTTGTCTCAAAGACCAAAAGAAAGAATAACTGTCTGAAATGTTTCTAAAGCAATTATACATGTTGGCCTGTCAGAGCCGATGGCCAGTCTAGCACAAAGACCAGCCTAAATCTATGGTAGATACCTAGGTATGCATAGTGGGACGTAGTTAGGCAAGCTTTTGTGTGACAGATGGTGGTGGTGGTGGTGTTTCTGTGGGCGTGCGACCGCGCGGGCAAGCTGGACGTGTCGGTGTCGGCCGGCGACCTGCTGCAGGGAGATGGCACACTCGACGGAAGCGTGCTCATAGGCGACGAGTTTTCGCCCGCCACGCAGAGGGCTAAGAGGTCAGCTTATTTGTACATAACCAGTGGCTAAACCTACACTGTTTCTTAAAATTAATTCGTAATATTTCAGCAGAAGGTTAGGTTAGCTTGACTGACTAACCTGTAATGGGTCATACACATTTTTTTTGTTTGGGTCTCTCCTGTGGACACGGTAAAAGTCAAGGGTCTAAAGCCAATATTATTTAGAGAACTTTACATCGGCGTGTGGGCCGCCTATCCAATTTTCGGCCCATTTAAATAAAGCCTATGTTTGCTGAGTCGGAGTCGCTAATATTATGTCTACAGGAGAGCCTACTTTTGTCTTATTTTTACACTGAATGTGACCCAAATTTCTTAAATGAGTTAAATGTGTACTGCGTCAAAGGAGTGACTGCGACGAATAATCTTTACAAGGGTGAATTCAGTGAAATATTCGGGATTAATTTTAACACATCTCAATCCTTTTATCGACGTAGTCCACTACCAAGCATGTTTTTAGTAATAAACTTGGCTAACATTATTCACATTTATATTTTTGGTGGGATACAACTTAACAGCAGGCCAGGCCACGACTCTACGCACGAGCGGCAGCGTTTTCTCTATTTATTGCGTATGCTGCTAGGTAACCACAGCACACCATGAACAGAGAGTACCTACGCTTGTCGTGTTGCTGACCGCGCGTAGTCGTGGCCTAGCATTAAAGGTTGGAATAAAACAGAGGTCAACTTTGTACAACTTTTCGCTCTTGTCTCTCGGGCAAAAACGTTTTCGTAGCACTTTAATAAACAACACGTATTTGATTGTTGCGTGCAGCCACCGGCGCGGCATCAGCTTGGAGCAGTGCCGGCCGCCGGCCATGAACAGTCTGATAGCGTGCTCCAGCTACAAGAACCGGCGCTCGCCGTGGAGTCAGCGCACGCGCCGCTACCGCCCCTCCTACGGCAGCCTCGACATGCGCTTCCGAGGCACCATGTCTGTTACGTAGGACTCTTAGAGAACATTCAGGAATGCAAATCGGTTTTAGAACATGAAAATGTTTTCAGTACCTACCTAACCTACCTTCCCTGATCAAATATGTATTTCAAGAAGCGACTGATACCCTTGGTAGACTTACGAGCTACGGCTTGCAACATTACTTATACATCCAACGCAGGCAGCATAATTATATGTATTTATTATAACATAGAACTTAGTCCATCTAATTTTTGTATATAATTAGATCTGTTGCTGTTCTGGTTCGTCGTTTGGTCCAGTGCACAGGATTAAGTTTTAAACTAGCTAGTATTAAAAACCTATCCGATTAATTTCCGAAAAGTCAGATTTCTAACTATCATCTATTATCTATTTGTTTTTAATAAGTAAAATTACAATATTATTGTTATTGTTATGAACGCCAAATCATTTTAATTTTACCTTTAGTTGAAAAATTATGAAATTAATGTATTTAATTATTTAAATATGTACCTACTATTTTTTACTAGTTCGTAGGTACCTACTGAATTTGTATTTCCGATTTTAAAAACTGACTTTTTACTAACTCATGTAAGTCATGGATAAAAACAAAAATGTTTCGAAAATTAAAATTTTGTTTTATTTCACTTCCTATATCACAAAGCATTATAAAAGCGCCATCTACATTGCACGCAGTGAACGAAAAAGAGCTTGTGAGCAACGCACGTTAGTGTAGTGATTATAATATACAGTAAGCCAGCAAGGTAGGTAACTCAGCTGAACTCGTCGATAAAACTTGATTCGAGAGAGAAAGGCTCCACAGAGGGCGCCGCTGGGAACAGTACGCGCACACGTAACTTTTAACTGAGGCGAACCATTTTATCGTTATCGTTCGTTATTCGTTATCGTGAGTCATCTGACCAGCTGTTCAGCTGCAAGGACGCGGAGGCGTTGAACATCAGAGGCCCATTGGCGCCGAAAGCCATAAGTTAGACTCGGGCGGATACGCCGTCACAGTACCGGCCTCTGGTTTGTGGCGTATAGGGAACGTGCAGAAACAAGCGGCAGCACTAATGCGACAGAAGAGGCACTATGCGGACAGTAAAAGAAACTTATCAGGGTATAGGTATATAACATTCAAATTGATGGCACCAGTTGTCAGCACCGTCTATGTGCACTAATAGGGAACGTGCAGAAACTATAGATGACAGCACTAATGCGAAAGAAGAAACACTATGCGGACAGTAAAAGAAACTTATCAGGGTAAAACGTTCTAATTGCTGGCAGCACCGTCTATATGCGCATTCCCTATAGGGGGCCTTAACAACCACTGGCCTGTAGCTAGTGTTGTAAAAGACTCGAGTTCTGGAGTCCTAATTTTGTAGACTCGACTCAATTATTATTAAAAGAGGACTCGGTGAACTCGAAGACTCCGAGTCCCGAGCCGTGTCGAGCGTGAGTAAACTATGGAGCGTGAGTCTAGTGACTCGAGTTTTCTCTATAGCTAGAGTCTTCGAAAAAACTGGAGTCTTTCACTGTGACTATTAGTTTCCAAATTAGACTCGCGGCTAGATTCATAAATGACTCCGAGTCCAGCTGCGAAAATTTATTGTATTGAAATTTAAAGAATGTTAATAGGTAAAAATTATTTACATTACTAAGTACTTATAACGACGATTGACGATGGACGATTTCAATATAAATTCTTATAACTTGTCATTTATGTAAATCTGGGGGCACTGCAGTGCCCCCGCCAAGTCGAGCAAAAAAGCGGCACGGCCGTATGTACAGTCAACGTCATAAATAAGTGATCACTTTTGTACCTTATCATTTTAACGTCATGTTTGAAAAGCCATACGAAATTGGCATTGGTCTCAAAAAAACAATATTTATTTATATATTTTTTCATAAATTCATTTCATATATTTATTCATGTCTTTAGTAGGTACTACTGACAATCATCTTGTATTTAACTAACTTATCAAGATAAAAATAAAATCATCGTTGAAGGTGAGGTGGGCTCAAAAAGTAATACGACTCGAGCACTACTCGTTACAACTAAAGGACTCGACCGCAGAAAAAGGACTCGAGTCCTATGCGAGACTCACTTAGTTCGCGAGACTTGCTTGGTTGGAAGTTCTGCAATAAAGGAGTTCCTGTGTATTGAGTCGAGTCTCGTCATTTGAGCTCAGAGTCGTAATAAAAAGGACTCCCAGCACTAGAGTCCTTTACAACACTACCTGTAGCTGCTCGTATCGCGACGTCGTATATACCCAGAGGCCGTATTGTTTAACGCTTCTGACGCTTGCCTTTGCAATCACTATTTCTTTCTGTCAAACGGTATAAGATGATGACAGAAAGAGATGGTGAAAGCGAAGGCATGCGTCGAACCGTTAGACAATAAGCCTACTACAGGTGAACCTAAAACTTAAAGGCGCTATCTGATTCGCTAAGGCCCATACTACACGGGCGGTTCTCCCACCGCGGGAAACCGCTTCTGAACCGCCACTAGACACAATTTTATATGGAAGTTGTATGGTGCAAACTACACTGCGCAGCTCCGTCGAGCGGGAAACCGCCCGTGTAGTATGGGCCTAAAGATGATTGGAAATGATATTTTGTGTCCTTGTTTGTTTGTTGTTAATTTTCTGGCAGATGACATAAACATCAAAACGTAACCAAGGAACAAAAGCATAGACTAGCTCAAGATCAAGGATGACAGAAGACTAGATCAAGGGTGATATAGACTGGATTGGCATTCGCCATAGTACGGATCGGCCGCGGTTTTTGTAGTTCGATTATTAAATCTAGATGGCGCTGAAATATAGCCAGAGGCGTTGAAGGCAAAACAATAAGACTAAAGATATTTCATATCACTGCAAATGTATTATTACGCAATATTTTTGAAAAATAATACATTTGTAGTAATATGAAACCTCTGTAGTCTTATTGTTTTGCCTTCAAAGCCTCTGGCTATATTTCAGCGCCATCTAGATTTAATAATCGAACTACAAAAACCGCGGCCGATCCGTTCTATGGCGACTGCCAGTCCAGTCTATATCATCCTTGCTAGTATATAATATGAAATATAAAAAAAAGATATTATCAAATGCCATTTTTGTTAAATTTAAAATCGATGGCATGGTTCCTAAGAACAGATTTCGCTAGTTTGTGATTTCTCCATAGTACTGACTCATTTGGATTGATCACCTTGTATATCATAAACATAATTAATTATATTGTGTACCTAATAAACTAATAAATTCATGAATTTTGTTTAAGTTCCATAGGTTTATTTTCTTTTTAGAGCATTTATAAGTAGTGGAGAAGTGGGATGACAGAGCCAAGTTTTGAAGGAGCCTCTTGCGTTATTTCGGTAGTTTCTGATCGAACTATGCACGAGTTTTCATTTTTACGTGGCAACACTGATATCCTGTCACCCACAAAACTATGACAGTTCGCCGAAACCAACGGCCGCCGCGCCGGTGGATTACCTAAACTACAATTTTTAATTTCGTGGAATCTGGCCCTATACTACGAAGCGCGAAATTCGAACTTCGTTTCATGCCGTTCCGCTCACGCTAATGGTATTTATTACGAGAGTGAGAGGGACCGCACGATCCGAACTTCGAACTTCGAATTTCGTAGTAACCCCCCAGATTCTGACGTTTCAGAGGCAACAAACCTTTTTTCATTTTAAATCTATTTATTATTTTAGAAACATAATAAAATAGGCACATTACCTACTATACTCCTATCACTGTAGCATGGTGCGGGTGGCAGGTGTCAAAACCCAAAGACTAAAGAAGTGAAAGCTTTAAAACTCGAATCGATAAAACTATTAATTTATAACTTTAATCACGTATGTGTAATTAATAATATAAATTTACGATTATTTCATGAAATCAAGTAAAGTAAACTAAGTACCGGAGTTCTTTATAATGCAAAAAAAAGAAAAGTCGAGGGTTCCGTACATATTTTTAGGTATATTATCAAAAATAGGCCGTAACATAAAGCAAAACTATAATTAAACAAAACTAAAGCAGTAACCATAATGTGGTGGTTAATGATGTAATTGATGTATCTGTGATAGATAAGATGGAAACCGGCAGTGATCACTTTAATAGTCAGAGGCACATGGATAATTAATTTAATACTGCTTGTATTAAAGATGCGATAGAGCGGAATAAATGCCTCAGTGTTCGTAAAAGATAGGTCTACATTTATGTCATTGCTAGCTGGTTGAAATGGCGTCGAGCAGGACATAGCACGCAGAACGGGTGGCCGTTGGAGCTAAAAAGTTCTCGAGTGAGACCACGGAATAGGAAGCGCAGCGTGGGATGTCCAGCAATGAGGTGGAAGGATGTTTTATTTAGAAAGAGCTACAGGTTCAAGGTGGATGCTATCCACTTCCAACCGTAATGTTTGGGTATCAATAAGGGAGGCCTATGTCCAGCAGTGGACGTCCTATGGCTAAAATGATGATGATGATGACCTATTTGTATCTTTTATTTTAACAGAACCTTATTGAATAACTTATTGTCATTATTTTTGAAGCATTATATCACGTAGGTAAGGTAAGTGTCACTCATAAACTTACGTTTTTGTCGGACATGCCAACCTGTTCTGTTACCACGGCATGGAATACTTTTTTTTAAAGAGCATCGTTATTAACATTACAAATTAATAAGTATCGATAAACTCGTAGTAGATTGTGTCCCATCATTAAATGTTTTGTTACACGCATATTACGTTTCTTATCTTAATCGTATTTTTTTTTTTTATTGATAATAAAAAATAATTAGGTTAAATTTCTTTTGTGCACGATAGTTTTTTCGAAGTTTAAATGTTTAACTCCAGACAAATTCAGACTGCAATTTAAATAATTCGCCATAAAATACACCGCAGCAATTTTGTATAAGTGTAACGGAACGGTGTGTCAAGTGTCACCCGCACCATGCTACAGTGAAAGGAGTATAAATTATAAATATAGTGAAAGAGAGCTTTTACTATAACAAGTTATCAGTTTTCATTTATTAGTCTATATTTATTTCATAGGTTTTTAAGAGATTCGCGTATTCATGGTTGCGTGTGAGATAGTTCATAATGATATTAGTCCTCTTTAAAAAACATAACACATAGCAAAAAACAAAAACTTCAAGGAAATAATAATATCAATCAACGTAAACGACAAAAATAATACGGAAACAGTAGTGCGAGCACATTCGAATATTCAAGACAGAAGTCGAATGACTTTAATATTGTTTTGACAGAAGAATGATATTTGATGGTTTTTATTATTTAAGTATGTAACTTGTCTATAAAATTTTAAATTACAAACCTCTTGAGACGACGATTGAAACTTAATACATAACTATTAATTATAATTTAAGTCCCAAAGTTTGCGATATATGTCAATCATCGCAATGATACCCGAGACAATTTATTTTTTACTCATAAAAGAGTTAAATATTTTATTACGTCTGAACAGTTAGATCAAAAAATATTCCAACTACGTATTAATTAATGATTTATTACATTATGTCCAGTTTTATTGTGTATACTAAGGAATTTGTGCTCTGTATTTCCTAATTTTTGTTTTATCTCGTTTAAATTTTCGGGAAATATTTTTTGCCTAGTAACACTAAGAAATGTCAGAATTCCACGAAATTAAAAATCGTAGTTTAAGTTTAATATTTTATTTATTTTAGGAATAAGTTATGAAAGAGCTGGGTGACCAGGCCATGAAAGAGCTGGTACAAGGCAAACTGAGCACATGACTCCTGCGTGATAGATATTTCCAGGTTTTAAGAGAATTTAATTAAATTGTAGAGTTCTTAAAAGGCCTCATTTAATGTTTTTTTTTTAATTTAAGCTAAGTTAAAAACTGACAAAATTTGAAGTTTTTTATTGTTGGCTTTGAATACTTAATAATTTTATTTTTGATAGAAGATATGATTTATTTTGTTTGTATTGTGGTAAATTATTATTAAGTAATATACAAATAATTCTTTAGTAATAAATATAACTGCAAAAATGTTACTTTTAAAGCATTTGTTAAAAATTACTTTAAATTGCTGTTAGGGTTAAAGAATTTGCTAAATATTTTGTTAAATTTGAACATAAAAATGTGTTTATGTTTTTAATATAATAAAACTAGCTACTGCCCGCGACTCCGTCCGCGAAGAATAGTAACCCTACGACCTATTCTCAGACCTACCGAATATGGAGAAAAAAGTTTTATGAAAATCGGTCGAATCGTTTCGGAGGAGTTCGAAACACCGTGACACGAAATTTTTATATATTAGATAATTGTTTTCTTGCATAATTTACGTTTGAAACAAAAATATTAAAGACAGGCTCTTTCATAATACGGTGGCTCTTTCAACACCGATATGTTATGAAAAAGCCGAAACACACATTTTTTTAACTTCATATTACACTGTCTTTTCCACCGATTTTTATGTTTTTTTCGTAAGAAAATATATACTATGATAACTATAAATTAAAAATTTTAAAAACCCCCAATACAATTATGTCACTCGTATGTTTGAACATTAAGTTAATGCCCATTATGCGTCTAAGATCCCTTCCGCAGCTAACAAAAGCGCCGATAACTTTGAAACGGCTGAACCGATTTTGATGAAACATATCTAAGAACCATCGCCAAGAAACCTGCTTTCAATTAAAACTGACGGATAAATGTGATGCCGTCTCCGTCTATTCGAACAAAACAAACAGAGACGGCATCACATTTATCCGTCAAATAAATTTGATCAATGGATGATGAAACAGGGGGATAGTGTCGTTAACATTGCGCCATCATCATCAGTTACATCATTCATTAGCTTACCTGCTTACTTTACATCAGGGTTTTTTTCGAAATTGGGCGTGGAGTGAATTTCAAATTTATGAAGTGGATTATGATAGCAACGTCATGACTGTAAACATTGTTATGTGGCGTTTGTATTTCGTTATTACAAGTATGTAGTAAGTAGTATCTACTTTTCAAGTTTTACCTACTTTCAGGGAGCTCCGTGCAGAAAGGTTACATTCCGAGAGCAATTGAGAAAAGGTCAAAGCGTAGGTATGCATATCTAACCACGAAGAAGCGACGCGCGGCTACAGTACAGTAGTGATTTTAGATACAGTACATAATTATTATTTTTATTGTTAATTTTAGATGATTTCATTTAGATTTATTTAAACTGTTTTTTTATTTGTTTAATTTTAATTTTAATGACATGTTTTTAATTTTTATGTTTAATTTTAATTAAGTAATGTAACTTATTTTTAAGGACATACCTACATATAATATTATGGAAAATATAATTATTATACGCCCTATTGCATTAGATATAAACATGTAATGATAGTTGATTGAGTAAATAAATAAATAAATAAATAATTGATAAATACGTGTCGCGGTATGACACTTACCTTGTTAATAATAAGATTTTAAATCTGGAAAATAATTCTCAATTATATTTCGAATAGAAAAAGAGAAAGATAGTAAAGATAAGGCGACTGTTTACTTTTTATATCCTTATTCATTATCATTATCCTATTCAATACCTTCCTTATATGCCTTCCAGTGCTGGTTTGCTACCAAGGTATCACAGACCTTCTAAGTGAGCGTTCAGGGTTTATTTCATAACGTGTTTATTTTCCTGGTGGGATGAGAAAAGCAAATATATACTTTGCGTAACTGTAGCCAGAAATAGGGTAATTGTGCCAACAGTGGGTCATGTGGGCACACCAAATCAGCACTATTTTGGACGGAAAGAATAGGGCAATATCTGTGTCTCTCTCACATTAAAAGCGCGTCCGCACATGTCCCTGTTTTCACTAGTCATTGCCACGCTCGGAGCAGGACCGTACGTGACGGAAGTAAATTTATGTTTTGAAGGTGCAAAAGTAAAAAAATAAGGAAAGTTTTATTGTTTTCTTCTTCCGCAGCTGTTAATCTTATTTTCTGAGTTATGGTAGCTATAAAAAAAGTCCTTATTAACGTTTAATTTGACAGTAAGGCCAGTGTTGTTACCCCACTACAAGTTTCTGTTATTGCGTCATAAATTTGAAATGGCGCGGGGGGTACACAATGGGTCGTTTCCAAAGTGGGCACAGTGAGTCGACTCACTTTGGACCTATCATCGAATGTCTAAATAAAATTACATATGATTGTACTTAATTCAAATTTTTTTTCCTTACAGAATGCCAAAAAAATAACGTTACATAGGAAGATTTCGGTAATCGTGCAAATCGTAATTATCAGTTTGACATGCCAACTGTTTTTGATGTACCTATCATATGTCAATGTGAAATTTATATTGCCTAAGCCTTGCGTAGGAGGAAGCACCTTGCGCCAACAGTCCTACTGCAGCTTTAATGTCGATTTTTCTCAAATTGATATGAAAGTTAATAAGGCTTTTTTTACAAAAGAATTCCACTTTGTTTTTTTCTGTTGATTTATTTTAAGATTAATATCTTTCTATAAATACGTAGGTATTTGATTATTCCAAAAAGATCTTAATTACCATTCCTGATGTAGTTGATGTTAACCAAAGTCCATTAAATGGGTCGAGAATACTTAATCTAGTATTAAACGTTGTATTTCATAGCTAAGAAGTTAAAAGTTTTGTTGCAATTTTTTTTGTTATAATATTGGAGTGACATTTCCATTTCTTTTAGTAAAATAGATAGTATTTAAGCTATCTATTGTGATCTAATGTTAACTTTATCTAGATACTATGTTCTAAGCGTAATAATTAATAAAAATATTTGCAATAACCAGTCTTTGTATATTAAAATACCCTTTTGATTCACTGTGTCCTCAAGGATGACTCATTGTGTACACCATTGAGGGCACAGTGGGTCAATGTCTACTTTTTTAAAATGAACATATTTCAAAATCTGACAGATATTATTAAACGGCTCCAAAGAATAAAATGAAGCTAAATACCTTATCTTTATATCATTTGAGTTTGACATTAACAGCTTTTATAGTTTCGGAGCTATGTGTCTCGAAAAAAAAGGTGATCCGCTGTTACCACAACGACCCTACCTACAACTCAATAACTGTCTGTCATGTAAGTAGGGGAGACCGAGGACAGTTGACACAGAGGAGAGTAGAAACAACGTCGATTTTTTAGAACTTATTAACTGCTAGAGAGCTCGCAATAGCGCGCGTTTTTTAGTTCAAGTCTCGAGCTATCAAACACGCGCTATTGCGAGCTCGCTAGCAGTTAATAAAAAATCGACGTTGTGTCTACTCTCCTCTGTGTCAACTGTCCTCGGTCTCCCCTACGTCAGGATGTAAATTTGAAATCGTCAAAAGTAATCCACGTAAGTCAAGAACCTTAGGTGGCATGGCATAGCCAGATTAAATATTGTATGTGTTTTCATAAAAAAAATGGCAAAATAACAAGAAAGGTTCGCAATCCCTGGCCTAGTTAACCTTTTGTCTATTAATTGATTTAGCATGAATTAAGCATATGCGCTTGTAAATTGTAATTTTCTCAAAAATATCCATAAAAGTTGACATTATTCTTTACATAATCAGGACGCGAAGTGCATAGTTTATGTTCAGTATAAAATTAAAAAGTTAATAAAAACATTGCAGGCTCGATAAACTCGACAACAATGTCGCATACAAATTCCATTATTGTAGTGTTTCAAACTTTTTAAAAAGTTAAAACGGCTATGGTAATTAGTTGGCACTATTCGTATACAGCCAACTCAAATGACCGGTATCAGTTGTTTTGTTGGAACTCCGGACTTTTTTTTGTGTTTGAAACAGCTTGTGGTGTTTTCGGTGGAAAAATACACCTGCAGTTTTTTTTAATGAAAAAAGGCAGGAAAAGTTTAAATGACATTTAATTTTAAGTGATTTGCAATTCTTTGTACCCATTTAAGTTAATAAAAGTTTATTCTATTTTTTTTCCTTCACCATTTTTGAGAAAAGCTTTATATTAGTCTCGGCTGGAATAGCAATTGCTGGTTTTAGTTAAACGGACTCGCATCGCAAGCTCGTCCGTTTAATACTCATACTCACTCAATACTCATAGTCTTCCAGGCAACGACAATAATGTACTATTAATAATCTGCGCATTCGACATTTCTCCACAGTGCACGTTTTATTGAGTAAATTACAGAAGTACCTATGTTAAATATAAGCACCTATACATACGTACTCTTACTAAAACACTAAAATAAAATTGAGTCAGTTGAACTCACCGGACCCCTCACAAGAACGAGACGCCAGCAGTGCATGACGTGACGTCATTGACGTCACAACACAACAAATTGGCCGAGGTGAATCTTTTTAGGGTTCCGAATTGGTTCCGAACTTCCGAGTGAAAAAAATAGACCACTCGTGTGTCTGTTTGTCTGTCACAGCAAATTCGCTCCAAATGTAAATGACCAGTTAAGCTGAAATTCAGTACTTTAATTATTTATGTGACCGTTTGGGACGAACGTAATAAACAAATGAATTTTGTATTTGACGGGCACTTTGGGAGGCAATTCACAAAACTAAAAACTGGCCAAGAGCGTGTCGGACACGCCCAGGATAGGGTTCCGCAGCCGTTACGAAAAAATCCTTGCATACTTATATAATTAATTTTACTATTAATTATACTGTCCATATTAAATAAGCCATATTTTATAAGTCAGGCTGCTATTTACCTACTCTTAAACTACTAATAATTCTCAAGCAAACTTAGCCTTTATAGTTTTCCTTGTTAATTTGACATATTTCCTCCCAACCTGATTTTTTTAAATTTTTATACCAACAGTTTAGCTTTTAGATGAGGGGGAAACGACTCGACTACGACTGTAACGAAAAATTGCACTTTAAAGTTGAATATTTCGCAAACAAATCACTATAATCGAAAAATCGTCTTCAAGATCTTGATAATTTTAAAAGACCTATTTAATTATACCCCACACACTAGGTATATGGCTAGATGAGAAAAGAAATCACCCCTACTAATCTGTGGGAGATACAAAAAAAAATATTTTTTTTTATTTTGTTTGGATAATTACAGCTTTCTAGTCCTAATAGTCTCTGAGTTAAGCCGCGAAGGGACGGACAGACGGACGGACGGACAGACAGACATGGCGAAACTATAAGGGTTCCGTTTTTTCCATTTTGGCTCCAGTGCTCTTAAAAAGAGGTTTTGACTATTGTATCATTATGATATGATACGCCAAATTAAATGGCTTGTGGTGAGGTTCTCACGTATGTACCTATTGTATTTTACATACTTGCATGCCAAATTTTAAATCTCAAATAATTATAGTTACGGAGGTAGAACCACTTTGAAACGAAAATATAAATCCTATTTATTCCCTATGTTGTGAAAATTTCTAAAATCCCTTCTTAGTGTAACCTCTATGATACTCAAGGTAAGTAGGTATATGTGTGCCAAAGTTACCCACGTAGGTACGGTCAAGTGCAAAAATATGTACCAATCGATTTAATCCTCTCATAATTACGAACCGATACCTTAATTCACCGACATAAGGGCTAAGGGCTAGGGCTAAGGGCTAGGGCTAAGGGCTAGGGCTAAGGGCTATAGGGCTAAATATGTTTTATAAAATATATTTATGAGCAACTTGTACCTATGCACCCGTATTTTTACACTTGACTGTACTACCTTTTATGAAAACGTTATTGTGATTATTACACATTAACTCGGTGAATCAATATGCAGATGAAGACGATGAAGTGAGCAAACTGTAGTGACGCCACGGACCACGGAAAACAACATCTCGTCACCGGCAAAACCCAAAGATCTTAAACGCTTTATAAAACACCCATTTTCTGAAAATTTATATTTGAAAAAGCCTTTTCAAATGTTTTGCTTGGACTTTAATACTCCCTATACCAAAATGCCTTAACGCGCACAAAGGGTTGTGGACTCCAGTTGGACATAAGTGTTAATTTGTATAATTCCTCTGTCTGTATTCGTTGGAAATGATTGAAAAACATTTGATATTTTCGAAGGTTTAGAACAATGAGCTCCGGCGTCAGCAGTTTGTCAATAAACGAGTCCAAAACATTAGCGAGCGTACGTACCTACTAACCTAACATTTGCTTATACGTGTATGAAACCTGCCGGGCGAGCCTGAGTCACGACCCACGGTTCGGATTACCAGTCGCGGCTCCAGGCACCCGAGACTAAATAACTCGAAATATGATTCAAGATTTTCACAAACCATCATTTAAATGACCATTATGAGAAAGGCCCAATGGAGGAAAAATTCAGTACTTATATTCATTCACTTCTTATTCTCATGAATTATGTAAATAGGTATTTTGAGTTGTGACCTTAAAATTTCGCCATTACGCGTCAGAGGACAAAGTGTTGTTTTAAGACTCACTGAGAACACCGTCGTATGCGCTTGTGATTTCCACTTTAAATATGACCGAACAACGACGAAGCACCAAACGAAACGCCATGAAAATTTTAATATTGTAATACAGATAATATATTGGTAACTAAGTTGGTAACCTGTAGTTATTGCGTGCGCAGTTTGTGAAAAATCTAAATAAGAACCTGATTTTCGGACTCCTTGTAATTTTAATTTACCCTATAGAACAGAACAGGGGTGCGTTTCCACCAGCGCTGTGCGAGGAAAAAATCCACTAATAAGAATACATACAAAGTATTCTAATTAGGGGATTTTTTCCTCCCACATCGCTCCGATAACTCGCATAGCTCTGATGGAAACACACCCTTAGAATCTGATCATATTCGAAATGTACGTATGTACCTAATTTTCGATTATGAAGTTATTATTGGAAAGCACGACTCCTACGAGCACGTGACGTGCCGTCAAGTACGTCGAGGCTGCGCTGTGTGCGCGCGCGCACTGCACCTGACGTTGAATGTTGATTGTACTTTGCTCAAGTCGATGTCAATACTACCAAAGCGAAGAATTGGCTCGGAATGAGTTAATTTTTATCTTGTCTTAAACATGATAGGGAAAAAAATTAACCCTGCGCGTGTGTGTGTGTGTGTGTCAGTCTGTCTGTCTGTGTGTCTGTCTGTGGCATCATAGCTCTTTAACGGGTGAACCGATTTGAGTGCGGTTTTTTTTATTAAAAAGCAGGTTTCTTGACGAGGGTTCTTAGATATTTTTCATCAAAATCGGTTTTGCCATTCCAAAGTTATCAGCTCTTTTATTAGCTGCGGAAGGGATCTTAGACGCATAATGGGCATTTACTTTATGTTCAAACATACGTATGACATAATAAAAAAAAATAAAAAAAAATTGCGTTGGGGTTTTTTAAGTTTTTAATTAATAGTTATTGTAGTGTTGACATACCTATTGGCTATGTGCAAAGTGGGTGGTGGGGAAATCGATCGCAACGCGCGATGTGGTAGAAATGTGAAGGAACTTACTAACTGTCATGTGTCAAATTGCTATATTTTCATAGAATTTCCATACTAAAATTATTAAGTAAAACATTAAAATTTGCGATATGGGTCATACATAGTACATGTGTTGTAAAGTGTGGTGTAAGTTGTCCGCAAACAATGGGGTGAACAATATGTGCAAGTTTTATTCGTTTCCAATATCAACATTGAAAATGGAGCAAAGACGTTAATGGATCGCTGCTGTGAAGAGAAAAAAGTAAGCGACTTAACCACTGTCAGGGTAGAGCAGGTGAGACCCTAGGGGTTTAGATTGAGTGAAACAAAATGAAGGTTTAAGACGTATATTTTCCCCTAGGGCTTTACTGACAGAAAAATAGATCTCGAGGGTCGCGGATTCGAGAGTTGAGTGGAAAAGCGTTTCTTGGCAAGGCTTCCCTGGATTGGTATCCGAAGCGTAGACTGCCGGTGCTGGACGAAGGCTGGAGACAGGTAGTGGCCCCAGGGTCAGCAAGCGGCAGGAGTAGGTCTTGCCGTAGGAGCAAGGAGTCTTCGGTTCCAGGAGCCAGCCGAAGAAATAGCGCAGAGGAAGATGTGCGGATGTTGGAGTGGTACCCAGATTCCAATCCGTACTGTGCCGCCCAAATTTTGGGCAGAGTGACACTGAATTTATTTTATTTAAAATATTAAAAAGAAAGTAGAAAGACTGGAGTTGTTTCCTATTTTATGAGCGTATGATCAATATCTTGGACATATTTAATTTTTACGTAGGCGGGATGATAAGTAACTAGCCTTTACTATTTATACACTTCGATTTTTTAAAAACACAGTCTTATTTTTGAATTCATGTCTCTGGCCATCTGTGTTCTAAATTTGAATTTGGTTGCTTGAAAATTTTATTTATTTTTTGTTATATGAAAATTTATTTCGTTAACTGTTTTCAAAATGGATAAAATTTAACAAAGAGCGGTTATAATAATATAAAGTTTGTTGGATCGATACGCAGGATCGAGTAGCGGACGGCGGCCGCGAGTGACAGAACCGTCAAAAATGTCAAGAACTGTCAAATCGTCATTACAAAGCACATTCTCTTTTTCAAATCGTTACCGGCTACTTGTGTCCTAATTTTGTAATTAGATTTATTATATCACTTTTTTTCTACATTTCTATTTTTTTTTAAAACTACATCAACCCCTAAACATGGTCTTCGATGCCGAATAATCATACGAATCTGCGAGTTGCGATATATTAAGGACGAACTACAGAAACTACGGCTGAGAAGTGAAGAAAACGCACTCTAGAGGCATATTTCCTGCATCACCAACATTCTTGGACTGCTGATCAAGTGAGGAGTGCAGCCAGAGACATCCCGGTGCGGCGATAATCTTCAGATAGTCAGCTACGAAGTAACCTGGATCTACCGTACGACGATATATTATTACGAGAGATACCTAACCAGAGCAAACAGTGAGTCCGTTCCTTAATAAATCTTCCCAAACGATTTCCTATAGATCAATATTTACTTTATAGCAGAGTCTAGCAATCATTTTCGATCAAAAAAATTGGTTAAGTTACTTACATGTACATGTACCTACTTTAGTCATCCAAAATATTAAGCGGAGCGATTTCAATATTAATTATCACTTTGCACTGCATTAATAAATCACCACTGTGTAAGTTCATCAATAGTTAACAACAAACTGCATAAAAATACCTAAAAACCGGCGCAAGCGCTGAGATTGTAAACATCTTTTGTTCTATGCAAGTGCCTACTGCGCCCGGCCCGGCTCGTCACTCCCTAGCCGAACTACTTGTTGTAAACAACTGGTTTTAAATTGATTATAATATACGTAATTTTATGCTATACTGTTTGGTTGTAATTAACTTGAATTTGTTTAAAAATTATTTTATTTGTGAATAGTTGTGTTTATTCCCTAAGTGATAGTCAATCAGTGTAAGTGTTTATGGTGATACAAAGTGTTTGATTCTTTGAGCAGGTAATTAACGTTCGCAATGACTGAGGTTCAAATAAAAGAATTAAACAAAAAACGCGGTCATATAAAGGCACGATTGACAAAATTTTCAGGTTATTTGCAAGAATTAGCGGGTAAATCATTGTGTGCGGCCCGTGTCACGGAACTTCAACTTCGTCTTGCTAAAATTGAAAGTTTGTACAGCGTTTACGACGAAATACAGTCTAAGTTGGAGT
Organism: Archips xylosteana; assembly: GCA_947563465.1. Taxonomy (NCBI): domain Eukaryota; kingdom Metazoa; phylum Arthropoda; class Insecta; order Lepidoptera; family Tortricidae; genus Archips; species Archips xylosteana. The sequence continues at coordinate 21,082,423 of OX387343.1, forward strand.
TTATGACGGACGATGATGACAAACTGTTGGACGAAAGATCAGACTTTGAAGATTTGTACTATAATTCGGTCGCGGCGGCTAAGGAATTGGTGACACTGCACACTAAAAACAATTGTGCTGGTGATGAATGGTCTACTAGTGGACGGCGTCATTCGCAAGTGAAATGTAAGTTGCCCACAATTAGTTTACCTAAATTTGATGGATCTTATGATACATGGCTCGAGTTTCATGATACGTTTGACAGCCTTATCCATAATGATGAGTCGATTGAGGATGTGAACAAATTTCATTATTTGCGAGCTTCATTACAGGGCAGTGCTGCGCTAGTGATACAGTCGTTAGCGTTGTCTAACAGTAATTATCAAATAGCCTGGCAGTTAATTTGCGATAGGTATAATAATACTAGGCTGTTAGTAAACAATCATGTATCGGCAATATTTAATATTAATTCTATACAAAAAGAGTCGGCGTTAGCAATTCGATACTTAATAGACACTTTATGTAAAAATATACGTGCGTTAAGGACACTTAACGAACCAACCCAACATTGGGATACTTTGTTGGTACATATCACTTGTCAAAAATTGGATGGCGTAACCAGGCGTGAATGGGAACGATATTTGCCCAGTTTGGAATCAGTTACTTTCGAGGCACTCCTAAACTTCCTCAGAGATCGTGCGGACCTTCTGGAGACGATGGCGATGAGTAGTGCGGACAGGCGAGCGTCCTGGCCGAGCGGGCACGGCGCCGGCGCCGGCGCCGCGACGCGCCCGCGCGTCTCCGCGTCACGGGTAAAAGAAAACTGTTACGTAGGGCTCGACGCCCACGAATATAAAACTGTGAGTAGCCTACCTTTTATACCTGAGTGCGCGTTATGTAAACAAAAACATTTTATATTCGAATGCCCCAAATTTCTCGCGTTATCAAATAAAGATCGTGCAGATAAAGTCCAAGGGATGAAATTGTGTTTAAATTGTTTAAAACCTGGGCACATAGCGAAGTATTGTAGACGGGGCCCGTGCAGGTCTTGTTCGGGACGTCACAACACACTTATACATATAGATAAGGTTTCTTCAGGGCCTCAAGTGGCGGTACCGTTGATTCAAATAACCGCTTCAAATGAGTTAGATGAGCAGGTGGCTAGTCCAAGTTACAGTAGCAATAGTGGTGTTACGCTGCCGGCCCACACCGTAGTCCAGGGGCAAGTGCTATTATCTACTGCTTTAGTAGAAATATACGGCTATAATAATACTATCCACGTAGCGCGTGCCTTGCTGGACAACGGAAGTACCTCGAGCTTCATGACGGAAAACCTGTGGAGAAAACTTAACTTACCTACTAAAAGTGTAACCGCGTCAGTGTCCGGAATAACAAATGTTAATTCAAAACTAACTAAATCCTGTCAAGCTAAATTTAAATCTTTGTGTGATAAAAACTATTGTGTACAAACATCCTATTTTATACTTCCGGAAATAACTAGTAACTTGCCATTACGTGAAGTAAATTTTACAATGTTGGACATACCTAAAGATATTATCCTGGCGGATCCTAAGTTCTACTTACCGGCAGCTGTCGATCTTCTTCTCGGCGCCGATGTTTATTGGGACTTACTAGGAAATGGTCGACTGACGTTGGGGCGAAACAAACCCACAATCTACGAAACCAAGTTAGGCTGGGTAGTGTCTGGTTCGTATGCTAATCCTAATTCCAACAGCGTACGTTGTAACTTCGTACAAATGAAAAATTTGGATGACGAGTTAACGCGTTTTTGGAAATTAGACGAAGCTACAATAAAACCCGCATCGGCGTATTACTCTGATGAGGAGAAAGCATGCGAGGATCATTTTGTGCAAAATACGACTCGGTTGCCCGACGGTAGATTCATGGTCAAATATCCGTTAAATCAGCCGACTACTGCGTTAGGCAATTCTTACGAGCGAGCTAAGCAATGTTTCCTATCTTTAGAGCGTAGACTTGAGCGAGAACGTACCATAAAGACAATGTACCGAGACTTCATGAAAGAGTACGAGACGTTAGGAGATATGTCAAAGGTCACTGTTAACGAAACTATAGGTAACTTTTTACCACATCACGGGGTGCTTCGGCTTACGAGTTTGACTACTAAATTACGTGTGGTATTTAACGCTAGTTCGAAAACGTCAACCGGAGTATCATTGAATGATATACAGCTAATAGGACCTACTATACAGGATGATCTCGTAGCTATACTATTACGGTTTAGACAGTACCGGTTTGTATACACAGCCGACGTTGAGAAAATGTACAGAAGGATAGTCGTACATCCAGACGATAGAAATCTGCAACAAATATTGTGGAGGACGGATCCTTCTGAACCTTTGAGCACATTTCAATTAAATACCGTTACTTATGGCACCGCGAGCGCGCCCTTTCTTGCCGTTCGATGTCTTAAACAATTGTCGCTAGAATGTGCAGATCCGAGGCTGGCTGAAATTATTGCCAATGACTTTTATATGGATGATTTTTTGTCAGGATCTGACACTATTCACGAAGCAAAATACACTGTTAGTCGCGTATCTGGCACTCTCAAGGGTGCCGGGATGAACCTTCGCAAATGGCGCTCAAATGTTCCAGGTCTCGTCAATGAGTCTAATGAAGGTCTCTCTAATCTTAATTTAAGTAATCTGGACGACTCCAAGATGCTAGGGCTAGGTTGGAAAAACGGCACAGATGAGCTATATTTTACTACCGAGTTAGGTAACAATAAAGACCAAACGGTAACAAAACGACTCATTCTGTCTACAGTTGCGAAAATATTTGACCCCCTAGGGCTTGTATCGCCAGTAATTATTCAATGCAAGGTTCTATTGCAGCAACTATGGCTGTCTAAATTATCTTGGGACGATGAGGTGCCCCAAGATATTGCACAAAAATGGCAAAACATAATAACTACACTACCAGAGTTAAATCAGTTACGTATACCACGTTGTGTTACAGGTAATGCGTCACGTAAGGAATTTCACATTTTTACTGACTCGTCTCAAACCGCCTACGGCGCGTGTCTGTACGTCCGCGTTACTACAAGTGAAGGAGTGGTTACCAGGTTATTGATGTCAAAAAGTCGTGTAGCCCCTATTAAACCCGTAACCATACCTCGGTTAGAATTGTGCGGAGCGTTAATTGGAGCACAATTATATAAAAAAGCTCAAACTTCTCTTCGCATGACAGTGGACAGTTGTACTTTCTGGACCGATTCCATGATAGTATTGGGTTGGCTTAGGATGGTACCATGTCAGCTTAAAGTGTTCGTACGGAATCGTGTAGCCGACATACTTGAAATTACGGGCAGTTGGTCGTGGAGACACGTTCCTACGAAAGAGAACCCTGCGGATCTATTGTCACGCGGTCTCAACGCCAATTCAATTTCTGAAGCACATATTTGGTGGACTGGACCACCATTTTTGCTATGCGAAGAGACAGAATGGCCAAACAATCTCTATAAACTTGACAATAGTTCAGAAATTAATGCTGAGATAGTCTCAAACGTTGCCATGGACGAAAGTTTAGCTCCAATGTCTGCATTGAATTTAACTAAGTTCTCCAAATTTTCTAAATTGAAACGCGTTACAGCTTATGTTTTACGTTTTATCAATAATGCTAGGATTAATAACAATAAATATTCGGGTTTTCTCAGTACTCACGAATTGCAAGCGGCTATGAATGTCCTAGTGAAGTTAGCACAAATCGAAAGCTTTCCATCATATGACTTGATCAAGAACAAGGCACCTACCGGTAATAAAGACCCACTTACAAAGTTGAATCCATTTATTGATTCCAATGGACTTATTCGCGTAGGTGGTAGGTTAAACAACGCGCCATACAATTTTGACGTCAAGCATCCTATCATCCTGCCCAACAAGCATTATTTTACAAAGCTATATTTTGAGTTTGTTCACATTCATCTGTTGCACGCCTTACCACAGTCTATGTTATCGCATGTGAAATCTATATATTGGCCTATAGGCGGCCGAGCACAGGCTCGTTTTGTTTATAACAAATGCATTCTATGTACTCGAATGCGAGGTGCCACAGTAGCGCCGCTCATGGGCAGCTTACCATCACAACGAGTAACGCCAGGTTTTCCGTTCGAAACCACTGGTGTCGATTACGCAGGTCCTATAACAGCAGCTTTGCGCAAAGGACGTGGCGGTCACTGTACTAAGGTTTACATTGTTATATTCGTTTGTTTTAAAACTAAGTGCCTACACTTGGAGCTATGCAGTGATTTGACTGCAGAGGGTTACATGGCGGTTTTGCGCCGATTTATTAGCCGTCGTGGCTTACCATCTGACATTTGGTCAGACAATGGTAAGAATTTTGTAGGCGCATACAATGATTTAAAACGGTTTCTTGCAAGTAACGCGAAAGAATTATCAGAATCTGCAGCCAATATAGGTATTCAATTTCACTTTGTGCCACCATATTCACCTCATTTTGGCGGTTTATGGGAAGCCGGAGTGAAATCGACCAAGCACCACTTGGTAAGAGTCCTAGGTAACTGTCACTTAACGTACGAAGAAATCTGCTCAACCTTGTGTCAAATAGAAGCAATATTAAATTCCCGTCCTCTAACTCCTATGTCCAATGATCCTTCTGATTTGCTTCCCCTTACTCCCGGTCATTTTATAATCGGACGACCACTTACAGCTCTTCCGACACCGTGTCTCACAGATGTAAATCCGTCAAGACTTACAAGATATCAACGGATAGAACAGCTGAAGCAACACTTTTGGAACCGATGGCAGAAAGAATACGTTTCGGAACTCCAAGAGCGAAGCAAGTGGAGGCAATCAAAGGGCCAGCTAGCAAATGACACAATGGTCCTTATTAAAGACGATAACCTGCCTCCTTTAAAATGGAAGATCGGCAGGATTATCGCAGTCATCCCTGGAGCAGATGGCATCAACCGCGTCGCCGATATCAGAACAGCGTCTGGCATTATACGTCGTTCGTTCAGCAAGATTTGTCCACTACCAGTAGAAATACAGTAATCTGGTTGAAACCCCTGCTTTCAACGTGGGCGGGCATGTTGGATCGATACGCAGGATCGAGTAGCGGACGGCGGCCGCGAGTGACAGAACCGTCAAAAATGTCAAGAACTGTCAAATCGTCATTACAAAGCACATTCTCTTTTTCAAATCGTTACCGGCTACTTGTGTCCTAATTTTGTAATTAGATTTATTATATCACTTTTTTTCTACATTTCTATTTTTTTTTAAAACTACATCAACCCCTAAACAAAGTTTCTTTATATAAAGGGCATGAGAAGGAGAAAGATATTTATGCAGAGATAAAGAATGTTTTAGGGGAATGTGTTTTCTTATGCCAAAATAAAATACTGGGTGGCTGAGTTTAAATTCGGTCGTACATGTGTCCAAGACGATGGTCCAAAAAGCGTCATGACTCCAGAAAAGGTCTCGAAAGTACATAATCTGACTTTAACAAATTGACGAAATAGCTGACACTGTAGGTAATTCAAAATCGTTTAGGTTCATTTCGTCCACATTCCCACTTCGTCAGCAATCCCATTTCGTCCGCAATCAATTCCCGATTCATCCACGTCCCATTTCGTCCACATTCCCATTTCGTCCACATTCCCATTTCGTCCACATTCCCACTTCGTCAACATTCCCATTTCGTCCGCATTCCCATTTTGTCCGCAATCCCATTTCGAACAAAATAGTAATGAAATTGGTAGTGTATCTGAATAGTATTGACCCGCACCGTGCTTAGCAAGTATTTTTCTTAATCACAAAAATAATTAAAATCTTCCCTGAGAATTAAGCTAAGTGATAGCGAAAACCGCATTAAAATAGGCTACGAATGTTGAATAAGTGGAAATGTGGACGAAATGGGAATGTGGACGAAACGGGAATGTTGACGAAATGGGAATGTTGACTAAATGGGAATGTGGACGAAGTGGGACAAGGACGAAATGGGAATGTGGACGAAATGGGAATGTGGACGAAATAGGAATGTGGACGAAGTGGGAATGTGGCGAAATGAACCTAAACGTTCAAAATGATGGTTATATCATATCATAAGTCAGAAATTATATATGAAAAAGTTATCCGCCCGTTGGGTGCCGCAACTGCTTAAGCACGATCAAAAATAATTCAAATGCAAAACTCAAAAGAAAGTTTGGACCGTTTTCAGAGTAATAAAGCTGATTTTTCACGTCGATTTGTACAACAGATGAAACATAGGTTCAACATTGTACGCCAGAATCAAAAATACAATCTAAACAGTGAACTCAATCGGGGTATTTGGCCTTAAAAAAGCTATGGCTGTAAAATCAGCTGGAAAAGTGATGGCTTCCGTCTTTTGGGATGTAAATGGGATTTTGTTAATAGATTACCTTTCCGAAGTTTAAATTATGAAAGGAAAATACCACGCTAATCTTTTAGATAAGCTTCATCAATGTATTGAGCAAAAACGCCCAGGTTTAGCAAAAAAAAAATCGTCTTCCACCAAGACAACGCTATATAGGGTTCACACACGTGTAAAAGCTATAGCCAAAAACAACAAATTGAAGTATGTTTTGCTGCCTCATCTACCTTATTCGATCGATCTAGCACCATCAGACCTCTATTTATTACCTAAGCCCAAAACTTTTTTGGGTGGACAGAAATTTGCCACAAATGACGAAGTCATAGTCACTGTAGAAGAGTATTTTGCAGGCCTCGAGAGATGTAATTTTACGGAAGGCATTACAGCTTTAGACCAAAGATGAAATAAGTGGTTATAGCTACACAGAGAAAGTATTTTCTTATTAGGCTAGTTACTTATCATCCCGCCCTCGAACTCTACTGCGTGCAAAAATACAACCCTTTTTTTTGATTTAGTGCTGACGGTCCAATACTAAATTTTTCTTTTTTTGCACAGTTTGAGGTTGGAAATTTATGTCATGTTTTATCGCTTCAAATCCCGTACGTATTATACTTAACATTCATTCTTCCGTTTAGGTACGTAGGAAAATCACTTACTATGATATGCACGAACTTTTTACATATTTTCATTTAATTTCGCTGAAATCAATCCGAACATCGTTATCAAACAATCCAGTTGCTATAGTTTTACAGATCTCAACTACACAATAATTCATTTTGGTAGGGTAACTGAACTGATGAAGAGGACATTATGGTAAAGTAGGCATTGTGGACGTTCTGAGACAGTGGATATTCTGACACAGTGAACACCCTGACACGGTGGACTATTTGACACAGGGGATGCTCTGACACATTAGACTTTCAGATACAGTGCACGTTTTGACACAGTGGCCGTTTCGATGGGCTGTGGGAATCATATGAAATGAATGAAAAGACTTCTATTTAACTCGAATATAGATACATAGTAAGTACCTACAATATAATTGTAATAAAAAATGACTTATGTATGTGTGGCCTATTTTCTAAAATATTAAGATCTAGCTGTTACCCGCGACTCAGTCTTCAAAGAATTCGTTTATCGCTATCCCGCGGGAAGTATATTGTCCTTCCCAGGTTGTCAAACTATCTCCATACCAAATTTCATCTAAATCGGTTCAGCGGGTTAACCGTGATGAGTTAACAAACAGACACACTTTTGCATTTATAATATTAGTAGGTATGGATAAACTCTTCGTAAAGAGTTTAACGTAAACAAATGAAGTCCAGGATCGTGTTAATTAATGTATTTGGACTTCAAACCTAAGGCCGTTAATAAATCGTAGGTAAGTACACTTAGGGGAGACCGAGGATAGTTGACACAGAGGAGAGTAGACACAACGTCGATTTTTTAGAACTTATTAACTGCTAGCGAGCTCGCAATAGCGCGTGTTTGATAGCTCGAGACTTGAACTAAAAAACGCGCGCTATTGCGAGCTCTCTAGCAGTTAATAAGTTCTAAAAAATCGACGTTGTTTCTACTCTCCTCTGTGTCAACTGTCCTCGGTCTCCCTGCTTAATGCTTATTATATGTTTTACCAAATGTTAAATTAATTGAGTGACAGCATCGGCCAGGATTCTCATAATAGCCAAAAAACCTCGTGACGTGTTGTGGAGAGCCCGCTCTCTGCTCGCTCGACTGGTTTAACGGAAACGGCTCTGCGCCGAACATCGGGTTCACCTTGACACGTTACTAAATAAATGTCAAAGTGGACATAAAAAAACCGATTTAATAATATGCCTATCATGTCCCACACTAGCAGCCGTGACAAAATTGGTCAATATGTAAATACCTGCAGGTAACTGGTCTACAGCAATATTCGTTCTTAAATACAACAATTATCTTGCTAAATATGCAGGGGTGCCTCTACAGTATTCAAATATTTTATCATACATTTACATAACAAGTGCACAAATTCGCAAATATTGTTATAGAATACGCTGTAAATGGGCCAATCAACTTTTATACCGACGCTAATCTGTCCGCGATTTTTTTCAAACAATTGCAGATTTTTGTAAGTAAACATGTTTTTTCTTCAATTTAATAGATGGTGTACATGAATACATGCCATCCTACGTAAGTTCAACCTATTAAACCGTGAAATATCTTGTTGGAAGTACGATTTTTTGGTAACGCCAGAGACAATTTTGGTAACGCAGGAGACGCCCAAAGTGTCGGTTTAAAAGTTGATTGGCCCAAATATCAAAACACCGATTTCTTAAAAGGACCTCTCCCCCTCCCCCTCCCCTTCCCCTATTCTCTCTCTTTTTCTAAAGGCCGCAACAGATCAGTGACTCTCTTTGAGTTGTTGATATTTATGGGCGGTGGTGGTCATTTTAAATCAGATGACCTGCTAGCTCGTTTTCCTCCCTCTCATTATAAAAAAAGGAAACCTAATGTAGAAAAAAAAAATCTACAAACTGTACATTTTTTATTTTAACCAAAAAAAATTAAAAACACTTTACCAAAAAAAATTAAAGGAATGATGTCGAAACAAAAGAATAACGGACGTCGCGTCTTTAGAATTTTGAAAAGATACGAAAGATAAATATGTACCTACTCATAAAATCTAACTAACTACAAACTGTTGGGGAATGAGCCCCACTCGTCAACTTACAAAATTTATATAAAAAAGGCAGAAAATACTATATAAAAACTAGCTGTTGCCCGCGACTCCGTCCGCGAAGAAAAGTAGCCAAAGACCTATTCTCAGACCTGCCGAATGCAGAGAAAAAAAGTTTCATAAAAATCGGTCGAGCCGTTTCGGAGGAGTTCGGTAACAAACACCGTGACACGAGATTTTTAGGTATATATTAGATTACACACAAATTTTCAAAGAAGGAATGCCGAATGTTAAGAAAAATTATGTTTTTGCTCATCTGTACCTCTACCATGAGTTACACTAGTTTACAGTGACCGTACTCGCTAGCGACGGCGTAAATGATTTGTATGGAGAATTGTGTACAGTATGCTTAGTATAGGTTTTACTTCACCGAAATACTTCTCGATCGCGTTTACGTAAAAAAATCAATTATTAGGGAAACATGGACGCGCGCGCGCGGAGGCGCTGTCCATGTTTCCCTAGTAATTGATTTTTTTACGTAAACGCGATCGAGAAGTATTTTGGTGAAGTAAAACTTATACTAAGCATACTGAGTGCTTAGTATAAGTTTTCCTTCACTTCAATACTTCTCGATCGCGATTACGTAAAAATTTCAATTCTATGGAAACATGGACGCGCGCGCGCGGAGGCGCTGTCTATGTTTCCCTAGTAATTGATTTTTTTACGTAAACGCGATCGAGAAGTATTGAAGTGAAGGAAAACTTATACTAAGCGTACAGTACGCTTAGTATAAGTTTTACTTCACCAAAATACTTCTCGATCGCGTTTACGTAAAAATTTCAATTCTATGGAAACATGGACGCATGTGCGCGGAGGCGCTGTCCATGTTTCCCTAGTAATTGTTTTTTTTACGAAAACGCGATCGAGAAGTATTTCGTGAAGTAAAAACTTATACTAAGTATACAGCGCCTCTAGCGGTCACTTACGGAAGTACAATTCTCCATACAAATCATTTACGCCGTCGCTAGCGAGTACGGTCACTGCAAACTAGTGTAACTCATGGTAGAGGCACAGGATGAATCTTCCAACGGGAAAGAGGTGAACAGGTTTAGGGTGACGGTGGAACTGTAAAATAAATATAAACTGGTAGGAAATAGGCACAGTACGGGGAAGAGAAGCAGTGGATATGGGAAAAGATAAAAAATACATACCCGTCAAAAACGGTTCCAACCAATTAAATTTGATATAGATAGAGTTCTGGAGATTTGTATATTCATTCAGATGAAGAGACCAAAAAACTTTTATATAACGTGGGGACGGCCTTCAATATGAAATATGGGGATGGTTTTCACAAAATAAAAAATAATCTTGGTTGTCTTAGATGAATCAATCTCTCTTAACAGCCAAAACATCAGTCCGAGTCGTGCAAAACTCAAAACCCTTTCTAAAGAACTTGTCTATTGACACCAACTGACAAGGCGGCCAGGAATATTATTTTGTATTTTATAAGCGAAATCGCGTGTCAAAAAGGTTCGTTACCGGCAGCGTAATGCTGCACTACCTTACACTTATAAAAATTAAAAATTCAATCTTAAATAATTTTTGGTCAGATTGGGATATTCTGATATTTGAACATAGCATAGCAACTTGAAAATTCCCTCTTTGCCAAAGTGATAGTTGACACGGAAATTTTAAGTTTAAAAACAAGTTTAAAAAACGGCATAAGTAACGTATAAAAGCTCGGAAGCTTCTCGTGAGGGCACGTGGGAGCCGCGGTGGCTGAGTCACCGCCGGAGCCCCGCGCCCGCGCCCGCGCCGCTTATTAGACCCCATTGTTCCAAGCGCAGCGCCGCGAAACGACTCGTCTTGGAGACCCGAGACACGAGTCGCAGGTGGACTTCTATACGACCGTTATACAATTTTTTTTAATCTGGGTTAAAATCGATTATTAATATTTTTTTGTGTGTTTTAATTAAATTGGGCACACAGGAACAAATAAATGAAGAAATTTGTCAAGTTGTATAAATTTAAACTTAAGTAAATCAAAATGCTCTTCGTTGCAAGTGAATATGACTCAATAAGCAAGTGTATTCTGCAGCGGCCTTACTAAGGAATACTAGTAGATACCTACCTAGTTACTTAAACTATTTAATCATTTAAAGATTTGGCAGCCCTTAACAGGGTCTCCTATTATGACCAACAGAGTCATAAGCTAACGACTGACTTACAATGCGATTAGATAGGTATTTATAGAAATTATGCTTAAATGTCCTTGTACAAACAAAGCCGAGTGCTTGGAATGCCTCGCTCATGATATCATTGTGTGGCTTTAGGAAGGATTCGCTTCTCTGCACACATCCTTTCATTCATTTACTCAGGTAGGCAAGATAAGCAAACACGTCGGAAACAAATGTTCAGAGCACAACACACGCTTTAATATTTACTTGTCTCGCGCGGCTGTGTGCGGAGCGGCCGGCGGAGCACCGCACGGAGCGCAGCGCCCGCGCAGTGCGTTCCTGTCTCCTCCGATAACAATAGTACATTACTGCAGAGACCAGTAAGTAAGCCATCCTGGACGAGTAGAAGTTTGATCAAAGTAGAAATTTTCAAAGGTACCGGGCGGCGATGTAAGCTGCGGAAGGGTTCTTAGACGCAGGCATTGATTTAATGTTCAAACATACGGGTGACATAATTGCGCTGGGGGTTTTTAAAATTTTTAATTTATAGTTTTACTATGTAAGCTTTGATTAAATAAATCCTTTTCAATATATTATAAAGATAAAGCTACCTTATGAACACATTTGCTTTGGTATATATCAGATCTTTCTCTTGTTAAATTTTGTGTAACCTTGATATCGCCAAAAAACGGAATTATTTAACTTAGTATTTATTGATTCTTAAGGAAATCCAATGTTCTAGAAATAGTTCAGATCATGAACATCTAAGTACTTAATAATTAATATAATAGATAATTAGATATATATATTATATCCAAATTGCAGTGCATGACCACAAATCGGGTGTGACGGTAACCAAGTAGCGCAGCCGTCAGAGCTGGCAGGGCGCGCCGTGGACGCAGCCCGCAGCCCACTTGCTCGCCGGCGACCGGCGACGCTTCCCGCCACGCCACATTGCGATCTCTCACCTACATACAAGGTCACACGAGAGATCAATACGTCTTCTACGGTTACAATTTCACACTTCATCCTGTTCTGCATCAGTGGCCCAACAAAACGGTTCCCATCGGGTTTCCTAAATTTTAGTACCTACGTTGTCAGTGTTGACAAAGTATGACAAAATTTGTGTACTCTTACTGCAAGGTGTTGAATCCAAAGACATAGCCTAAATCACGTGTCTCTCGCTCTCCGGGTTGTCTGATGAAACTATTCACTCCACACTACTTCCAAACATCAAACAAAATTGAGCATGTTGTTCAAATTTGCGAGCACAAAATCAATACTATAAATTCAATTAAAGTCAATTTGGTTACCTCGACTCGCTTCCTAACGGTACTGTCACGAAATCACGAAAATCATGTCAAAAATTGCATTGGACAAATTTACGTAACTTTATTTTCCACGTCCTCGCTACCACGTGCCTAACCTACTAGGTACCACCTAGGTGCCTAGTATGATTGTATTTTTCATTACTTAATAAATCCTTAGTTATGTAGCTAATTTATTTTCGTAGACACATAAAAGTAGACTTATGTACTGATATGCACAGATTTGCATAGTTTAGTTTAGAGCAAGACAGCCGGCAATATTACTTTCACAATGAGCTATTTTATATTAGCTCTCTAGGCTGGCAGCGAATAAATAAATTTACAACCCTTTGGTGTTGCGGGTGCAGTCCATGGATGGTGACACTCATTCATTAGGCATTAGCTCCTTTGTAACACATCGTAAAAAAATATTATACTGTACCGACGAATTGGACAGCTGTTACTTAAATCCTGATAACTTAATCACTGGCAAATAGGTTGGAGTGATTACTTATTTGTACATTAGGTACCTCATTCATTAATCTGTACGTAGATAGGTACTAAAAAAAAAAAAAAAATGTTGTATTTATTTCAGAACATTCATTCCATAAAAAATGTTAGTATATTTCGTTACAGCTACATGTTAGTACATTAAATAATTCTAAAACATAATATAATAATAATTGGTGTGATATATTTATCAATGAAATCAGAATTCATAGTGAAATCAAAATAATTTTAAATAATGAACATTAATTAATAATTATAAATAGAAGGAATTCAAAATAAAACAGATTAAAATATAATGTCACAAATGTCTAAGTTTATTTACATAAATAATGATTTCATGTCAAAAGAGATGTCGCTGTCACGCTAAGTTAAGCATTATAATACGAGTATAATATTACACGAGAAGCCTGACTAACCGATAATAGATGTTTCACTAATAGTAAACGCAAATAATTATCCTAAAACGATGAGTGGAGTCGGACTTGCGCGCGGAGGGTTCCATTATGTGTGCTACCTATAGGCACAGATTACTTAATAGTTACTTCGTAACAGATACTGCATCCCGTACAAAATCTTGGTACTTACCGCGATTGTAGCCACAGATTATACTTCTCCGTCTCCTTAAGAATGTGTGCGTGCCGACAGTGACAAGGGCTGGCAGTTTGGATTAAATTTTTTTTTTCTACATGTTGTTTTACCATTTTGTCGGGATAATTGCTATATATTATATCCATGCAAACTTTCTAGCACTAATATTCTTTAAGCTAAGCCACGGACGGACAAAGAGACAGACGGTCATGGCGAAACTATAAGGGTTCCGTTTTTGCCATTTTAGCTCTGGAATCCTAACAAAAAAGGATATTTATTGTAATGCGTAGAACACATTGCCATGCTCATAGTACCCTAGCGTTATACTAAATACGAAGGTTAACTTTCGAACTTCGCATCGTGCCATCCCGCTCACGCTTATAGCTTTTTATAGAAGAGTAAGAGGGACAGCACGATACGAACTTCCAAATTGTTATATTAGCTATTAATTCTAGCATAGTCATATTAAAATTTGCCCCCTGTTTCACCATTCACTTATAAAAGTTCAGGCGGCATATTTTTTCCGTGGAACACGAATGAACGTGCAACAACGACAACCTACTGGAATTTCGATCGCAGGCGATCGTCCCCGCGGTAGGTAAATATCGCGCGTAAGTACATGGCATGCATGAGGCCTGCTATAGGTAACGCCATCAGAGTTGAGGCCACGCACACAACCACATCTCATGTAATGACAGCGGGATTTTGTTGTTGTGTTGTCGTTAAACGTCAACACAACGTCAAAATCCCGCTGTCATTACATGAGATGTGGTTGTGTGCGTGGCCTCAACTCTGGTGGCGTTACCTATACTAGTGCCAAGGGCCGATTTCACTAACAGCAGTAAAATTTCCGGCGTGTTTTTTATTAGAGGTTATGGTCGATAATCAACCAATATTTAGACGACCAGATGGCCTAGTGGTTAGAGAACCTGACTACGAAGCTTGAGGTCCCGGGTTCGATTCCCGTGTCGGGGCAGATATTTGTATCAAAAATACGAACGTTTGTTCTCGGGTCTTGGGTGTTTAATATGTATTTAAGTATGTATGTGTCTATCTATATAAGTATGTTTATCCGTTGCCCAGTACCCATAACACAAGCTTTGCCTAGCTTACTTTGGGTCTAGGTCAATTGGTGTGAATTGTTCCGTGATATTTATTATTTATTATTATTATTATTATTAATATTTTATATAATTTGGTTCGTATAGGTATCGCCACGAGAGTTGAGGTCATGCACGTAACAACATGTCATGGAATGACAGCGGGATTTTGAAATTTATTTGTACCGATAGCAAGTTCAACAGACTCAACAGTGAATACTAGATTGACAAAATTTCTTCAACCTATTTCGTTAAGAATTATTTAGGAAAATACATCTAGTTGAAAAAAAACAGAATATAAAATATTTTGATCTATTTCGATTAAATCAGACACACACACACACACACACACACACACACACACACACACACACAAAAAACAAAGTAATGATTTTTCTAATTTTCTAAAATTAGATCTATGGCTCCTGTTGACATAGCGATAAGACACAAATTTGCAGGAAAAAAAAACAATATCGATGACATTAAAAAGTCGATTTGACATTTTGGGACTTGGTGACTCTTCGCTCTACGGGGACGATAAAATATTCCTTGTGAACTCGATGACCATGAAAAACGATTTTTTTGTGATATTAAGTAGGTAAACGTACCAATGCTCGACACATTACGCCCAGTAGATGACACCATCTGTCACCTCTCTCACTACGACATAAGATTGAAGGAGCCATGTATTGGGTCAGTGTCGAGCACAGGGACGTTTACCTTATTTGACTGTATTAAACCTTAATGTCCCTACTAAGAAATATAAGATGTCTTGCAGTATCATAAAATCATAAACTGAACATCGTTTCGGTGTTGTAAGTCAGCAGCACTGTAAAGGTAAAAAGTTAAAAACTCAATTAAGAGGGTTTAATACCGGCTGAGCGGGCAACGTTGCATTTTTGTTAGTTTTCTCGATTATTCCATAAAAATTGAACGAAAATTAAAAATGTTTTGTATACAAATTGTTCTAATATATAAGTTAATGTGTCTACTGCAATAATAATTCGTGATAGACTTTTACTTTTTATTTATTTTCTTTTATTTTTTGAACTAATCCCAAAATTCAGATCCAAATATGTCGGTACATACAGGGTGTTCCCGAAGTCGACGTCAAGGCGAAACCAGATGATAGGCCAACATATACTGGTCACCAGAAAAATATGAAAAAAACCGGCCAAGTGCTAGTCGGACTCGCGCAAGAAGGGTTCCATACCATTCTCTATAAAAACGTCAAAAAAATCACGTTAGTTGTATGGGAGCCCCTCTTGAATATTTGTTTAATTTTAATTTAATTATATATTTTTGAAGTGAATATATAACTAAATATTCTATGAATACCTATTCGAAGCGTCTACCTATTGCCGACATCAATATCGAGCAAAAAAATCACGTTTGTTTTATGGCAGCCTCCTTAAATATTTATTTTATTCTGGGTTTTAGTATTTGTTGTTATAGCGGCAACCGAAATACATCATCTGTGAAAATTTCAACTGTCTAGCTATCACGGTCCATGAGATACAGCCTGGTAACAGACGGACGGACAGCGAAGTCTCGGTAATAGGGTCCCGTTTTTTCCCTTTGGGTACGGAAAAAAATTCCAAGTTATGTAGGTATTTAAAAAATTAAAGGCATTAAAAAATCGGGAAAATTATCACCCTGTGACAGTCTCTTCGCTCCTGTTGCTACAAATCTTATTTTTTTTATTTATATTTTTGTTAAGTTATCCTGAATAATGCTTCTGTGAATTATCTAATAATACCTTTAAACGAGCGATTCTTGTATACAGGGTGTTAGGTAATGAGTGGATAATCCGTGAACTACGGATAGAGGGCACTAAGGACGTTATAATAAAGCTAATATAGGTTTAGTAAAAGTTGCACGGTTTTCGAGATATTTGGACTTTTAGGTTTTTTTCGAAAATGAACACCCTTGTTCAATGTTTTGATAATAGCACCATTTTAAACTATTTTTTTTTATTTTTTATTTTTGCTCAATATTCTTGAGGACTAGTGTAATCAGATAGGCATCACCATTTTTGTGAGACTTCATTAGATTTTTTTTAAAAAATCGCAAACTTAATTTTTGCGTTTTCAATCGTACTACATTGACCAAACTTTCAGCTCTCATGGTGAAAAAAAATAAACTACCGTCTAGTTGCCAATAAGCTTAAAAACATGCCAATATATTGACAATTTAAAAATAATAATTACCTTTTGAATTTAAGAGGGTTTATACCTGCTGAGCTGGCAACGTCGCATTTTTGTTAGTTTTTGTAGATTATCCCATAAAAATTGAATGAAAATTAAAAATGTTTTGAATACAAATTGTTCTAATATATAAGTTAATGTGTCTACTGCAATAATAATTCGTGATAGACTTTTATTTTCTTTAAAAAGGAACAAATTATTACCTAACGGTTTTTAAAGAAAATAAAAGTCTTATCACGAATTATTATTGCAGTAGACACATTAACTTATATATTAGAACAATTTGTATTCAAAACATTTTTAATTTTCATTCAATTTTTATGGAATAATCGAGAAAAACTAACAAAAATGCAACGTTGCCAGCTCAGCAGGTATAAACCCTCTTAAAATCAAAATGCAAAATAATAAAAAAAAGACACGCTCGCCCACATTTTTCCCAATGTACTTTTTGTATCCCGGCCGTAGAATTCAAAACTTTTTGTTGCAAAAATAACATTACTGGCCACTAATTTAAATGCCATTTATTCCAAATTTAAAAAAAACATGCAGACTGCTTTTTGTTTTTTTCGAATTCGATTTTGAATTACGCTATTATTGCGTAATGAATGGTGAATTGAGTATTTTAATATGAAGCAGTTGGCTCTAAATTTTAAAAAACTATTTATCATTATTCAGGATAACATAACAACAAAAAAAAATTAAGATTTGTAGCAACAAGAGCGAAAAGACTGTTATTCTACAGGATAATGATTTTCTCGATTTTTTTAATGCCTATATTTTTTTAACTTACTTGGTTTTTTTTTCATATTTTTCCGGTGACCAGTATAAGTTGGCCTATTATTTGGTTTCAGCTTGATGTCGACTTCTGGGACATCCTGTATGTATAGTAGTGAACTCTCTCAGATTTTAATGGTTCACGGTTACCTACATTAGCCATATTTGTAAGCTGGTAGTTGCAGCGCATCATCACGGGTAGTAGGGTAGAATACAATATCAACGTCCACCCGCAATTTCATCAGTCTACCTGTGGTCATGAAGCTAGTTGATGCGTCAAAATATCGGGAGCTCATTAAAGGTGACATCCCGTCACACAATACGTTATACTTAGCACAAGTAATCCCGTAACAAATAAGTCTAAAGAAGTAAGTACCTGCGCCGGCGGCCGGGGGGGGGGGGGGGGGGGGGCGCATGCCGGCGCGCGCCACGCCCGCGCCCCTCACACATGCTTATTTCTGCCACATTCTCATGACAACTGTCGAAACAAAACTAACATTTGCTTAAATCAGAAATCGTATCGGCCTTATGCTTACTGCTATAAATAAAACTTAATTAATTATCTAAGTAAGCGTGCGGAGGCGAGTGTGATCGAATCATTTGCCCTTGAGTATTTTAAAAACAGTTCTCTTAATTAGGTGGCATTCACATTGGGTTGCGATGGTGTTTAGGTCTTAAATAAGGATCGAGAAAAAAGCTAGTTGTCATAAATAGGTGGAAGTGGAGTGTTTGAGGGGTATGCAATGGGCGGGCGGGCGCGGCACTCGCGCGCGCGCCGCCGACGCCGACGCTCCGCTCGACCGCACGGCCGCTCCGTCCCTCCATTACAATTTCGAACAGTGAACGCGTAACGAACTTTTAAGGATTTCACTGTGCACGTGTGATATCAGTGGTGCTTCTTCGACAGGTCGGTGTAACTTAATTTATTCATGCATGCATTAAAATTCATCATCAATCTTGTACCCGTGGGATCAAAAAACGTTTATATAAAAAATAAAAGTGTTATTTGCCAGTTGGGTTTTCGATTTCAACAGATGTTAAGTAGTATGATATTTTATGCTGTCGTTATTAAAATGTGGGAATCGGCTCTTTCTCATTTTACTTGTAATGAGATAGATTTTAGTATTTTAACTGCTGATTTCTTATCCTCTTACTTAAGGCGAACGAATTTATGAATAAACTAACGCACATATCCTTGTGCGGTTCACGAGAATCGTGATTGCCTCGACGTCTTTATAAAAGACTTCAACGCGGCGGAAGCGTCTTGAATGAACTTTCAGACGTCTGACATTTTGTACTGTGTTCAACACAACGGTAACTTTAGGTAGGTAGGTATATATTTATACACAAATAAAGTTTTTGTTTCGGGGTATTTTTTGTCACCGTACAGTGTCATTGTAACAGACTCCTATACCTATTTAAGACCTTTCCGGGATATTAGAATGGCTTATAGTAATGTTATTTTAAGGCCTAGGTATTGCCAGAGTGTGTGCATATACATAGTTGCATAGCACATATTACATAGTTGGTTCGAGGAGCATTACTTTCTTTTAATGGATGTAAAGAGAGATATATTACTTATATTGATATTGTGCAAGGTTAACTCGAGCACAGTTTTTACATGTAACACTCGCATTGGCCGCTGTCCCTCCTACTACTGTTCCCACCATGAATATCAGTCTATACTGTATTCATATTTCTATGTAAAAGTTAATCTTTGGCACTCTCCTAATGACGATTCTATAAATTCATTAACTAATAGAAAGCTACATTATCTCTGAACCTGATTAATAAATAGTACTTTAATCTCGGTAAAGTCTTACTTCCCGTGGGATGCACACAAAGTTGCGTGAACAGCTAGTTGTCTATAAATCGATACCTACTCGCGATCGCTAAATGGATAAAACATAATTGAGGCATAAATAATGATGATTCAGTTTCTCAAGGATAGTTTATTTGAATAAAGGAGTATGAGAGAATAAAATGGAAAGAAGCGATCTTGTAACTCGTGTACGAACAAATCTACCCTCTTCGTAACATACTCGTACCTTACCTTACTAATTTTATGCGAATAAAATATGTACATATTTCAAATGTAGTCAGTCTAAGAAAAAAAACCTTTTTTTCTCCGTTCGTGTAGACACGCGCAATGTCACATAGCACTTGAAATGAAAGTGCATTTTTCATTAACAACTATTTGCGGGGCTTGCTTGAGGCATAAAGTACTGAGTGAGAAATAACATTTTGCGCATAGGTATTTTGTCCAGTTCTGACAATGAATCCCAAAAATATAATAAAGTTTTCAAATACGATTTTAAATCAGGAAACGATAACTCCGACTAAGTATAACTGAAGTCCCTGTTATATTATAAATACAGAAAAAACGTTAATACACTTCACTCCCACGCACATTTATAGGTGGGTCAATACACAGTGTCTAACATAAGTTGTCTCTCCTGTGGACATAAAATAAGATTTATTTAAAGTTGGCCAGGCGTCCCCCACGCCGATGTTGACTTGACTAGCAAACTATTCGCTATAGGCCCTTAACTTTTGCCCCATCCACAGGAGAAACGCGAACAAAAAAAATGTGTATGGCCCAGGACGTAAATATTTCCTTAGATGAGGTGCAGGGAGCAGGGGATTGTGTATTTTGTTTCACTCTACACAGAGTACTTACTTAGTTTTTAGACTTACTTAACATACGAGACGTTCATGAAAAAGTTTTGAAATCTTTAGCAAGTAAAGCAGGTTAAAATTCCGAGAGCTTTTTAAAATTCTGAAAGTGATTCAAGTATTTCATGTTTCGTGCGATTTCAGTTACGTAATGTCGCCGTGGACCTCAACCTCCTTTTACTCGTCAAGCGCGAGCCGGCGGAGGGTAGTTCACGAACTTGTGCCATGTTTACATGCAGCTGAGCGCCTGCGCACCGCGACTTTGCATTCAGCGAATGTGCTATCTAGCGATTTACCTTTTGTTTTTGTATAGGTACCATTACGATTTTATCGGTTACTTCGCTAAATCGATAACGGTTGTCGAATAACACGTTGAATGCGGGTCTTTTTTACTACAACTGACGTTCAGTGCTATACATACCATTTTTGACTTGTAACATTTTTTCTAATAGTGCGGTACAAGACGATAGTGACTTGTAAGCAGAAGATTAATTTTTTCCCTATATTTCTTTGTTTTTTATAAAAAAATATAATTTTATGATTGCAATAGCAAGTTGACATGTTTAATTAGATAAGTTTGCTGTCGCCACAGAATACAGACTTTAATTTGGAAGTTATAAGACATTTAAATAACAAGACGAATTCGACTTGTACCGCATCACGGGGGTAGGGCAAGGTTTGTTATGTCGATAATTTTATAGAGAAGGGAAATATAATGAAACAAAATATCGCTATCGATGTTCACAATTATTTAATAGTAGATTGTTCAACAAGGGACTAAAACAAGCCATAATGACACGAGATATTTAGCCACCCGAGCGATAGCGAGGGAGGCTATAATTCGAGTTGTCATTATGGTAGTTTAGTCCCGCGTTAAACACTCTACTTTTCACTTTGAATGCGAGGAAAAAAACGACGTACAAAATTACTTTTTTACAACGTATGCTCAATACGAGCAATGGACATCTGTTCAAAATTCAAATAGCAAAAAAAATACCGTTGTCTTTTCTTTTCTTTTATATTTTTTTGTAAAGTGACGCTTTAAATGCTTGCATAATTAGCCAACAGATTCTAACCAAAGAGTATTGTAATATTATATGAACAAGAGTGGCAACTCTATGGTCAAATATGCATGTATGGAAGGTGCTGCCACCCTACGGCTGCTCAAGAACTAATGTGACGTTTCTATAGATGTATACCTATCTATATGTATATGTTGGTAGTGATGTACAGCTATAGATACGCGTACCTATAGCAATGTATAGTCAAGGATTTTAATTGATAGGCTAATTGCCACTATTCGTATTTTAGCCGTCTAATTCAAATCAGCATATACGAAGTATAAGCGGCTAAACCCGATTTGCTAAATACGGCTAAAATACGAACATTGGCAAGTGGCCTATCAATTAAAGTCCTTGACCGTACAATTTGGTACGCCATGGCCATGGCCGATGAATGACAACTGACAAGTTTGACAAGTCAACCAAGATGGCCGCTAATTTAGTTCTTCGGCAAACACCAGAGATCGCTGTAGTCGCATGAATAGTGATGATATATGTAAGTGTGCCCCCCCTGATTCTAACTTAAAGACTATGTTAAAACTAATTGGACTATGCATGTAAGAATGATAATTGTTCATTCATTAGAATCGGCAAATAAATTAACCTAATTGATCTAAGTTCACACACAAAATATATTGTTAACTGAAACACTTACCCGTGAATAAAGAAACGACTTTTTAAGTTTATTTTCTATATGCCAATTCTTTGTTAAATTATATCTAATTATACTTTCTATTTACTATTAAATGCAACTGACGTCGCATTATTTTGAAGTCACGGCATATTAACATTCAAACGTAACTGCTCTATCTACCGTACACTCCAGCACTGCTTTGCCGACAGTGCGGATTGCTATTTTATCGACAGAGCAGGGAACTGCTTTGCCGACAGCGTTTTTAAAAAAAAACAAATTAAAAACACCTAAGCTAAAGGAAATCTTTCTTTACGTGCAAAATAAAATGAATTCATCTTTAATATTTTATAATTAAATAGATTAATATTCGTAATTATTCAATGTGTTTCATAAAATTATTATTTTTTAAATATTTTTTATACAGTTGTCATTTTGAGGTTATTTCCACGCACAAACACCGTGCGTGATCCTCCATTCACAAACACCGTGATTGGCAGTTTAGGGGTTTCCATAGTCAATTAAAAAAATTTTACTTTAATCCCTTGAGATCAAAAAAGAGCTTTAGTCCCGATATGCAGAGACTAAAGTAACATTTTAAGAGCATGAGAAGTGAAAAAAAAATTACAAACCTAAATGTTCAAATACGATTTTTTGTAGCATTATTGTTTTTCTTATTTTTTTTTATAACAGTCAACGCACATTTTACTTCTGGTACCTTTTTGAAACTTGTTGACTTCCTTCTTTGCGGCAATAATTCCATCATATCGTATTGTAGTTTTCGCAAAGCTACTTTGGTCACTTTTTTCTGTGAGTTCAAACACTTTTAATAATGTTTTCTACGGCCTATTTCTCGGTGCATTCATTGAGAACGAAACTACGTACAAAAAAGTCGTTATTAATCACAACACTAGCCTGCACTGGCCAGTTCCCATGGTGCGATACAAGGCGGTACTTTACAAGACAGTTTTGGCAGGTACCGCACCAATTACAATTTTTTATCGTCTGGTGCGGTACAAGTCGAATTTGTCTGTATACTTTGAACCTACCTATTGGATATAATTTGAAGTAAAAAACCTAAATGTATACTTGTCTCTTTCTGAATCAAGGGATTTCAATGTCAAATCACCGCCGCACCAGACAGAGATCGCCTATTTTCAACGCCGCACCAAACAAAAGTCTAATGCAAGTCAAAAATGACTTGTACCGCACTCAACGTGATAAACTGAGTATCTTATCGACGTAGTCAATCTTTTTACAGATCAATCTGGTGTTAAACTAAAATGTTATATGTAACGGTAGTTTTTTCGTTCATACGTTTTTACTAGTGATCGGCTGTAGTGTACCTACTTACTTGCCACTTTTAATAGGTCGTTTATGTGTCTACCTATTTGAAAACAAAAATAAAACAATTATATTTAAGCATTAACTGAGAGCATTCGGTCTACGCTGTGTGCATTCACTGCAAGAACTGAGGGGCTGCTTGTCCACCAGATAGGTGTCAATAAACAGCGAGGGAGCTAAACAGCGGGCGAGGCCTAAGCTGCCCGTTTGCATCAGTGGCAAGCTAAGATATAATTCTTATTAATCTTGAAATTCTAATTCAAGACCAACATGGGTTGCCATTGCCACTAAAACAAATATATTTGCGGTAGTATAATTCCGCTTTTTAAAAGGGTGCACTTAGAATGTTTATTTATTGGTAGTTTTAAACCTTCGATTAAAATAAACAAGCTAATTCATGTTTCTTACACAAATAGAAGATGCTCTATTAAATATTTAACCGTAGAAGATTTTTGGAAGACAAACTGTTATTGCACTTGCAATATTTCAGGCTAATAACATTTGGTACGATATACATATAAACAATACTTAATTGCGAAAAACGATAGATGCAATTTAAATATTAAATGTGTCTAGCTTTTCAACAAAATAACAGGCCAAAAGCGTGTAGCTGACTTTATAATAACAATCATCCGTCATTTTATCAGACATGATATCATACCTACGTATGTACCCTTGTTTTACATTTTTCCTTTCAATTACGTGTAAGGAATCCGAATATGACTATTCATTTTGTTTTTCCTAATAAAAAAAATCGCCATTTAATGACTTTAACACACTATATCTGAAAATAACTTTAATATTTTTGAATAGCGGGTAGAAATAACATTAAAAGCATTTAAGCATTGTTAAATGTAAATTTTAATATTGAAAATGTTGTCATATCTACAAATGTTTACAACGATCAATGCAAAAAGGTTGGCCAAATCTGAAATATTCGATTGACAATTACAAAGGTGACTTTAAAAGTTTCGAAATTACCGGCTAATATTACTGTTAAAAGGCTGGTTTAAATACTTAAGACAGCGACATTATCTGTCGTGGTTTTTTTGGTCTCGAATAGATTTTCCTGTATAGTGGATTAGATTAATACATCCTCTGATACGAAGCTTAGCACATCCTTTGCGGAAAAGTTCCACCGTTTACAGTTTCTTATATTTAATGCACAGTCAAGGTCATTACATTAATATAGTACGTTACCAAAGCGTCAAAAATATCTATACAACTCTATGCCACTAACCATAATGTTGGCGTTTGCATATATTTGACGCGATGGCGGTACGGTATAGATAAGTAAGCCTTCGTCTGTAATCTTTTCTCAGGATGTGATATAGTGCTTTTTTGGTTCATTACATAATTTGATTTATTTAAGCTATCGTCGTGTCGTACAATTAATCCTATTATTGCAGCAACTGGTTGAGCAAGTTTGGCTGAACCCCTGTAAATATTTTTTAGATTTCATAATTTGTGGTATGTTCAACGTGCGCGGCGTCAAAGGCATAACTTGGTCTTAATTCAAAAATTCTGATACATGGAAGTACAGTCAAGCTAACCTTACTAAAACATTCCGGATTTAAAACAGCCTGTATTTAACTTATTTCACTTATCGGTAAAGTGTTTAAACCAGCCTTTTAATAGTAATATTAGCCGGGAATTTCGAAAACTCCTTCTTAGTGCACTCCCTGTTCTATGGTACTCTAGACAAATTATGTCCGCCGAATCTCAAGATTCCATCTTCACTGGTTTAGTGTGTGTGTTGTCTGCCAGTCAGTCACATTACTCTTTTATTATTATTATAATTTTGTTATTTTATTAGAATCAAATTCCACTTGTACCCCCTGGTATCTACTTATTTAGGTAGGCTCCCGTCATCCACTGGTAAAAGATAACTTCGTCTTTGTATAATGTGTCTCAACGTTTGTCCATTGTGTATGTATTTCTTTGTTTTTGTGTAGTAAAAATTTACATACGGCTTCGTTTAAAAATAGACCGTTTAACGCTATCCCGCGGGAACTATGCAATTTTTGAGATTAAATATTGTCCTATGTCCGCCCTCGGTACTGAAACTATCTCTAAACCAAATTTCATCTACCAAATCTGTTCAATGTTAATGCATGATTGAGTAACGAGACTGTTGATGATAAACATCTTCACAAAATTTACTAATATGGTAAAGAGATAAAATTTCTTTTGTTTCTGTATAGAGGTAAACTCTGAAAGTATTGAACCCAATTTATAAATTATTTTAACTTAATAATAAAGTGCTAAACTATTCCAGATCAATATAGTTCACTTTTTATCCCGGGAAAGAGCGAAGTTCTTACGGGAAGTTGCGGGCAATAACTTCGTTTGTCCTTTGTTTGCTGTCTGGATTGACCAACTTAAATACAATAATAATACATGTATACGTGTCGGCCGGTGATTTCAACCGGTATTTTCTGTTAATTAGCTACACAAATACTTGAGTAATAATTCCTATTAAAGCAACGATTATATGTATTTTGCAACGAAAAAGGTTGGTAAATAACCATTCAATCACTTCGCGATTTATTTTGACATATCTTCATAATTATTAATGACAAGCTTTTGCACGTGAGAACCATTAAGTCTGCCAGTTGAATGAAAATTTCGGAATTTTATTATATTACATACACTGTGCTCTTCATTTACGTTGTATGAATGAGATTTTCGGAATAAAAAGTAACCTATGTACGTCTTATACCGAGATCCAATACAAACGAAATTCCATCCAAATCCGGATAATTACTCTTTTTAGCGCGAAAGAGCAACACACACTCACAAACTTTTGCATATATAATAAGTACTAGCTGTTGCCCGCGACTCTGTCTGCGAAGAATAGGGGTATATAAAATAGCGTACGACCTATTCTCAGGCCTACCGAATATATTTATAGATAAAAAAGTTTCATAAAAATCGGTCAAGCCGTTACGGAGGAGTTCGTTAACAATAGGATGATAATTTGATGAATTTCGGTCCAGGAATAAATAGTACCTTCACGTAGAATATAGAATACCTTTATTCCAAAAAGTGCATAATTCTACCCAACTTTATGCGGACAAAGCCGTGGGCAACAACTAAATACATACGGACAGGTATCCTTGGTATTTTGAAAAATCTGTAATCCAATAAAAAAATAGTGAATCAGGTCAAGGCCAACGCTCCGTTAGAAGGAAAATATCACTCTATATTTAGAGGTGGTCATTTATTGGAGTGCAGTGCTGACGCCGGCACATTCGCCGGCGTCAGCGAACGGAAAGCAAGGACGGGGACAGTTCCGGGTTCCGACTGCTAATAGCATTTTTAATTCTCAAACTAGTCTTACTGCGGCTGTGACCGCCTGACTCATGTATCGACTGTTTGACATCGCACATTATAAAATCAAATATGATTCTTGCATCATCAACATTTTTCATGAGCAAAGAAATACCCGTGTTGTGATGTGAGCTAAGGTGGCTTCTTTTTAATGAGACACTCATTTTAAGTGATATTATGACACTGATTGCCCTGTTTAATTTTACTTAGAGTAATGATTCGAAATAACGATTCTTGATCAGTGTTGCATATTTATAAATGACCTTGCAGCGGTCACCTGACGGATCCAGTGCCCGCAGATGTTTTTTTCTTGAAATTTAAATCTTGTTCGTGTTGTTTCATCTTTCTTATCAACAAGCTTCAATCTATTATAAAATGTGAAGTAAGGGAAAAAATGAAAGAGATAGAAAATATTTATGGTAAAAGTAAAATAATGAATGATGAGTTAGAATGTTTGTTTACATAATATGTAAACATTCTAACTCATCATTCATTATTTTACTAGGTATTATATTCTAAGTAAGAAGTTAATAAGGAAAATCACCATATTAATACGCTATAAAAACTTTACCTGCACGGATTACGATACGCATGTATTTTTTGCTACGTTGTTTCTTTAAAATGGTGAGTTTAATGTTTTTTTAACTAAGTACAGAAACATACAGTGAATTATTCTTTATTGCTGCGTCCCCAACCCCAGTGCTGGCGCTACTCCCCCAGTCAAAACACCCATCGACAAAACAATTGCCAACGTTACAGGTACTGGCAGGTACTTGCCAACATCGCCCTGCATAAGGTATTCTGTTTAATCACTTTAATGGAGGGCTAATGTTGTTTATTTTTTCTTCGTCTAAGAATATAGCCCAAGTACTGCTATTAAAACTACATACTCGAGTTTTACGGCCGCTTGCACTGTCTAGAACTAAAAAAAAAAACTTTAAACCTGGGTTGAGGTGTCAGGTCCATACACACTTGACACTATTTAAACCTGGGTTAACTTGAAGTTACATACCAACCTAGTTAGTTCTAATACGCGTAAGCCAGACTTAGCCGATTTAACTACACCGCACCGCAACATATCCACAAATGAGTAACTAAATCCTTCTTAATAATTCTTCGTAGGGACCCGTTGCCGATATTGTTGTAAGCATTTGTCTATGGGTCCTACATAGTGCGACAAGGACGGATCGTGGACGGATCAGCGCGAGTGAGAGGCACTGCCCATTTTATGGTGCAGTATGCGTTTTTGCCAAAGCCTTTCTGCTTATTGGGTACGGTTTAAGTAAAGAACGCCTTCACTTAAATCTTTAACTTGTAGAAATAGCAAATACCTACTACATGTGTATTCAAATGTGAACTTTATATTTTAGCTGTAGTCTTTTGTAGGTATGTAGGTATATATGTAGAGTCAACTTCTAACAAATTACCTAGGCTTAAGGTTAAAACGGTTAAAACGTTAGGTTAACCCTAGAAAACACTATTTTAATTAGAACAATTCGGTAACAATCCGTTACTCATAAATTGTAAATACTTATTGTCTGCTTGCAGTTAGTTAAATATTGTTAAGTTTTTAGTAAATGTTAACTAGTTTATTTTAGTTTCACTTTAATTCGTTTTTGCCCATTCAATTGCAATTACAGTTGCCTTCATATAACATGCAGTGCAATTTTTCTTCACGACAAAAAATAATACCAGTGAGAGTACAAAATGGAAAACCTAGGATATCAAAGTAAATGGTGGAAATAAACGCACAGGAAAAACGCAAAATTTATTAATTTTGTGGTGGTTTTTGCAAATAGGAAAGGATTTCGTTTGTCTTAAATCCCCAGATGGATGGACGTCATAGTAAAAGAATGATAGAAAGAGGAAGAAAGGAGGAAATCTTGTGAAGATCGAAAAAAGGGGATGAACTTGTAGTTGCAGAATTAAAGAGTACCTAAGCTAACTATGTATATAAAGAAGTAAAAGCAAGCGTTAAGACGCAAGTGGATCGAAAGTCGCTTGTGATGAATGCGATAGTAGAAGACGTGGTCATACTTATTTACGTAAAGCGATTAGGTTCATTAATTTAGGATACCTCCGTGTGTGATCTAGATGAGAATCATCTGCGTAATTTACCATGGTTAAAAGAAAATAATTAACCAGCGCAACTCAAGACTATGTATAACAGATTAATAAAGTGTAGTGCGGTTCATTTGCTGTCATTGCCGCTCAACCGCTTATGCCTTTCGTTAGGACATTAGACAAAAGCGCTCAGTCGCCGGCCTTCGCCCGACCGGTCGTCGAGCCCGCTTACTTTCGTGCTAAGCTGCCTTGCATCTACACCACACAACCGGCATGCCAATATAGCATTCGATTAGGTATTACTTAAATCTGTCTAACTTTATACCCGTAACTGTTTGTCCAATATCTTAAAAATAGAATATAGTACGTTCATTGGTTTCTGCTGTTGCCTCTGTCCCCGAAGAATTCGTTTGCCGCTATCCCGCGGGAACTATGAAATTTTCGCCTATAAAAACTATCCTATATCCTTTCCAGGGCTCAAACTACATATCTTTATACCAAATTTCATCTAAATCGGTTCAGCGTGAAGAGGTAACAGACAGATAGACACACTTGAGCATTTATAGTGTTAGTATGGATAGTCGACAAAGAATCACAAACTTCAAGTTCAATAGGACGCCAAAGGCGAAGATGGCAAGTAAAATATTTACTGCTAAATACGTCTTGCTCTACTACGTGAAGTGAATTGACACTTCTCCTCTAAATTACAGTTAGTGGGCTGGCTTCGTTGAAGTGAGATTGAGTGGAACCATCTCCCAAACGTAGAAGAGGCATTGCGCCACGCACGGAGAAGATACAGCACGGTCACGAGAACCACCGGGTACGGGTAATCACGCGGAGTGCATGTTCTTGAGGCCGTGTCCACACCGCATTACGTATTCGTAGCAAATATTACGTAAACCCGTTTTCAGTAATCATCGATAGGTGCTGCAACCGGCGGGTCAACAATTCGACGCAACGTATCGAACGAGAGTGACCGTTCGATTTGACAATTTCGTGTGTTTAACTTATAATAATTTATAAATATTGGGGAATAAGAATTTCATAAAGTAGACGCGGTTCACATTGTAAATTGATTAGTTATTTTTAACAGTCGAAACAAATAAACCAACAATTTTACCACCAATAAGAAAGCAAGATTAGTTCAAGGTATGTAAATACATAAATACGTGCACACAGTAATGTTACAGCATAAGTTTTAGAAATGTTTTTGGTGTGTTACAGTGGTCGTAAATCTATTAAGTCGTGTTTTCTACATACCTAATTTAAATAGCTTGTTTAGCTGCTAGCAATTGCCGCAAACACCATTTACGACGCATCAGCGAATTCGTGTATTTGTGCCAAGTAGCGCCTGCATAACGCAACCCGCGCCGGCCGATTGCACGGCGCGAGCGCACGCCGACACCTGACTTGGACGCGAATTAGGGATCGAGGCTCATTGCATATTGCTAACTTTGTCACATCACATACTTAGTTTAGTAGTATGAGCGTAAGATTGCACATTAGTATTCAAATGATTAGTACAAGGTCGTATGAAATAAATAATAATAATCCAAAGATAATTTATTGTATTATGCATATTATTAGATTAAATGTTAATTTATGGTCTATACCTAAACCGGTATTTTATAGTGACGCAATACACTTGAGATTTTGGAATATAGACGTTACCAGTAACTCCCGTCTGCGTCCCACCGGAATTTCACTTTTCCGGGATAAAAATAACTAATGTTAATCTGGAATACGAGTAGTGTATCATTCGATCAGTAAGATTTTTGAAAAGGTTTTAGTTAATTGGACGTGCATGGACACAGGCCACACTTCCGATTCGATTCGGTGACTTGGGGATAAGGAATACCTCATAAGTTGCCCTCCCGGCGTTTCAATCTGCGGTTCATAGTACTCAGGGTCTGGTAAATCAAATATTAAACCCCTCCATTGGTTGCCAACCACCCGAGTTTTTGGATGAAGCCAGGGATGCCTGGGCTGCGGTTTGCCCCAATACAATTCCTCCTATTGTTCCCAAGTTACAACGGCTGTGGGATGAACCGTTTTGCCAACTTGTGTCTAAAAACTTAATTAATACGGCTACAAACCAAACTGACCCAGCCCGCCTCTTAGCCGCTTCTGCTCCAAGCTCTGCTTTCTACCCATCACATTATCATACACTGTTAGCCTGCGCCTAGGCCTTAGTATAACCCAACCCCATATCTGCCGTTGTGGAGAAGCTGTGGACGCCTTAGGCTAACACGACCTCTCCTGCTCGAAAAGTGCAGGCCGCATTCCCCGATACGCCTCTCTGGATGACTTAATCCGGAAAGCCCTTGCCACAGTCAATGTGCCGGCTTTTCTAGAGCCGAAGTACCTATAACGACTGAAAGTGACAAGGTACATAAATTATCACTTATTTATGACGTTGACTGTACCTTACATATTTAACTAGCTAGCTAGGGTCAATTGTTTTTCGTCATTTTTGGCAAAACGTCGTCTTAGTGTTCTAGACGGTATTCCATATGTTCAGACTTCTTCATTGACTCCTTTTCTCCCTTCTTCATTTTCTCGAAGGCTGCTCGCAAGCTGTCTGAAGACCAGGCGAACGTTACGCGGGACTACGCCATGTTTTCTCTCATATTTACAAGGCATTTCGACCCTCTGCAACATAAAAATTCTTTGAAACAAGTTGAGGATAGATGCCCTTAGGGGCATCTATAGCGATCGAAAACGGGGCAACTATACTTTTCGCAGAGAATAGATGCCCTTTTCGATAAAAAACCAAGTAACGATAAAATCACTATAAAATATATTAATCCATGCAGCCTACACTTCAGTGCAACCAAATGAGTTAGTTAAAAGCGCAAATTATAAGCCAGTCTAAAGTTATTCAATAACAAATCTCACCGCGGATCTGGCCGCGGAAGGTTTTGGCACTCATGGACTAAACGCGTTCGCTCTTGCTGATAGCAGCGGCCTGGGCTGGGTTTGCAGGGAGGGGGCTTGCTATTATTAAGTGGAATTTTGGTCCCACAGCCTTGCTAAAAGTAGAAATTTAAATCGAGGCATCTAACCCACTGGGGCATCTATCCTGGAATTACCCTATCACACGTAACGACGGCAAGAGGCCCGACGGAATGTCACTTATGCCTTGGAAGCAAGACAGGACTCTGGTTTGGGATGCGACCAGCGTGGATTCAGTGGCAACTTCGCATATTGCCACCACTTCCATTCGTGCAGGTGCGGCGGCCACTGCGGCTGAACACCTCAAACGGCGCAAATATGCTTGTAGAGGGCAGGCTCACTTATTTGTACCGTTTGGGGTAAAAACTAGGCCCATGGGGTCCAGACGCGAAGGAACTTTCAAAAGAAATTTCTTCGCGGCTGGTAAAAACGACTAGCGACCAGAAGGCAGGCAGCTATTTTCATCAACGATTGAGCCTAGCCATTCAACGTAGAAACGCTGCTTGCCTTCTAGGAACTATGCCATCGGGTGTTATTCTAAAAGATATTCTAAGTTCAGTTTCTATTTTTTTTCTTTATTAGCTGTACATACCTATACTTAGGTTATCTTATCGTGTTGGATGCGGGTGGCACGGGACCGATCTGTTTGGCGAGCCTTGGGGGAGGCCTATGTTCAGCAGTGGACGTCTTTCGGCTGAAATGATGATGAATGATAGGTTATCTAGTTTAGGTAATTATATCAAAGACGCTGCCGAGACGTTATACTGCTCCTTTTTTCTGTACTGTGGTTATGGAGTGAATACATAGATTTAACTTGCTTATATTCAGTTCTGAGTATTGTTGTTATATGAAATACCTGGTATTTGGTATTACTCCACCAGTAAAATCGCAAATAGATATATTTACTTAATATAATTCTAGCATGCACTTGTAGCATCGTACCTAAATATAAACTAAGGTAGAATTGGATAAAAACATGAACATAAAATATTAGCAAACCTGTAATAATCGGTGAAACGATAAGCCGTCTGTCACGTCGCGTTGCCGCGTGCGGAAGGTCAAGTTGCAACATGACCGGCTCCCGAATCAGTCCTCGACGTGTCTACGCTCATGTAGATCTAACTCAAAACACAAAATTAACGATTAATTAGCTAGGTAAGAAGTCACTTTAGAAAACTCTATTAAAACTTCACGCTTGAACGACTCTAAATAGAATTGAGTAAACGATTGTTACGTAACATGAACTCCGTGCTGCAAAATGGTCTGATATTTAAAGATGACAGGATGATTCTTTGGTATTCCAATCGCTCTTAATTACTTACTTTCGTTTTGTTACTGACGAAATAAGTGACAAATGGCCACTTCAAATAGAAATTCACAGCTGTACTGAGACCGCACCTAGTGGTTATTATAATAGTTATGTATAGGTAATTCTTGAGCTTATGTTACCAAAATTATGCGAATTAAACATTAACAGTAGGTAAGTAGGTAATAATCAAAAATCACGGATGTGGCAATGAAACCAGTTATATTATGTTTTGCTACAGCTAAAATATTTGGATCCAATGGGCAAATACTTTTTTGTTTTAGTTTATAACTATCAAAACAACGATGGATCCTTTGAATCGCATAATTAGTGGTTAACCTAGTGAAACTAAAGTGATTTTTGTGTGACAGGCTTATTGAATGGCTGTACAAATCTAATACCTAAATGAAGACTTGACTTTATAATAAGTCTATATGTAATGACACGCAGCGACCAAATAAAGTTTTATAACCTCCTACACAAGTGAATGTGTGACCTACCTGATAGGTGTTTAAGGTGTTTCACAAAATGCGGTCAATCTTTAAACGCTTGCCCAAGCATTATTAAAATATTTAGTAAAATATTGCTATAGATTATATTATTTTCTACCCAACTGCAACTTATTAGTAAGCAAAATTGTTTCCGTATAATGTTAAATGCTAGTCCATGACCTTGTCTAAGGTACGCATGGCTTCGATGAGTCAAATAATTTCAGGCATTAAAATACACATAATGACACAGTAATCATAACAGCGAATTTAAAACTCATTACATACGTCCGACATACGGATCCCATGCGTATTTTAGCATAAAGCAGCATCTTTAGAAATTCGCTTAAGATCTGGTTAACTATGTTCTAATTGTAATTATGTTAATGTGAGTTCATCTGTACCCGCCCGTGTTCGGTTGCTGTTATCTATTAGGGCCGATTGCATGGTCCAGGATATAATTATAAAACCTAAGTTAGGGTTAATAGTTCCATTCATTTTGAAATGACTTAAACCTGGAATAAAAGTTAACTAAGAGTTAAAAAATTAAATCTGGTCCACGCAAGCCCACGTTAGGAAATATCTGTGAAAAAGAATGTTCTTATTAAGTACCACAAAAACCAACCATCAGAATCCGGTTGCTCTACATTAATTTTCCCGCAGTAGGTACCTACAATAACGCGAAAATTCGACCCCATCACGGTGATGGGGCAGTTCCGGCACAGGCTTCCGTCGTGAGTGTCACTGCCGACCTAACGTGAACAAACAACCGATTGTCAACATTATAATTACCAAGGAACTACTTAGCTACCCATTACAGAAAAAAATATACGTGCATCAGAGCCAGATATAGCGTAATCGGTAATGCTACCTTACATAAACTAGCATAATACTGTTTATCTAACCATTGGCAAGAACGGTTTTAAAGGGAGAATTATTTTCTTATTTTATAGTTATTAAAAATAACCGTGGAAGCCCTGTCTGGCTGGGTGTTAAGGCAGTAGGTATTTTACTTAAAGAAAACCGCGTTACCTCGAGTCCTGGAGCTAAAGAGGATAGAATTCAGTGCGTCGAGCATGCGTCAGGTGCTTGGCAAGCGCTGACGGGGTTCAGAGACCCGGCGGCGTGGAAAGTTGCCCACCCAGTTGTAATCCCGACCGAACTTGTTCCCGCATTTTACATAATTCCAACTCTCGCTGACTGCATCCATCTTATACTGGATTACTTTTTACTTCTTGTTGCTCATTACATGAGTGGATAATTGAGTATTGACAATTTTTAATGCAAATATTAACTGCACCGTAACGTAATTTATTATGATTTTGTGTCCATGACTACTCGAAACGTTCACCATTTAAATCTACGACGGTTATAATAATACAAGTTTTCTAAGATTATTTTCAGATTACAAACGATCTGTGAAAATAGCAGCGGCATAGCTCAATCGTACCTTCACGGCTTAAAATAATTCGATAAGCTGTGTTCTCACAGCCGTTGACCCCAGTGAGCGGTAGCAATTGCTGCTCTAACCAATGTTTAAATTATTTGCAACTCATTCTATTACCGAAAGTAGAAGAATACTATAGATTTTGTATATTTATGATTTATTTATACAATTCTAAAGTAAAAACATGATTAAAGTAAGTTTACTTTTGTTACCACGGTTACCATACGTACTTAATGCCATATTTTTGGAGTACTGTCAGCTACAAAAGGAAGAATTGAAGTACCTACTTACGCGAATACCCAAACAACTGAAAGTCGCTACCCGCAGCCGTAGGTGCCCTCCCAAATACGGTAGAACTGCTTTCGCAACCATTTCTAAGCCAAGCTGTCTGTGTGGCACTCAGTAGAAGGCGTGGTAAGAATTCCTAACCAAACAAATTCCTATAAAACCAAACTAATAAGTAGTCAAATACAGTTATTTTTAAACATATTTGAGTTTTACAATTATAGAATTAATTCCCTGAAACAAAATTTTAATAAATCCTTCTGGTATTTAGTAATGTAAATGTATTACACATTGTATTGTATGCGTCACTTAATAGAAAATTCCGAAAAAGATATATTAACAACCAATAGACAACTTTTACTTACTCTACTCTGCATTAATTTAAACGCCAACAGACCATCATCATAATAAATAGTCGTTTGTGATATGATATGTAAACGAATATGTTCTCTTAGATAAATTTAAGGCGTTAATTTGGAAACAAAAAGATGGCTGTGTTGTTTTGAATAGTTTTATTGAGTTTAAGAGGATACGATGGCTGAGAGACTTTTGAGAAATAAGTATTTTAATGAAATGTCGCTGTCTCGCCCGAACCCCTCCGTGTCAGTACAGCGAGAGCGGGACAACTGCAGCTCAGACCGTTAATAGGCGCGTAAAATTGATCAAAACAGCATTTAATTACGTTTGTATGGAGAAATGGTGCGCATCGTATCCTCTTAAAGCGAAAAAAATCGATATTGCAAATCTCATATTAATAAGTTCATTCGATTACAAGAAATAAGTATTAAAGATAAGTTGGCAGATGCATTAACAATTAACATGAAGGCTAGTTGGTAAAATCCCACCGTCAAACTCTGTATCTGTTGTTAGGTTAGGTTCTGTATCTACTCGTATTATCTGATCGTTGGTAGGCAGGGTAGGTAACGCCGTCACACATGTAAAACGAAATGCCTTGTCGAAAACTATGACTTTTCGAAATAACATCCGTTTTGATAAGATATTGTATGACATTGAGGTGGAGAAGACGCCAGAAGTCACTAAAATAATGAAATATTTCTCATTTGAAATGTCATGTTGTGCTAATTAGGTAGTTATTTAGCGTCAGTATTGATAAGTTAAACAGTTACGTGCATGCAGAATACACAGTTTCCCAGAGAAATCGCAAACACGTCGACGGGGTCGGGCGCGGCGGCGCGGACTCGTGATCGCCTCATCTCGAATGTCGACATCAACATCCTCAAGCATCTCATATGTAACAGCCGGTGCCAGAATATTTAAATAACCTTTAATTAAATAGTAAGTAGCGATCACTGCGGCTTCTTCCTTTTGTGTAAGAAAGGCAGATTTCTAAATAATTCATTATACTTAATTACTCATTATCGCTCAACGTTCTATTTTTATTTTTTGATGCAATAGTTTACAAGTTAAAGGGTTATTTTATCTATGAAAAACCTCTTCAAAAATGAGTCGTTTTCAAAAAAATTGTACATAGTTAAGGGCTTAATCATAACAAAATCACGATCGCTTCCTTTGTATAACGAAAGTTAGTCAAACAAAATATATGGGTAACTTTCGTCACACAAAGGAATCAATTAAGTTTAGTTTTTATTAAATAATCCGTTAATTGTGGTTTACTAACGTTTCGCAAATTACGTTTCCCAAACTGATTCATTTGGCAAATGTTTCATTTCCCAAATGTTTATTTTTTCTGAAACTGTAAACTTTTCAGGATTGTTATAAAACAAACCTAACCTAACCTAACCTACAGAATAGTCCTGAAATATATCCTGAATAGTTTACTTTACAGTTTCAGAAACAATAAACATTTGGGAAATGAAACATTTGCCAAATGAATCAGTTTGGGAAACGTTATTTGCCAAACGAAAGTACACCGTTAATTGTATACACTTTTTTTGAAAATGACTTAATTATCACTGTAGGTACTTAATCGGTGATGTTGAAAAATGCTGGCTGTGATTTAATTTTTATTTCTAGACTCGTTTAATTAAAAATTCTTGTTCAAAAGATTTGTTTTACTGTCAAACCACACTTTAACGATAACAGTGATTAAAAAATTTTATTTGTATGATTTTATTCATTCTCATTAAAATCTTACTTTTCACCACACAATATTAATGCCTGTGTCTAGGTTTCAATCAACTTAAATCATAGGCATTTTATTGGGTACGTGTTACAAAAGCTAGTTACGAATACCTACCTACATACCATATATTTAAAATTGAACAGTGTAGGAAGCGAAAGCAACCTCGACGCCCATTAGCAGCTTACAAGCTCGCTTTATTGAACGTCATCGCATACGCTCTTGTTACGATTGTTCGGAGAAGATCTCAAGTTTGCGTGAATGTGCGGTAACACGAGCCAAAAGCCGAGCACGGAAATAGGCACCTAAACTTAACTTCATGCTGGCATATTAAGTATGCACTTCTCTATTTCCAAGGTGATAAGAGAGTGTTTAGATCATTTTGAGCACCACAACTGCTCATCCATTTCTACTGCTGACTGTGCTGATTATGTTGAAAGTGATGGTTTGAAAGATAGAGAGACCATGGATTAACGGGCATTGATTCCAACTGCTAGTGCAGGCACAGAATGAGTAATAGTCTAATAGTAAAAGTATAGCATACTAGCGTAGTAGGGTAGTAGTAGCATGGTTAAGTAGGAAATCAGTAAAAATGGAAGAACAATTTTGGGAATGCCTAAAAAAATTACCTACGGTTTTATATTTTCTTTTGTATAGACAAGACAATATAATAAACTAATATCAATATTTTTTATTTAGTTCACTTAAAAATTAAATTAAATTAACCATCATCATCATCATCTCTGCCGTAGGACATCCACTGCTAGGCCTCCCTCATTGATACCCATTATTGCGGTTGGAAGCGCCATGCATTCTAAATAATTCTATTCCACACAGAATAAAGTACAACTTATATTTCACGACATAATTATTTCAATGTCAAATGAAGGTCATTGCTTATTTGATACCTATATAATAAATGCATTACATTATATTAAAAACTACAGAAAATGATTAAAAAAATATTTATCTGAAATGGTTTTCGATTTACTATACAATACAAAAAAATAGACAACCCCAATTACCTACCAACCAGTTTTACTTATCACATTATTGTCGTGCAAGAGTAAAAAAATAGACAAAGTAGTTTCTTATTTAAATAGAATAATTTAGAAGTGTATTTCCATAGTCCTTATGGAATATGTCTGTTAATGTCAAGTCTCCGACTGCTGTAGTTTAGGCTGCGCGTCAATCAGTCACGTTACTCTTTTACAGGGTTTAGTCAAATTAAAATAATCGCATTAAACAATTTCAAATAAAAAAGACGTATTTTTACGTAGACGGATTTGCTTTTATACACATATATAAATAATAGCACGACGGGTACCTAATGAATGTAATGCAGTTAGAGCTGCTCTGCATACTTTCTCCTTGCTGGACCACCACCCGCTGCTCACAACTCCTTGCTGCTGCAGGCTGGACTCGTTGCACAAACAAAGCTGTCTAACGCCTTGTATAATACTAAACTTATCCCGTGAAAGAATAAAGAGTTGGCTAACTCTCTACCCCGTGGGAATTTCGAAAAAACCTTTAGTTTACTTATATGATCCTCAGGAAATGTGTGTTTTAAACACAGAGGGCAGCATGATGGCAAAAAATGTCTACATTTAGTTGTTAATACCTACATTACTATAAGCCGCACCGAGGTATTCTTAGATGATATTGGTACATCGTCTAGTTAACACTTCAAAATTATTTTTCTTTGGTATAATATGTACTAACGTTAGTAAATATTTCCTCAGCAGTGCTTCCTCTAGGTGTCGTAATTATAATTGTTTCCTTTCAGATAGATAATGATCCGTTCTATTTTCGGAGAAGGAAGTTAATTATTCTGTTTCCTCCTAAAAACAGTAAAATCTCAATTGTGTTTGATCACAGGAGTACGAACCTCATGCGTGGCAATGGCTTCACGTAATTAAACCCACAAGGTTGTACGAAATCGACGTTGTCAATTATCTTATATCCATCTACGAGCCGACGTTTAACCTTAAATGAGCTTTAATGATTTCGACTCGGCAATATTTTAAGTAAGGTGATTGTGGGTCCATCCATATCCACACAACTCTATATAGTTATGTATTAAATTTGTGTCATTTTGGCGTTGACTTAAGCTAAAACGACCGCTTTAGCCTAGTTGGTAGTGACCCTGCCTACGAAGCATGAGGTCCTGGGTTCAAATCCCGGTAAGGGCATTTATTTGTGTGGTGAGCACGAATATTTGTTCCTGAGTTATGGATGTTTTCTATGTATTTAAGTATTTATTTATCTATATAAGTATGTCTATCGTCGTCTAGTACCCATAGTACAAGCTTTGCTTAGTTTGGGACTAGGTCGATTTGTGTGAGATTGTCCCCTAATATTATTATTATTATTATTATTATTATTAATGTATAATCTATGCCTCCGATAAACGCTAAAGCACTAACGATGACTTGAGTAATAACCATCTTACTCATAGGTATTAAGACTAAAATGTCCGGTACTTCCAACATCGAATGGTGCTCAGCTTACGACTGAACATACCTACAATCATTTAAATTACTTCTCGCAGTTTATTTTATACTACACCATAAGTTTATCATTTTCATCTCCGAAATAATACTTACAAAACACTCTTACAAACAAAGCCGGGGATGATCACAGGTATATGTGAAAAGCACCTATAGTTGAGTTTATCGACATAGG
Organism: Archips xylosteana; assembly: GCA_947563465.1. Taxonomy (NCBI): domain Eukaryota; kingdom Metazoa; phylum Arthropoda; class Insecta; order Lepidoptera; family Tortricidae; genus Archips; species Archips xylosteana. The sequence continues at coordinate 21,122,490 of OX387343.1, forward strand.
TACTCCCTACCTGTCTTTACATATTGCCCCCTAAATTTCGATGTCTCACCATAACTAATAAGCTTACAAGTAGAACTAGCTAAACACCTTAAGTTAGCTTGAAAACAAGAATTACGCCGCCCCGTCCCCCTGTGAATTTCAAGCTTCCGAAACGTTGTACTTTGATGATGTAAGAGTTATTTGCACAGTTTCATTACACTGGTACCGCAATGTCCTCGATTCATTACAAGCACTAAGTCAACTCTTTAATTTTCTTACAAAATTCCCCCCCAAACCAACACGCAAATTGGTAAATAATTGTTCAAATTCGAATTTATGCGCCTTTTGCAATACCTTACGTACTTAAAACGCAGAATTCAAAATTAGGTGCCAAATAATCATTACTGCACGTCTTGTTATTTCGAGCCTCAGAGTAATCGTATTAAAAACATTTTGACGAGTACCTACACTTTCCAGTTGTGCCAACCTGTAGCTTTTATGTCTATTTTCCACTTTATGATTAATAATAAATAGTGTTACAAGCATTTACCTAAACCTAACCCATCTCATCGCCAAACGCCTATGTATACATTTTATAAATAACGTTAATGAAGGCTACTATCGTAGTATTTTTTACTAAATTATATAAATTACTAGCGTGAACCAATGAGCCTGAGACTTCAGATTGCAAAGTAGAGCTAGATAGTGGCTAATAATTTTTGCTGGTGCGGCGCGCAGCCCTTGCGCAACCGACAGGAATGGACAAAATCTGCGCAGGCGCCGTCTCAAGGCGGTCTACCATGCGCTTGCTATCAATAACAAAATTACCGGATTTAACAAAAATCAATAAAATTTCAGGTAGCGTTTTGCTGAATCAACTTAGGTACAGTCGCCATTATAAACATCGGAAGTGCTCATATTTAAATATCTGATAACGCACTAAGAATATGGACAATACAGTCATGTTAAAATATTTCTGTTCTGAGCTCCTAGAAAGCTCTAATGTCTACCCTCTATGATGTTGATGACAACTGTACTTATCGGCTCTAAAAACAATACAAAAGATACTTTGAAAACCGAATATTTTAATTGCATTATTAGGATAGGTACATGCAGTTCTATTGTCACAATCATAATGTGGAGCTGACTTTGGATATAAGTACCTACCTGCAACAAAATCAATAGCGATAGTTATTAACATCCGGTTGCAGCGGAAGTAACGGTAAGGAGTCGCCTGCGCGCGCGTGCGCCTGCGAGGCTGCGCGCCTGGGCTCATACCGCAATATCAGTTCATTGCCAGGTAAAAGTTGACCGACCACTAGTACTTCCTTATGCAATACTATGGTATTTCAAATTGGTCAAAATCGGTTTTGCCGAAACTAAAATCAAATCGTAGGTACCTAATATTTATTTAGTGTTGCACATGCCTTATTAACATGTAGTTATAACAAATATAATATGTTGGCTTTTAAAATTCAATTTCTATTTTTATTAATGTTAATGCCATTAAGGGAAAATAATAATAATTAATCTTTATAACTAATAATAATCATTTACAATTAAATATACTGCTTACTTTACGACAGGCATGCTTAAACGTCCTTAGACAAGAAACTTGGGGGTCATAAGACCTCGAAGATTTAATGCGACACAAATGTATGGAGTGGAACAGTAAAAAATACCTAGGCACATACTTTTTTAATCACCGAAAAGTATCTCTGTATTACGTAAAAATAAATATACATAGGTACTTCAACATTGAAACTTGTATAATGTCTGCATATTAATGTACACTTACTACTTTCAATGATCATTTACCAGCAGATTATAATTTTGATGCATTTTTATTGATCACGATTACGTAAGCACACAAGAAATATTTCGGGATTCAGTAATAGGTATTATGTTGGCATATTTCATACTAAATACGAACTGAAACATGGATGCACAGAAAAAACACAGGAAAAGACCAGCTCCGGGAATCGAGTCCGGGTCCTCAGCATACATATATTATGTTGGCCTTGTAAAATTTTGTCTAACTAAATCAATTGCTTAACTAAGTAAATACAAATAATAACGACGTCGCTGCAATTAACGCTAAAGCAGACTTGATTACAAGCCTTGTAACTGCTAGCTGGATACAGCTTCTGCCTCCATATCTAACATTAGGATTTAAGCACCAGATAAATTTAGGAAGTATATAAAAACAAATACAGGTTGGACCCGTTCACGATAACTCGGGATAACCAACTAATTCCGGCAACAGCTGTTGACAGTCCTGTAAAACATGATAGTCCATTATCCGAAGTAATACAACTTATCCCCACGCGGTCAGGGTTCGTTTACCTCGGGACAACTTTACTGTTCTCATTAAGTACGTCTTATGTTTCCGTTGGTCACTGACCATTAGATTTACAGTTACACCACCCAAAATTGCTAAACTTGATTACCTACCTCCTGCTATTACTATTCAAAAACGGATGATTTGAACTGGGCTATGAGGATACACCTGCATCCTTATAAATTTAGAACTGCCTAAGTGATGTCTCTATGATACGACTTATAAGTAATTGAAGTATGTAGGTAAAATATTTCCATATTCCGGACCTTATGAATTTTTTCAATACATAAGTAAATGTAATTTGAGCTCCTTAGCTGGATCCCTAGCGCTCCAAATATCACAAAATACAAACTTTCCATATACACAATTAACGGATTTAATTAAAACATAACTTAAATGATACCCTTGTGTAACGAAAGTTACCCATATAGTTCTTATGACTAATTTTCGTCACACAAAGGAAGCGATCGTGATTTTTGTTTTTATTAAGCCCTTAACTATGTACAATTTTGTTTTAAAAACGACTCATAAGCACCTACCATGTATTATTATGTAGTAGTAAATGTTACATGTCACGTCACAGTTTAGACAAAGGAAATGCTTAAAATTCTTGAAAGATCAGACAAAAGCCTCATCCAAGGCTAAGGTGCCGAGCGGCGTATGAGTCACGCACTGGATACCGATGCCGTGAGCTTTATTATTACCATAAAGCTCAATATATATGCTAACATTGCGCATGGAAAAATATCTAGATATTATTTTTAATCTATTCAAACGATCCTAAATAAATAGTTAGTTACGTGCAACGGAAGACTTTTTAAGAATTTTCGGAACTAAGCGCTCCGTGTCTGCGTGAATTTTAATTAGTTTGGTAGGCATTTTATAATTCAGTAAGCTTGCGAAGATAGCGCAGAATTTTTATAATTTAACCTCAACTATGCCGACGTGGGTTCAGCTTGGTTTTGAAGCGTGAAAACAATCGAAATGCTGATCCCACGCGACCGCGGTAAGGTTGCGTGACGGAGGCTGCGCAAAACGCGCTCGGCTATTCACATACCTGCCTACCACAACGTCCACAACTCACATTAGTGTTAGTCCAATTTGCAGTTGCACGCATTAGCGAGTCTTTTACATGGGTACAGTCGACGTCATAAATAAGTGATCACTATTGTGCCTTGTCGCTTTCAGTCGTTACTTTCGTATGGCTTTTCAAACGTGACGTTATAGTGACAAGATACAAAAGTGATCACTTATTTATGACGTTGAACCTAAAAGTTATACAATTTTCCGGTTTATAAATCATGTCTATACCTACCAAATTTTATCTGATTCGTTTCAACGGTTTAAGCGTGAAAAGGTAACATACAGACAAATTGAGTTACTTTCGCATTTTTAATATTAGTGAGCATAATAGATTAAAATACATAAATACAAAGATTTGATCTTGACTAACTCTTTTGTTGCCTACCAAAGAATTTGTAAAATGATGATGAATGATTGTGATATTTTCAAAATATACACTTGTAATATACACAGAGGGATACTGGCCACATTTCGTGTGCCCTTCACATCTCGTACGCTCGCGCGTGTCGCAAGCGTCGCGGGACCTGATCGGAATATCCTCGACCGAACAGTGACTGCAACGCTCTCTGCAAAGAATCTCTGATCGTGTTTTGCTTGCTTTAAAAGTCATTTGTATGATTACGAATTCGAGGTCGATGCTAATGTGGACCTTATGACCTTGATGATACTCGTCCGGAATAAATATGTCGCATGACGTGTATTAGGTAAGTACCAACAGTAAAATTATGTAAAAACCAACACAAACTCTATCTCACTTTCGCGCACAGCTGGAGGTGGTTGGCCATCAGGGAGCGTAGGAACATCCACGTTCTGTCATTGCTTTTCAACACTCTTTTTAATCCTTCCGCCCCTTTATACCTTTCCGAGCGTTTCAGCTACTTGGCCGAAGGAAGCCAGCATCGTTTGCGGTCGAGTACCAATCTCCTTTTGGCCTGTCCTACTTCTTCCAAAATTTACTCTTAATCATTTACAGTGCAATCTGCTAGACTATGGAATCGATTACCCACCTCCATTAGGCAATCTCCCTCCGTGGTGTCGTTCAGGGAAGCTTTGAAGAAGATGTGGCTCACACCTTCTCTTTAATATATTGAGAACACTGCTTATTTAATGTATGTAGTTATTATGCATATGTATGTTGTATATGGTAGTATATTTTTAATAGGTTTCTTTATATTATTACTTTATGTATTGTATTTACTAAAAGTTGTATTGAAGCCTTTGCTTTGTCCGACTATTTTATTTTTACTTACTTTTTGTCGGTCCCTTACTAAATGCTCCTTTCATCCGCTCAAAGGTTGACTGGTAGAGATCCCTTAAAGGGATAAGTTCGCCTTTGTATATGCATTTCACCGGTTGTCAATAATGTTTTTCTTTTTTTTCCTTATTTTTGTATAATAAAGAGTTTACATACATACATACAACATACAAACCAGTGCCTACTATTATGTACTATACTATATATGCCTATATAATATCGGGGAAAAAAGCAAAACAAAAAATCAACAGATTTGTTTTAAAATACTAGCTGCAGACCCCGCAAACGTTGTTTTAAAATACTAGCTGCAGACCTCGCAAACGTTGTTTTAAAATACTAGCTGCAGACCTCGCAAACGTTGTTTTAAAATACTAGCTGCAGACCTCGCAAACGTTGTTTTAAAATACTAGCTGCAGACCTCGCAAACGTTGTTTTAAAATACTAGCTGCAGACCTCGCAAACGTTGTTTTAAAATACTAGCTGCAGACCTCGCAAAAGTTGTTTTAAAATACTAGCTGCAGACCTCGCAATCGTTGTTTTAAAATACTAGCTGCAGACCTCGCAAAAGTTGTTTTAAAATACTAGCTGCAGACCTCGCAAACGTTGTTTTAAAATACTAGCTGCAGACCTCGCAAACGTTGTTTTGGGGCTCTAGTGAAAAAGGGGTTAATTCTGCATAAGTTACCCAAGCAGCAAAACAGTCGTATGAGCAAAGCTTCTTACAGCTAAAGATCGAGAAATAGTCTTAAAAAGGAGTTAAAGATGCCAAATCGTCGTATAAAAGAACTATACTCCACTCTTTAGCATTTTCGCATTTTGGTCGTAAAACTATGTCGACTAAACGTTTACTTGACATGTTTACAGCGCGTTTACTCAATTATTATATAAATGTGCCAAATTTCACTTATATACCACTTTAAGTTCTAAATTAGCTGTATAAAAGCTTCTAATTTTCTAATTAACTGCTGAAGATGCCTTTTTGTCAATCGACATTGTTCCCGTAGAAGCATTATAATGGTAAAAAAGCTGCTTATATGACCAAATAGCATCTTAGTTACTCTCATAGCACTAATTGTTGTATAAAAGATATCGATTCACTATTACAGCACCTGTCGAGAGAAAGTTCTAGAAGTGACTGTTATAGCACCTACAGCGTTTCAGTTGCACTTTTTAAGCCATCATGTTGCAAAAAGTAGCATAAATGATCTTTGAAAGCTTTTACAGCACCAAACCGCAATTTCATGAGTTTACGTTAGAGGTTCTAGAAACCGGCCAAGTGCGAATCGGACTCGCGCACGAAGGGTTCCGTACCATTATCTATTCATTCATTCATTCATCCCAGCCTATATACGTCCCACTGCAGGGCACTGGCCTCCTCTCAGAATGAGAGGGCTTGAGTCATTGTTCCCACGCAGGCCCTGTGCGGATTGGGAACTTCACACACATCATTGAATTTCTTCACAGGTGTATGCAGGTTTCCTCACGATGTTTTCCTTCACCGTAAAGCTCATGGTAAATTACTATTGTAATTTCGCACATAAATTCCGAAAAACTCAGAGGTGCAACAGCAAAAAAAATGTTTGTTGTATGGGAGCCCCCCTAAATATTTATTTTGCTCTGTTTTTTAGTATTTTTTGTTTTAGCAGCAACCAAAATACATCATCTGTGAAAAATTCATCTGTGAAAACTGTCTAGCTATCACGGTTCATGAGATACACTCTGGTGACAGACGGACGGATGGACAGCGAAGCCTCAATAATAGGGTCACGTTGTTACCCTTTGGGACCGGAACCCTAAAAATGGATTATAATCAGTGGAAAAAATTTACAATACATTTACAATTAAAAATATTAAACTGTGTGTTTGTAGTCAGTAAAACAACAGTCAATAATTATGTATAATTTAGTATACTGTGGCGGAACATACATTCATGTAACTTTACTACTGACATGACAATTGTACCAACTTTGTGTATAATTTAGCAAAACAAATTATTTGACTTGATTTGTTTACCTACTTTGTTAAAAAGAAAGTATTTATCATATACAATAAGGAACCCCAATATTGTCTACAATGGCGTCTGCATAGTAATGTAAATGTAATATATTTGCTAACTTTCAACTAAAAGTCGAATAAAAGTCGTAAGATGGCAAACGTACTGCTATAATGGCGGAACAATTCCACTTGATATTTTAATTTTATAAATAAGTTCTTAATACTTCAAAAATAAGGAGGCCCGTTAAAATAATAACTAGAAATATGAGGAAGTTAATCGAAAAATGAAATTTCACATTGAAATTTAGTATGTTACACGAATAATAGCTAACATCGAAAACATATTATTTGAAAGAACATGGCTACCATTCTATAGTTGTCAAGTGGAAGAAATTACAATCGTTTTCTTGTTTTCTGACACACACATTTAAAAGCTGCAAATACTTCGAACACTTAGTGCTATAAAGCTCGCCTTGTTGCGATCAATCGACTAAACAGCTGAGTGAATGCAACAAAGTAGCTATCAGAGCACTATTAAGTCGAGTAAAAGCAATTTTGTTGCTATTATTCGACATATTAGTTGACTAATGGCGAAATGATTGCTATTATAGCATTAATGGTGCTGCATGTCGCTTTTTCTCGACTTATAGCATCGTTTGTTCTTAACTCGACTATTTTACGACAATTATAGGACTTTAAGCTGACAGATTTGTGCCCAAATCGCGTCGAGTAAACGTATACCGCGCTATTACTCGACAGTTTATAGACCCTTTTCTCAGGTAAGTAATACGAGATATAACAACTTATTATCTAATATTCATAATATATACGCTCACTTTATATAAACTCTTTTAGTATAAAGTTCACTGGATATAATGAACAAAAAGTATAATTTTAAAATATATAATTTTGTAATGTACAACGTTGTTTATATATAATATCAATTGATATAACGATCAAAGCGTATAATATTCATAACACCTAAGATTTAAAACGTATAAATTCATTAAAACTATGATGCAAGCAAACATCAAGCAATCCATTCATTTTTTCCGCTCTGTTACAAAAGAAACCTTACACCGAAGGCTAAGTCGGGAGCTATGCTACGCTTCGCTCCCGCCTTAGCCTTCTGAAACTAACCTATCCAAGTCACTTCTGCCAAGAAAAGTCTTGCTCGCTCGCTTCGCTCGCTCGCCGCCACTTAATTTAACATTTACACATATTATTATATATCATGACTGTTATACCTAATGTTTATTATGTTAAAAGAAATTAGTCCATCGATATCTTATACAAATTGAAGTTATATAAAAATAACGTTATATAATTTATATAAATATACTTTTTGCTGTTATAGCTAACGTTCATTATATCTTGTGAACGTTATTAAAATGAAATTAGACATTTTGTAATTATATCTCGTGGGACGCACCCCCTTTTCTCAGCTTAAGGTGAAAATAAGAACGTGCTCTCGACTTTTATACGACTTAGTTTTGCTGCTTGGGTTGGACAGCTGATTTCGACTTAACCACCTTTACACATAAAATAGAAAATAGCTGTTTAATTTCTGCAGACTAACGCATGGAAACATTAGTCAATATTCAACCATGATTAAATAGTAGATTGTACACCAAGGGGATAAAGCACTGCATTATGTCACGGGCGCGACATTGTATCCTGAGCGTATCGAGGGACTCCAGATTTAACTCCCGAGCGTAGCGAGGGGGTTTTTAGTTGATTCCCGAGCGAAGCGAGGGAATTAAGATTGAGTCCTGAGAGCAGTGAAGGATTTAAGTGCGCCCAAGGCAAAATCAGTTTTATCCCCGAGGATTATACTCTACTTTTCTCACCTTTTGCGAGACAATAAAAACCAAGGCTACTAGAAAAATACTCGAAATAGACCCAGAAGCACTGATTCTGACACTGACTTTGCGCCTTTCGCAGTTTTCCATTTGTCGAAATCTTTGTAAGCTTTTAAGTATTTTTCCTTCGACTTCTCTGGGAGTACATTATTAACAATTTCTAAGGCTGGCTTGCGCAGACCTGGGTTAGCTACTTAACTCCGAGCGAGGTAACTGCTAACCCAGGGTTAACAAGTGTCAAAATGTATGGAACTGTCATTCTTAACCCAGGGTTACCGATTTAATTTTTTTACCCTGAACTGTGCAAGTGGTCCTAAGGCGTCTAATTTAATGGAATCAGGAGTCAAATCACTTTCGTCACTCGATATTTTCTTAATGTTTTATCTTCTTTTGCAGTTTTGATACTTAAAATTGCAGCGTATTGAAACACTCGCGGCTTTTGTTTAAGTATTTGACTTTGTTTTCGTTCGGCCGCGGAACTGCAAATAAATGAGGCGCGGCGCGGCCCCCGCGGAGCTGGCCACGTTGAGCACCAGCACCAGCACGAGCTGCGCGCTGGCCTGCACGCCGGGCGATTTTGAAATTAGACTTTAAGTGCATACTAATAAGAACTACGAGAAGTGATAATCACATTACTGCCCGGCGAGTTATAATGAAATTCAGTACAACATTACGCCCCGGCGAATGCCAAGGGCTATAATGATTTACTTTGAGAGAGGTTTGCATGATATATAATAAGGCATTGTCGAGCAGGCGGTGTGAAAAAATATTTATAGGGGTGCGGGCGGGTGTTTAGTCAAAACAGATCGTTTATATAAATAGGTTTCAAGACCCTTTGAACATAATATGAACCTTAGCGTACGATGTGCTGGAATCGAATCTGTAGCCTCATCCGGCTCGCCTTTCACTGGCATCGGAACAATGCCATCTGAGCCGAAATCTGCAACAGGTCGGCGCCGCGGGCGCACGGATCACCACGCGCGCACAATCGCGCCCGCCGCCCGCGCCGCTGCTCGCGCGCATTCAAAGCCACGTCGCGCCATCAGTTCAATGCAGACAATTGCTATCTATGCTTAACGCCGAAATGGCAATTGAAGCATTACAAGTACATTCCTTACTATCAGCTCGCAGCGGAGTTAACTTTTCCCCGTGTAATTTTAGCAAAGCTCGATACCAAAGTAGAAAATGTATAGTCCAACTCCCACTCTTCTTTACTATTAAGAACAGTCTTAGAAAAAAAAACAAGCTAAAAGCCGTGAATTGCACTGTACAATGCACGAGCAATAGCATTATAAAGTTTCAAGGTGCAACCTGCAACTTGCACTTTCACGTTGGTCTAACCTGCAATGCAACATGCAACGTGGATTGGCCGCGGACACTGCGAAATGTTTCAATGCCACTTAAGCTTGAACAATTCATATTACACCTCCCACGGCGAAGTCGGAATAACGGTTCAATTACGACCGCGACACGTGAAATCAGTTTTGTTAGTAATAGATAGGTACTTTACAGGAGTTCGAAGCTCGCATGTCATCTTTCTTACTAGCATTTATCCGCCGCTCTTCTCGGCTCCTCTTGAATTATTTAATTAATGTCTCTAGACTTAGCGATTGAGATTAAAGGATTTTACATCCGTAGGTACTTCCCGCTCCTGTAGGAAAATCGGGATAAACGTAGCCTATGCTGCCTACATAACAAATTTCAACAAATCTGTCGTGCCGTTTTAGCTTGAAAGAGTAACAAACACAAGCGCACAGCTAAATACTTACGCACACTCACAAATACCTATGTATTCGCATGTATAATATTATCAGGATTATGCATACTAATAGCGCGTTGTTGGAGTAAAATATTTGCCTTATAATATAATCCTCGTCTTTGTTGGAAATTCTTGATTTTACAATTTTTAGTCCTAGGTATATATACCTACTCACTACAAAATATGCGGCCACAGCATTATATTGATCAAGAAACAGGACTTTATCAGCATCGGCATGAAATGTTCCTATTCCATAATCCATAATCCACTGAAGCTGCTTTACTGACATAAGGTTTTGCTCAGCCTTTCACAACTGGATGGCTGACATTCCTGCATTAAAGATATAGAGGTGCGAATATAAATTCTTGCAATCTGTCCACAGCCGAGTAACACCAAATAAAATAATAACATGCCGTGAGAGATTCATTGCCAATAATAAACGAGGAATCACTATTCTGTACCTCATGTTAGGTACAAATCTCGTCACAGACAATTCAGATGAGCCTGATAATTCTTTTGAACAAAAAAAAACAAATGAAATGCATCGATATACATTCATAAATATATGGTCAAATAAAAGCGATATGTCACTAGATAGCTTATACTAAAGTTCTAAAGCTTTTACTACGGCAGGTAGTCCCAAATCTTTGGTGAAAAAAGTTATCGCTGCACAAAAATAGTTTGAGTTAACTATTTCGTTGGTTTTTTCACCGACTTCAAATAAGGAGGAGGTTATGTTCGACTGTATGTATCTTTATTTTTTTTATTATTTTTTTTAAGTAAGTATGTTCATCGATATCTTCGCCAATTGTGGACCGATTTTCAAAATTATTTTTTTGTTTGAAAGGGTATACTCCTGAGGTGGTCTCATAGGCACCAAGTCAAGATCTGATCATGGGATCTTAGAGAAACCTTCAAATTTTATAGGCAAACCTATGGTGATTTGAGTATTTTTAGCATCAAATGAAGTATTTGCATTCAGACAGTATCATTTGGTAAACTGGATCTGATGAAGAAAACCGCTCGTGGCCAACGGAACTCCACAACGGGTCAAATCTTGCTAGTTAAATTTGACCCACTTCCCGGTTTCCAATTGAAATGAAATTTTGTACGCATGTGTGAATTGGATGACAATACAATATTATTATGACAAGGAGCTGATCTATTGATGGAGCTGGAAGGTGGCCATAGAAACTCTGTAATAAAACGATACAACGCATTGAGTTTGGGCTCGTTTGATTTGTCTTGACGAGTACTTTGATCCTAGGTGGTAACTAGGGTCTGAAGATGGAGTTGGAATGTGACCAGGGGCAAAAAGTACAGTCAGCAAAGAGTGCCTGTTGTATCGTATAAAGTTAATTGTTCTAAAATTTTCTGGCCATGGAATGTTTGGCATACTGTTGAAAGTCCTAAAGCATATTTGTTCGTCCTTATACTGATAATAAGAACATCGAATTACCTACAAGCAACGTAGGTAATATTTCTAATATGAAGTTAAAAAAAACCTACAAACCATCTCCCGTTTGACCTGGTTAGGTTCGTCAGTTATCTTGCGTCCCTCAGAGTGGAAATGGAAGCCTAGCCACCGGAGGGGGGCTCGGGGGCGAAGCCCCCCACAATATAAAGATACAATCAAACCAACCCCCGCTTAACCGGGTAAGGTTCGTTAGTTACCTTACGCTCCTCAAAGCGAAAATAGAAGCCCCGTTCCCGGAAGGGGGGGCTTGGGGGGCGGAGCCCCCGAAATAAAAACTACTTTCAAACTACCCTCCGTTTAACCCGGTTAGGTTAGTTAGCCACCTAGCGTCCCTCAAAGCAGAAACAGAAGCTTCGCTATTGAAGGGGGCAATAAAAAAACACTGCCAAACCACCTCCCGTTTAACTTGGTTATATTTGTTAGTTACCTTGCGTCCCTCAGAGTGGAAATTGAAGCCTTAGTACTGGAAGGGGGCTCGGGGGGGCGGACACCCTCGTAATAAATAACACCTTCATCCACCCCTCGTTTTACCTGTTTAGGTTCGTTAGTTATCTGACGTCCCTCATAGTGGAAATAGAAGCCTCGGTACCGGTAGAGGAGTTTGGGGGGTGGAGCCCCCTGTAATAGAAAATACCTTCAAACCATCCCACGTTTAACCTGGTTAGGTTCGTTAGTTACCTTGCGTCCCTGAGAGCGAAAACAGAAGCGGGGCTTCGTCTACTGGCTATTCCTACGCATATATTTTATACCAAAACAAGTAAATTTTAGACACGAAACTACCGTTCACTAAAACAACTAAAAAGCCAAAAATAAAAATTTTTAAATAAAAAATAGAACTGCCTTCAAAAACACCCAAAAAATATGAAATAAAAATTTACTTAAACCGACTATAATGAGCATGAAAATATCTCTCTACTAATCTGTTTGAAGTCGGGCCTCAGCACGAGCAAGCAGGAGTGGACCTAGTAATTAACAGTAGATTGTTCAACAAGGGACTAAAACTTGTCATTATGATTGTTTAGTCTCGCGTTAAACACTCTACTTTTCACTTTGAATGCGAGGAAAAAACGACGTTTTATACAAAATTACAATATTACTTTTTTACAACGAACGCTCAATACGAATAATGGACATCTGTTCTAAATTCAAATACTATATGTACTTGGCAAAAAACTTTGTCCCGCGGTTTTTTCTTTTCTTTTCTTTTCTTTTTTTTTTTGTAAAGTGACGCTTTAAATGCTTGCATATTCAGCCAACAGATTCAAACTAGTAAACTATTTTAAAACTAATTGGACTAGGTCTGCATAAGAAAATTAATTCATCCTTAATATAATTAAATAGATTAATATTCATAATCACTCATTTATCATGTTTCACGAAATTAAATCTTTTTTTTTAATATTATTGCACAGTTGTTATTTTGAGGTTATTTCCACGCCCTAAAGGCTTCCACAGACCAAAGCGCGAGGCATGCGCGCGATCCACGGAGCGTCCGCAGCGCGCTTCGGTCTGTGGAAGGCTTTAAAATTGTCTATGCTCAGTCACCGAAAATGGCGATAATCCTCCATTCACAAAGACCGTGATTGGCAGTCTAAACAGTTTCCAAAGTAAATTAAAAAAAAATTACTTTAATCCCTAGAGATCAAAAAAGGACTGGTTAGATCATTTCCTCAAAATCGTAATTTCCTTGTAGCAAAATTTCCGTTCGCAGATTTTCCTAAATGTTTTTTTTCTCACCATAGTCTTTTACTGAAGCTTATTTTCACAGGAGCGTTTTTTCCCAATTTGAATTGACACAGAAACAGTGTCGTCGGAGCTCCGCTAACGCGGAGCTCCTTCTTCTGTATGCTTTTGGCCCTTCGGGCCGATTTTTTCTTAACATAACCTAAACCTACCTATGTTTCTGTGTCGATTAAAATTGGGAAAAAACGCTACTGTGAAAATAAGCTTCATTAAAAACTATGGTGAGAAATAAAGCATTTAGGAAACTCTGCGAACGGAAATTTTGCTGCAAGGAAATTACGATTTTGGTAAATTGCTCTAACTAGTCCAAAAAAGAGCTTTAGTCCTGATATACAGAGACTAAAGTAACATTTTAAGAGCATGAGAAGTGAAATAGTACATTATGCATCTAGGGCCGTAAGTAGGGATTACTAATGAGAGTCTATTAGAAGCCCGACGCCGAAGGCGGAGGGCTTTTAATGACTCGAGTTTGTAATCCACTTACTGCCCGTGATAGGTACACACAATGATTTTCATCACATTGCGAGAAAAAAAATCCTAAAATAAAATTAATTTGTCTCTAAACACTTAAATTGAATAAAATAATGGCTACCCGCCAATACAAATTGTCACTTTTTTCGAGTCACCTACCATAGATAATGTAAACTGTGTTTAGTTTAGAATTCGAAAGGTCATACGGCCAGATTCTGCCAACATGTTTAATAAAATATATTTACTAAAATTATTGCAAAACTATTTGATTTAAATTTAAAATATAAAAATAACGAATTTTCATGAAGAGTAGATAAGTTTTGTGATGAAAAATTTGGGTTATAGCTAAGTTTTAATTATAATAAATAAAACGTTGGCTGACTTGAAACCTCCTTAGTCTGAAATTACTTGTTTGCAAATTTTGAAACTAAAGTTAGAACTCCCTTGGGTAGAAAAACTGTACGTAAATCTATAACTCCCTTAAGAACAATTTAGGCCATTGTCATTTAGTATACAAGCATGGAATAACACCATTGACGAGCAAGTGTGATGAAAATAAATAAATAAATATCACGGGACAATTCACACCAATCGACCTAGTCTCAAAGTAAGCAAAGCTTGTGTTATGGGTACTACGCAACGGATAAACATACTTATATAGATAGATACATACTTAATTCAATACATATTAAACACCCAAAACTCGAGAACAAACATTCGTATTTTTCGTACAAATATCTGCCCCAACGCGGGAATCGAACCGGGGACCTCAAGCTTTATAGTAGTAATTTAACTTATCTACACACATAGGTATTAGGTAGTAGGTACTACTCGTATCTATTGGGCTTCTACCACTCCTGCTCACTCGTGCTGAGGCCCGACTTCGAAAAGATTAGTAGAAAGATATTTTCAAGCTCATTATAGTCGGTTAAATTTTTTTTTTTTAATTTTTTTGGGTTTTTTTGAAGGCGGTTCTATTTTTTTATTTAAAAATTTTCTATACTATATTCCTGTATCGCTTTACAGATTATGAAGGTTATGAACTGTCGATGAATTTGTGTCATAATTTTGTTTTTTATTTGTTTTCATAAGTTTTTATCTTGCCATATCTTTTTTTTTGCACAGTGATTCGAGATTTCCCGCCATACATAAAGTTGTAGAATACCTAAGAAAAACCTTTTCAATTATTATATGGCTTGCCGTTATTGGTCCCTAG
This sequence comes from Archips xylosteana, assembly GCA_947563465.1. NCBI lineage: Eukaryota > Metazoa > Arthropoda > Insecta > Lepidoptera > Tortricidae > Archips > Archips xylosteana. The sequence continues at coordinate 21,137,671 of OX387343.1, forward strand.
GCAAGAGTCCATTTTAATCTGCCCCTCCTCCTTTAAAACTCTTCTCTTCCGTAATATTTGTAAATAAGTACATACTTAAGTATAAAGAAAACTCGTCACTGACTAATCAACGCAGAATCCAAACTTTTAAGCCTGTCACCTTCCTTCAATATCAAATATATGTATCTTATATGTTATATGTACAGTACACAAGGATTTTAGGGTAGAAATGAAACTCATTTTTGTTAGTTGTGCTTATTTTATATGTACTTATACGTTAATAAATAAAAATATACAATATGGACATCAAAAAAAAACCTTAATGAAAACTTTTTGTAGTGAAAGCTTAGTGAAAGCGACTACAGTCAAAACCGTTTATAGCGACACCAATTACAACGACGCGACATATTGGATGTAACGACCAAGAAAAAAATCACAACACGATCTTATATAAAGTAACACTGGTTACAATGACTAACCGTGTTTAACGACCAAATATTGCTGCCCCTTGAATGTCGTTATAAACGGTTTTGACTGTAATTAAAAAACATAGCCCTCCTTTGACAGTCGGGTGAAAAGGACTCTATTCTAGAAGTTTCCTGCGAGATTTCTGTTTATGAAACTGCAAAAAAATCTCATAGCGAAGACAACATTATGTTAATCTAGAAAATAACGTTTTACTATGAGTGGAAATATAATAAATATCAGCTAACCACATTTCACTCCTAAATATAAAAAAAGTTAGCCCCTTTCTTTAATTTATTTACAGTTCGATCATTAGTTAAATGTTAAATCAAGTATCACTAGAATTTGATCAAACCACAATACCTTGAACGGCCAGCTATTGACCGGTACGCCGTAGATGCACGCACATGAACAATTCTTTTGACATGAAGTCATTTGGGTATGATATATTTACACAGGATGATTTAAATCTTTATTAAATGTTAATCTTTTTTAAACCTTTTACTATTTGAACAAAACTAATACATATTTGAGTTTCAAGACGCTATATTACCTAATTACACAACAGAGGTCCTTTTTTTATTTAACACTCTGGGCCGCGATTTATCAAGCCTTCTTCTAGTACCTGTCAACAAACAAATAAGAATATAAAAATAGAATATGTAGTAAGTATTAGTTTTGTTGAGTTTTGCTCATGTTTACTAGCTACTCGATTTCCTAGCTTTTGTAAATCAGTAAGTACCTCATAAGTTATTAATATTTACCGGCAACCTATCAATGATTAACCTAAAGTGTCAGTGCCTCCTACATGTTGAACACGCTGTGATAATAATAATTCAAATTATGTTTTACGATTCTTTATTCACTACAGAGATATAAAATTATTATTTACGTCTATGCACCCTACTACGATCATAGATTTCCGTTAAGTATAGCGTTCTTGCTATCCACGGTAAACTATTTAAATATACTGTTTTAAACTTTCGTGATTTTCACTCATAATTACTATACTAAACCTGCTACTGCAGGCCGAAACGTTGAGGTAAATATTTTTTGCGCGATAAGTCCCGTTTAGTACAGTAACTAATTAAAAAACTAATTTGGCTCAGGGAACCAAAGAGGGTCTTGGCCTCCGAAACGAGAGCACGCCATCTGTCCCGATCGTGCGCAGCTTCTTGCCAGTCGTCGACTTGAAGACGTCGCAAATCCGCCTGGTCGCTGTCCCCCCAGCGGTACCTGGGTCGCCCAACCAGGCGGCGACCAGTCGGTCGTCCCACGTTCGCCCTCTTGGCAGCACGATCCTCTCCCATTAGGTGGCCGAACCAGCGAGTCTGTGTGATTTCGTTACGCCGATGATGTTGGATTCAGCCACCAGCTCCTGGATCTCTATGTTTTTACTGATCCTCCACGTGCCGTCGTCTCTTTTGACAGGTCCCAGGATCTTACGCAAGACCTTCCTTTCCGCTACAAGGAGTTGATATTCCTCTTTTTGTGTTAGTGTCCAGGCCTCACAGCCATACATAAGGATAGGTCTTACGACAGTTTTATAGATCCTTAACTTTGTATTCCTGCTGAGAAGCCTGGACACCAACACCTTGTGGAGGGCTGCACTGCATCGCAGGGTGTTTTGGATGCGGATGTTTATCTCCTCCTCTCTGGTGTTAGTGTCGGTTATGGTGCATCCAAGATACCGAAATTTGTCAACTCCCCTGTATACGGTACCCCCAACATGAAGACTACCACGCCGAGCCCGTGTATTCTTGTATCGTTTCATGTGGAGGTATTCAGTTTTTGTCTGATTGATACAAATTACCTTAAATATAATAAGGATAAAAAAGATTAATATGTTTTTTACCCTAAATGATCATTTGCACGATCTAAATATCTACGCATATCTACGCACGATCTAAATAGAACAGGAAAAGAAAAAACCATATAAAGAATCATATTGAAATCCATTTGAAATGCACCCTTTATATTCGTTGCTTATAGCACAAGCAATAATATTATTGTTTACGCGCATGCTTTGTTTTCTTCGTCACCTGAAAGGGGAGCGCGACATTGCGCGACCGTCAGTATCTGAGGTCGGCTTTCCAGTTCCAGTACCAAAAGTAGATAAAAAATGATATTTTTTTATAATCGGTTGCCGAAAATGTGAGAGATCAAGATGCCCGGAGGCGGGAATTTAGCGCGAAGTGCGAGGTACAAGAAGAGGGAACGGGCGCAGCGCTCGGCGCACGCGCAGTACTACTACACGCGCTCGCTGGTGCTCGACCAGCCCTACAGGAAGAAGCTCAGCCCTCCCACAAGGTGAGACCCGAGCTGCCGCCGGGACCACAGTCTTCAGGACACCTGTCGTGACCTAAAGCCACGACTACCTACACGTATACAACGCTACAAAGATTTTTTTTTTACTAGCCTATAGTGCCTAAAATAGTGTCTCACTGCTGCGCTGGGCATAGACCTCCCCTCTGGTCCTTCATTGCTCCGTGTTTTGAGCCAAATCTGGCCAATCCTTTAATTCCAAAGCATTATTAAAGTTTTTAAATATTTCATCTGCTAGTTGTACAGTAACGTTTTAGTTTATCTAAATTCACAACTCGTATTTTTCGTGTTTGATAACGACTTACTTGTAACATGTTTCGGGATCGAGATAGCAGCATGTGTGCAGTACGAATTAATAAATGTCTTGTCTCACTTTTTATGTATGATACTCTCAAACGCATTATTTACATACGCCTAACGACTTTCTTGTATTTATTTTCAAATTGTATGTTACTTTTACTTTTAACTATCCTAGCATTGAAATTAAATTCTTTGAAATTAAATGATATTAATTGTTGGGTTCACAAAAATAATTGGCATCGATCGAATACAGTGAGTAGCTTGATAACATTAGTGTTACGTCACGGATAGCTATGTGCTTGAGCCGCGCTCCGTTATGAGCGCAGTAAGAGGCTGTTTGCCTCGTTAGCTGCTGTATTGGGATTAAGGACAGCTGCCGGCAATGCGTAACACTCGTTATACTGGTCGTTAGGTCGTTTGGTGCGCTTTTGTAAGGCTGCGTGACCTTACTCAGAGCACAAATTTTAACATAGGTAACATATCTTGACATTGCCTAAGTATTAGAAACAATATAGAATAATGGTCAAATGAAAGGTCAATTTTTTCATCATGTCTTTAATTTTTTTTTTTCAACAACCTCTAGATAGAACATTTGATTGATTCATGTTTACCTTGCGGAAATTCTTGCTACTTCAGTACCGCACGTGTAAGACAGCTAAGTCTGTGCGACAACTGTGTATTTCCATGCAGTAACCTTCCGACTTGTACAAAAATCAACATGTCTCGTATAGACCGTACTATAACAAAACCACACGGGACGCTAATGTGTTTCAAACTCTATAATATGAGTTTATTCTCAAAACTGCACCACGCACGCAACCATTTCTAAACATAACGAACGACGTACCCTACTTAAGTGTTTCTGGCGAGGCTGTACGTCTGGCAAGCAAGGTAAAAGGTTGTAGTTCATCCTCTATCGCACGTTTATAACGATACTGACACAATACAAAACTATTCGCATTTCAAAAATAAACCTGTTTTTCTTTTGACCGAAAGTTAATTTTTGAAATGTGAATAATATACATATACTTACGTATACTTGGTTTCAGTATCGTTATAAACGTGCGAATATTCTGTGCGTGCAAATAGTGCATGAGGAGAAGTTATCATCCTAGTTAGTGGCACTTTAAAAATTATAAGTACACTAGTTGTTGCCCGCGACTCCGTCAGCGAAAAATTACGGGAACTACGCAATTTTCCGGGATATAAAGTATCCCATATGTTAATCCAGGTTATAGACTATCTGTGTGCCAAATTTCATCAGAATCCGTCAAAGCGTTTTAGCGTGAAAGAGTAACAAACATCCATACATCCATCCATACAAACTTTCGCGTTAATAATATTAGTAAGATATGAAAACTTCTCAGATGAAACTTCTTATACATCATCATCATCATTTCAGCCGAAAGACTTAACTGCTGAACATAGGCCTCCCCCAAGGCTCGCCAAACAAATCGGCCCTGCGCCATCCGCATCCAATGCGTTCCCGCTACCTTCACCAGGTCGTCGTACTTTATACACTATCATCAACTAATCTGACAACTCTTTCCTCACAATTGAATGAAATAACGGTACTAAAATAAAAGTGTCAATTATCTAAACTAACCCATGTAATAATGGAACAACCAAGCCAAATCATTACCTATTACTATTACTAATGGTACTTAAACTATAACTTATTTCCTATTTTACCTATTACGAGTATTATCTCGGAAATCCTACCCTGCCCTGAAATTAACGACGGACAAAAACCTATTGTTCAATAATGAGAAAATTGAAAACAGAACCGTGACAAAGTATTTCGTGCTACATTATTATTTGTAGCAATAGGAAACTATTCAACTAAAAAACGGAACATTCCTTTTGAAATATCATTATTGTTGTTATTGCAAATGTAAACATCAACATTATACAATTTTATTTTCACACTGAATCACTACTTGTTAAGATTTTTTATACTTTTATGCAAAGATGAATGAAATACAAAACGCGTTTAAATCTGAATCTCATTGCTACTTTTGTTGACGCTGATAAGTTCGCGTATGGAAACAATATAATAAAGGTTTTCACAGGTAGGTATTATATTAGTTACAAGATACGTATGTATGAGTAAGAATATTATTTAGCTGTAGTTCAGGTCGGGCTGTTATTTGTAATAAGGTACAACACTAACTATCTCGAACATAGTCTTAAAAGTTGCATGTTACCTCAACTTATGAAATTTTTCGGTGCTCGCTGATTTTATATATTTTAGCACTTTCTCAATAAGTGAAATGTAAAAATTCTTGAAGAATAAGTTCTTCTTTAACTATAGATAACCATAACCAACCATCACCACCAACCATGCATGCTACAACCATTTAAACCATATATGTTTTAGAGGTGACTAGGATCAGAATTCTTAGGATATACTTAAAGAAAATGATAAGGTTCGGGTAGAAAAAGGACAACCGCCACAAGTAAATACGTTGCACGGTGTTAGTATTGAAATGTCATAATTTTTTTATTGTCGGCAGATGTCAGTCAGCTCCAAAGGTAATGGATAATCACAGCCGATCAGCGTCGCCGCGCGAGCCGGCGCGGCCGCAGCACCGCCCGCCGTCGCCGCCGTCGCCGCCGCTGCCACCGTCGCCGCCTCTCCCGCCGTCACCGCCGCTGCCGCCCACGCCGCCCTCGCCCGGCTGCGACAACCGAGGCTACCAGCACGATGACCCTAACCACAACGACTCCTTCGCTTCCAACATCACGCAGCAAAATGGCCACACCAAAGAATTTAATGGCGACACCAAAACTTTGGAAGCGGTCAACCTCGAACTTATTAACTTGCAACCTAAAAATGGGAACACGAAGAAGAAAGACGTAGAAGTGGACATGAACGCGACGAACCCGTACGACGAATATTTCGTGCCAGTCAACGAGCATAGGAAATATATGAGGTTAGTATTCTTCATTTTAACATTCACAAGTAATCGTACATACATTATAATACACTTTTTTTAAATTAGCCTGCTTTTGTGTCCCATTGCTGCTGGACAAAGGTCTCTCTTGCTCCACCTTCACCTATGAAACGCGAGCTCCCGCTATCCCATGCATAAATAGACACAAATATTAAGTAAATGAACAAAGTAGAAATAAAGTTATCCTTTTGTAATTCGGCGCGGTGAAGTAAACGTAAACATTGTTTATAATATAACAACAATGTCTCAAAATGATTTGGATTTGAAAATAGTTGTCGAAGTATTCTTACAACTATCTGTAGCCTTTCATTTGAATATTTTATTACTGTTACATTTATTTCATATCAATTACCTATATGAAACTTAAAGTCTAACGCAATATTTTTAACTATGTAGGTATTGAAGTACTATTGTTTTCTATTAAATTACTGTCAATTGAAGATTCTTGTTAAAAAAATAGAATAGGTACGTACTCGACTCGTATTGTTGTGATACGACTCTATATACGGTCAACGGCCGTTATGAAGTAAATCCTGACACATTAAACAACTATGAAATTACAAACACCTGATAATGGCAGTACCTAACCACTGCAAATTGCTAGAACAATACAAAAAATATGATTGCAATCTGTTTGAAACAAATTGGGCCGGTTGTGTCTCGCTTCCAGCAAATAGGTACCTACGACGCGTGCAGCGCACGCTCAGAATGCGGTTTTCTGGTTGTCTACGTTATGCAACTATTGCTGTTGAACTGAACGGCACCAAATTTAATTAAAAGGGACTCAATCTTACTTCACTTGTCACACAACGATAGGATACTTTCCGGGTTAGCGTCTGGTTGCACATATGGAGCGATTTTGATTATTTGAACACAACAATCTTTGGAATAAGATCACCATTCAGTCTTATATGAAGTACTAGCAACAGCCCAACTCCGTCTGCGAAGAGTTCGTTTATCGCTATCTCGCAGGAATTATGCAAGGGTAACGGGTCAAAATCAAAATACATGCATACAAAGATCTTGATGATGATCTTTTGTGTTCACATAACTCATGATTTGATTCTTTTTGTGCCTACCCACCCAAGAATTTTGAAATCCGGAGATATGGCTTGAAAGACCCTACTTTTTGAGTATTTACTAGGGTTGTTAAAATTCTACGTAAGTACTTAAGTTTCAAATGTACTACTTCCAAAATCCTAAATCAGTTTGCACATGTTCAGGGCATCATTTTTTACTGTATGTATGCATCCATTTTCACTGTTCTAAACAAGAGTAAGTAAACCAAATAGGTAGGTATATTTAGAAGTTACAAAACAATTTTTTCTTTTTTTATTTCTCAAATCCGGCAGAAAGTTTCGGAGCTATGGTCTTAGCATTCTTTTATGTTTACTAAGCAATTGTGTCTAAACAACAAATGAGTCGCGTTATCTCTTAAGTATTTCATTTTGTTTTGAGAAAGTCGTTGCATATTCATGCCGGAGTCGGACTCTGCTAGACAATAGCTGACATCGACTGAAACAAATTCCAAACATAATACAAATAGAGCACACTTGGTGGGCTATTAGGTATCTGGTGGCCTTTTTTACTATAGCGCAGCATTAAGGGTTCCGTAATTTGCTCTCCTTCTCACCTCGTAGAGATATCCTCCATTTGAAATCAACTTAAGATCTACCTCCTACTGTTATACATTTAAATTTATTGAAAAGAAAATAGTAACTTAATAGAAATGTCTATGTACCTATTATAAATGCGAATACTTAATAAGGTCGCAATATTGCCAAGTACGGTACGAGTGTGAACTTTAACAATGTGTCACACACACTTGCTATTGTTGCCTGCCTTGCGTAAGCTTCAAAAGTTGCACAAGCTTTGATATTTGGAATCATTTATAAAGTACTAGCTGTTGCTCGCGACTTCGTCTGCGAAGAATTAGTTTCATCATCATCATCCCAGCCTATATACGTCCCACTGCAGGGTACAGGCCTCCGCTCGGAATGAATTGGTTTATCGTCCCTATACCTACTATGTAATTTTTCGGGATAAAATATATCATAGGATATGTTAATCCAGGTTATAAACTATATGTATGAGACAAATTTCATCAGAATCCGTTAAACCTTTTTAGTGTGAAATAAATAGTAACCAATATTCGATACAAACTTTCGCGTTTATAATATTGGTACCTGGGCGACCGAGCTCCGCTCCGCTCGGTCGGAAACTCGGTACCAAACGTTTTCCCAGAAATAAGACAAAGCTAGATCAATCAATCGAAATCGTTGGAGCCGTTTCCGAGATCCTGATTATATATATAAAGAATTGCTCGTTTTAAGGTATTAGATTAGATACTTAAGATAATCTTCAACCACTCAATGAGCCGATCGTTTAATTTATAATTAGGTAGGTACACTAATCCTAAATAAGACTAAGATTCCTTTTCCCGTCACGTTTTTCTCTTCAAAAAGACTGAATAGCGTGGAATTATATCACATAGTTTCACGATCACTCCAATGGCAGATGTATGGTATGTTAGTTGACATGTCATTTGAGTTGAAATGGTTCCACGGTGGTTCGCGATTGAGTTTCAAATGAGTTACTTATTTTTTCCTATAACTAACGTACTTAAGTAAATGTGTGACGCTATTGACGGTACGTTACCACGGGGGTGCAGGGAGATAGAGGGGAGCCTGCGCCGGCGCAGGAACAAAGCCCAGGGCATCGACCCCCGACCGCGCTCACCTCGGCCCGCCGCGTAGCAGCTTGCTCCTGTGCAGACTGCGTTGTTGCACACCCGACCATATAGCACATACCTTTAAACCCATTCATTTATGTTTCTCATGTACCTAAAAGTGAAGAAAAAGAACTCAAAATTACCCATACATATTATTTCATTGATTGTAGCGCATCACAGATGAAACTATGTAAGTATTTGTGAATAATTGATAGAAGTTTGACAGTCTCAAAAATAGGTGACTTCGCCAAAAAAATACCTAGATACTGCCTGAACAAACTAAAGTTATTAGTGAATACTAATGCTTGTTAAACCACGTCGGTCGCATTTTAACTCAAACGTAGCTTAGCGACAAAAGGTCAGCGAGCAGTACCAAGTAGATAGGTACCTACGCAACATGAATGAAAATATGACGCAGCAATCAGCCAAGGAATGCCCGGAATGGCTCTGGCTCGGTTTATTTGTTAATTTGTCATGTATGCAGTATACCGAAAAGCATACCGAACTGCATACCGAAAGAAATAAAAATCGAAATATATTAACTTATAGAGAATTGAAGTCGATTTAGAGTAGGTAGAACATTCTATTTTGGGTTTTGAAAACTAGTCGGCGATGGCTGATTGTATCCAAAACACTAGGAGTCTTCCTTCCAAACTAGAATAAAGCAGTTACCGACAAAATGTACGAGTATAGTTATTTATTAAGGTATTTCCAGTTATTTTCAAGTCATTCTCTTTAGAATATACAGTAGTAAGAGTCACTTTTAGGGTTCCGTGTTGATGTTATTGAGTTTACTCGTAATAACTGTACTTATCCACCGCGAACATTCTACGTCGAACAAATATAACGTATTGAACAGATAATTTAAATCCACCGATGATCAGAATAGTTAAGTTGAATCTAGGTACCTATCAATCCCAAACTGTAATACTCTCAATAATTCTAAATAATAATAAATTAACAATCTAACAATGAGATTCAAATGTTTGCATTTCCCAGCTCAACATAACAAACTGAACTTATGTCAACAAAAACAAAATGATTGGCTTGGCATTCAAAGGCTTGATTATTTTTATTGTGCATTATTTTTATTTGTAATCGTTTCCCTGGTTGCAGAGGGGAGAAGCTGTACGTGACGGCAGACAAACGCGGAGAGAAGGGCGGCTGCCGCCGGCCGCTGTGCTGGACGCTGCTGGGGCTCGTGGTGGTCGCAGTCGTGGCGCTCATCGCGCTTGCCGCCAGTGAGTCCCCAGCCCCACCTTTACCAATAACCTTACACATATGTAAGATAAGGATGACGAACCTTTTAAGGGTCGGTTACCGTACCCAAAGCGTAGCAACGTATCCCTATTACTAAGACTCCGCTATCTGTCTGCCTGTCTGTCCGTCCGTCTGCCACAAGGCTCTATCTCTTGAGCCTTAATAGCTAGAGACACTTGAATTTTTCACAGATTATGTATTACGGTGGCCGCTATAACAACAAATACTAAAAATAAATAATGTTAAAAATTAAAAAGGGTCGTCATACAAGTAACATGTTTTTCAACGTTTTTAGGTTGCTAGGCGTTGTTAGGCGTTGTAGGTAACGCGAGTGACTATGTTGTTCGCATATTTATAGTACGATTTTTTTGAGGTGTCCCGATCTCGTTACAGCCCACCTTTCGACCAAAGCCATTGTATTCCATTATGTCCTAAAGTGAATAATCCTCAGTTTAATATATTCAACCTAATCAATTCAATCTAATATATTAATCAACGACCGCTTTAGCCTAGTTGGTAGTGACCCTGCCTACGAAGCAAGAGGTCCTGGGTTCAAATCCCGGTAAGGGCATTTATTTGTGTGATGAGCACGAATATTTGTTCCTGAGTTATGGATGTTTTCTATGTATTTAAGTATTTATTTATGTATATAAGTATGTCTATCGTCGTCTAGTACCCATAGTACAAGCTTTGCTTAGTTTGGGACTAGGTCGATTTGTGTAAGATTGTCCCCTAATATTTATTTATTTATTTATATATTAAAAACTCGCGTCACGGTGTTTGTTATCGAACTCCTCCAAAACGGCTGGATCGATTTTTATGAAACTTTTTTCTCTATGTCTGGTAGGTCTGAGAATAGGTCGTAGGCTATTTTTTATACCCACCACTATTCTTCGCGGATGGAGTCGCGGGCAATAGCTCGTATAAGATATAATAGCTCATTGAAATAACAACTTTATTATTCACAGTAGAGAGTTAATTTTAATTGAAACTTTGTTTGTTTGTTTTGGTTGTTTTGGCTACATGTCTACGACGCATTCAATGTTGAAAAATACTATCTGCCAACAAAGTTTCATTGAAAATGAACTCTACTATAAATAATAACTTTATATTTCTGTTCATTTTAAACTGAGGATTGTGCACTATTATTGGATTGTGTAATAGAATACAATGGCTTTGTTCGAAATGTGGGCTACTAACGTGATCGGGACACCTCAAAAAATTCGTACTATACCTACCTATAAGTTTGCCATTTTATTACCTAACTTGGAATGGAAGTACGGGTGGAATCTTTCAACTCAAAGGATAGCCTAAGAAAAATTGCCGCCAGCCTTTTTGGGTCGAAACTATAATCAAACGATGCCTTTTGAGGAGGAAATACTCTGCACAAAGTTTCATCGCTCTGTTACCCCCTGGGGGTGAATAACACCCGATTATAGTCCGACAAGCTCGTGCGCGTCCCTCCGCGGAACCCTGTCGCAGTCAGCGTTTGCCGCACTTATTACAAACAATCTTGCTAAGGACAGCAGAGGCTTCCAGCGACAGGGTTCCGCCGAGCACCGCGCACGAGCTTGTCAAGGTATAACCCTAAAACTGTTTTATTTATTATTTCCTAAACTATGAAAGCGACGAATTTCAAATTTTCTACAAATAATAATGAGACTTAAAGCTATATGTTAAAAACATGACCCTCCTAACCATTGAAATTCTTGAAAAAAAAATTATAATAATAATCAGCTTGTATAACAAGTTCGGCTCATGGTACACACACCATTTTTTTTTCTAATATGTACCGACATCATACAAAAGTTTCATCGACCTAGCCCAGAAGGAACATTACGAAATTAATATGAATTGACTCTTCATTTAACTCCTACCTATACTAAGAGCCTTGCATTATTAATAAACAATGGCCTGCGATCGGACCGCTGCTTATTTTGGTTGCAGGACCGAGATGTTGCGTATTAAGCATAATTTATTTATTTATTTTATTTTATTTGCATTATCATCACTTACACTATCATTACCTAAGGCGATAGAGAAGGCCTATAACAAAAACGTATATTAATGTGCATAGCTTTGCTTAGCTTACTTTGGGACTAGGTCAATTGGTGTGAATTGTCCCGTGATATTTATTTATTACTAGCTGATGCCCACGGCTTCGCCCCCGTTGTATTTTTTTAATGTTTCTTTTATAAGAATCTTCTCCTGACAAAAACAAACGCAACAAAGAAAGAATTATCCAATTTGGTGCAGTCGATCGGAAGTTATGCGCTTAGCAACACATTCAGCGATTCATTTTTATATTATAGATTTAGGTATAGCATATTATACAAGGTGTCCTTAGCCTCTGGACAAATAATGAAACCATGGATAAGACTGATACTTAGCAATATCGTAAACTAAACATTTGCTTAATTAGACAAGAAAACAAAAAAAAATCTATGAAATCATATCATCCAAATAAACAGGCTCCTCCAAAGTGATAAATTGAAAACCGTTAGTTTTTCGGTAAATATTGGACTAATTGTTATGATACTTTGCAGTTTGGTTTTAAATAAATATCTTGCTAAACCAGTACTACCAGTACTTAGTATTAGTATTTGTCCAGAGGCTAAGGTCACCCAGTATGTATATATATTAAAAATAGTTTTTTTAACAAAAACTTATTACTGAACTGTTTTTAAAACATTGTAAGGAGGTACGGAACCCTTCATGTACGAGTCCTTGTGCTTCAGATTGAGTGGACGAATTTATATCTATCAAACTTAATGGCATACAGCTTATTTTTATTATTTACATTTTGTATTTAATCACTTGTATCTATCACTTAAATCTACATTCAACATAAAATATTATAAAATTGAATCTCGCTACGTGACCTGTAATACTCGTCATTACAGATAGCTATTACTAAGATTCCATTTCTTTATCACTTTTTATCTATACCAACTTGAAACACAAAACATAGAAGCTCTTTGTACTTGCGTAGGTACTGAAGCACCCGTTACTATGGAGTTTAAATTATTCTTTTGTATGATCACGGCTCTTGCGTTACCTATCTGTTTTTACTTTTTCAATTTAATTTAATAATTAACGATATGTAGGTACATAATAATGCCTTAAAACGAGTAATTCATGTATAGCTATTTATTCCGGAGAATTTGGACACGGACGGCTCTAATGCTATGTGGGGGTTTTCGGGGGCGAACAATTGATCTAACTTGGTCACTCTGGGGAAACACGTTTTCGAGTTTTAGCCCGAGCGAAGTCCGTTCGTCCAGGAACTAAACCGGGCCCAATTGCATAACAAAGTACAACTTATATTATAAGCGGAACTCCCTTTCTAGTTAATATAACTGAAGCGAGAGTTCCGCTTGTAATATTCGTTGTACTTTGTTATGCAATTGGGCCCTGGTTGTGTCAAAAATTAAACCAACCATGCCTTAACGACTGTGTAGGGTCGTTGTGGTAACAGTGGATCACCTTTTTTTTCGAGACACATCCGAAACTATAAAAGCTGTTAATGTCAAACTCAAATGATATAAAGATAAGGTATTTAGCTTCATTTTATTCTTTGGAGTCGTTTAATAATATCTGTCAGATTTTGAAATATGTATGTCAGAGTTTGAAATATATACTGTGCCCTCAATGGTGTACACAATGAGTCATCCTTGAGGACACAGTGAAGCAAAAGGGTATTTTAATATACAAAGACTGGTTATTGCAAATATTATTATTAATTATTACGCTTAGAACATAGTATCTTGATAAAGTTAACATTAGATCACAATAGATAGCTTAAATACTATCTATTTTACTAAAAGAAATGGAAATGTCACTCCAATATTATAACAAAAAAAATTGCAACAAAACTTCTTAGCTATGAAATACAACGTTTAATACTAGATTAAGTATTCTCGACCCATTTAATGGACTTTGGTTAACATCAACTACATCAGGAATGGTAATTAAGATCTTTTTGGAATAATCAAATACCTACGTATTTATAGAAAGATAATTAATCTTAAAATAAATCAACAGAAAAAATAAAGTGGAATTCTTTTGTAAAAAAAGCCTTATTATCTTTCATATCAATTTGAGAAAAATCGACATTAAAGCTGCAGTAGGACTGTTGGCGCAAGGTGCTTCCTCCTACGCAAGGCTTAGGCAATATAAATTTCACATTGACATATGATAGGTACATCAAGAACAGTTGGCATGTCAAACTGATAATTACGATTTGCACGATTACCGAAATCTTCCTATGTAACGTTATTTTTTTTGCATTCTGTAAGGAAAAAAATATTGAATTAAGTACAATCATATGTAATTTTATTTCGACATTCGATGATAGGTCCACAGTGAGTCGACTCACTGTGCCCACTTTGGAAACGACCCATTGTGTACCCCCCGCGCCATTTCAAATTTATGACGCAATAACAGAAACTTGTAGTGGGGTAACAACACTGGCCTTACTGTCAAATTAAACGTTAATAAGGACTTTTTCTTATAGCTCCCATAACTCAGAAAATAAGATTAACAGCTGCGGAAGAAGAAAACAATAAAACTTTCCTTATTTTTTTACTTTTGCACCTTCAAAACATAAATTTACTTCCGTCACGTACGGTCCTGCTCCGAGCGTGGCACTGACTAGTGAAAACAGGGACATGTGCGGACGCACTTTTAATATGAGAGAGACACAGATATTGCCCTATTCTTTCCGTCCAAAATAGTGCTGATTTGGTGTGCCCACATGACCCCCTGTAGGCACAATTACCCTACAGCACAGGCTCCTCTTTCCCGCTGGACACTATGGGCACGTGCCCGGGGCCCCGTGGACGATGGGGCCAAAAAGAACAGTTTAAGGCTGCGTATCCACCGGAGCTGTGCGAGGATGCGTTGCGAGTGAAGTGTTTGTCATGAACCAATAGAAACACTTCATTTACCTATCCTTGCTCATCTCAGCTCTGGTGGAGACAGCTCAGCGAGGTTTTTGTACATACAAAACAAAAGAAGGGAAAGATGTGTGCGAGGAATGTGTTGCGGGGGATGTGTTGCTAGGCGGCGTTGCTCCGCTCACGCCTCACCGCACCCCGCCCGCTTATTTGAAAAGAGCCCGCTACACATCCTCGCTACGCATCCTCGCACCGCTCAGCTACCTCGCACAAATTCTTTGGTGGAAACATTCACACCGTTACACATCCTCGTTACACGCCTCGCACCGCTTAGCTACCTCGCACATCTCTGGTGGAAACGCAGCCTAAGGCTGCGCATCCACCGGAGCTGTGCGAGGGATGTGTTTGTCATGAACCAATAGAAACACTTCATTCACTTCGGACCTTTTAAATGAAGTGTTTCTATTGGTTCATGACAAACACATCCCTCGCAACGCATCCTCGCACATCGCTGGTGGAAACGCTGCCTTTTACATGTAGATTTAGGTTTTATCTAATCCATTCATTTGTTGGTCATAGACTACTAATCCTTAGAAAGTAAGACGCATGTATTACTAACAACCTATGGACTCCGGTCTGCAATAAAGCATTTGAATTTGAATTTGAATAGACCCTGGGGCCCCTTATCCTAAAATGCTCAGGGCCCTTTAGGTTAAAGAGGACCCTGTCTGTGCAGTACAAAGTCATGGCCACATATTTTGAGGAAAGCCTCAAAATATACACTCTTATATCCAGCTCTATGAGTGTATGGTTTAGCCTTTGACTGTAGTAGGTACCTACTCTTAGCGTAAGGGTGCGCTTCCGTTGAGCTGGAGCAGAGACGTGCAGAATCGACTAATAACATTCCTAATCGTCGGTATCTATTAAAAATTCAACTAGAGTCAAGAGAGAGAGAGACAAGTCGAATAATATTGGTCGGTTTAGCCCAGTATCCTTCAGCTAGGTCTGTGTTTTTCTATTTAGACATCGTTAATGAAGTCCAAATTTAGCTATAAGTTTTTACGCTGCCTCGAATTCTTACTCTATGAAGGTATTTATAACTAGCTTTTGCCCGCGACTCCGTCCGCGTGGAATTTTTATTTTATCCAAACAATTTATTTTATCCAATTTGCTTTTTCATCAATTATGGCTCTTCTTTGTACAGAAACCGATTTGTTACAGATTTATTATATGTATAGATGTCTGCTAGCTTTCGGGCCGTTTTAGTAACGCTGTTATCAAATAGGTATAGTGTAGTCTGGTGGGTGTAGTACTTTTGTTACAATTTTAGTGAAATAGGAATGCGATACAATTTGATTACAATTTGTGTTTTAAAATGTCCACACAATCCTTGAGGCTTGAATTTTAACACCAATTATTATAGCTAAATTTCAAACTATTATTACATTTATAGCAGATTTTATACGTGATTGGTCCTGGATGGTCTTGAAGCCTTTTAGGGGGGTCGCAGTTACTTCAAAATAGCTCATTACGGGTCATAGGTACACATTTTTTGTTCTTTTGATAAAAACTATCCTATGTAGGGTATGTATTACAATACCGAAGTACGAAAGACCGAATGTATTAAAACATCGAATGGGTTAAAAGACCGACACGATTTTTTTCTGAAACCGTTAACTTTTTAAGATTGTTATAAAACAAACCTAACCTAACCTAATGGGGTCTGTATGATGCCGTTTTAATAAATTCTGAAAAGTTTACGGTTTCAGAAAATAATCGTGTCGGTCTTTTGACCCATTCGATGTTTTAATACATTCGGTCTTTCGTACATCGGTATTGTAATACATACCCCCTATGTAAGGACATGATGAGAAGGCCCAGAGTCTCAAACTATTACATAGCAAATGTCATCTAAATCGGTTCAGCGATTTAAGCGTGAATAGGCAACAAACAGACAAATTGACAGAGTTACTTTAGCATTTACAATATTAGTAATTAATTATGGATTACTTATCATTCAGACATCGAAAGTGATCAATTTTTCAAGGAATTGCATAAATCCGTGTCTAGTCAATTAAACTTAGCAAGCTAAATACTTCAAAGCGGACTAAGTCATAATAAAAACCATTTATTTTTCAGCCGGTGTTTTATTCACCAATTCACCAACGCCAGTGGAACAGTACAACTCGTCCGTCAGCTCAGCGCGGGCGCTCGGCGGCATCGGGCATGTGCACCACGACCACGACCATGACCACGACCTAGGACACAACCACGAACACGACCAACCACAAGACCCAGACCACGACCACGACCAGGAACACCATCACGACCAAGAACCCGATCACGACCAACAACGCACTCCCGATCAAGAACAAGAACTTGCTCAAAGCCCTGGCCATGTCCGTGAAGAGCAACCGGAGCCGACTACTACCACCCGAGCTAATATACAGAGAGATGAAGAACCTAGCCATCCTATAGATTCTGAAGAAAGTAGCGATTCATTAATGTACGGTATGTATATCATAAATCGCTGTAGAATTCATACTTTGAGGTATCGCAAACATGCATAGATAGTTTATTCGTTTTTACTTTCAGTACCGAGAACAATGGAGGGCGAGCTTAAAATAGATAACGAAGACTTTACGGCTGCGCTGGCTGACCCTGACAGTGATGATTACAAATCATTCACCCAAAGCTTCAGCAGTGCTCTCAGACAAGCCTTGTTCTCCAAGGAAGACCCTGAATTTTTAGTAGAAGTTATTCAGCTCAGGTAAAGACATTTGCAACTAAGTAACTTATTTTTATTCAAAAATAAAAATAAATTGTCCTGTTTAATTTATTATTTATTTACATTTGACAACAGATCTTATAATACAAACTTATGTTTTTTTTACAGAAAAGGGTCAGTTATCGTAACGTACAGAATTCACTGGAAATCGAAATCAAATGAAAAACCTACTCCTTCATTAACTGCCAAAGAACTGAAGACCAACTTAGATAACTATCTCTCCAGAAACAATAGAATGATAAGCGTGTATCATGTTGCAGAAGATAAGATAGAGATGAGACGAGTTTTAGATCAGTGTCAAATTGATAAAAACAATTGTGAATATGAATGTGAGTTCGACGAAAGCTCCCTAGAATTTACATGTACTTGTCCACAAGGACAAATTCTAGATAGTCCTCGGCGCTGTATACCAATACTGGGACCCAATCCGACAGATGACACAAATCAAAAAGAAATCAGAATTACAGATCTAGTGTCCTATCCAACCACTAATAAACCTAATTCGGAAGAAGACGACCAAAACAGACATTTAGACCAAAATGTTTTCGACTGGAAAGAAACAAATCATGTATTACAAGAAACAACCACAGAAACCGATCCTGATCTTAAATTTTCACATATTTTTGGTCACCAAGACAGCGACGAAAAAGAACAAAAAACTCGAAAATCCGAGATCAATCCAGAAAATGATCACACTATCAATCCTGCAAACGAACCTAAGGCAGAACCAGAAGCGTCTTCGGAGCCTGCACCATCGCCGGAACCGGAACCCACTTCAGAACCTGAACCGTCTCCACAACCAGAACCGTCTTCAGAACCAGAACCGACATTAGAACCTAAACCCACTTCACAATCAGAACCCACTGCGGAACCTGAACCCACTTCGGAACCTGAACCAATTTCCGAACCCGAGCCCTCGGCAGAACCTGATCACTCTTTGGAACCAGAGCCCTCTTCGGAACCGGAGCCCTCCTCAGAACCTGAACCTTCTTCCGTACCTGAACCATCGTCCGAACACGAACGCTCTTCTGAACGTCAGCAGTTGGTAGAACCTGAAACTTCTTTGGAACCAGAACCTTCTTCAGAACCGGAACCTTTTTCGGAACCTGAACCGTCTCCAGAACCGAAAACAGAAACAAAAACGGAATCAATCCATCACCAATCTGAAATGGAACTGAAGTCAATGTATGAATCAAAAACTGAGCACGTATTTGAACCAGAACCAGCTGTAAACACTGAAACTGTACAGACAACTGAACACGAACCGCAGCAAGACACCAAATCCAAACTAGAACCGACTGCTGAACCGGAACCAGCGGCTGAGTCAAATACCGAACCTGAGCCATCTCCAGAACCCAATCCTAAAACAGTATCGGACCCTGAATTCGCAGCAGAAGTAAAATCTGTATCCGAACACTCATTATTCTTAGACACAAAACTTCAGCCTGAATCTACACCGGAACCAGAACCAGTGTCAGATCAAATATCTCTGCCTGAATTAATGATGACCACAGATGCAACTTCGCAGGAAAAAACAAAAATCGAAATCATAGAACCAAAACATGACCGAAAACATGACGACGAATTAGACTATGAGTCGAAATCAAAATTGGAAATAACAAGGGATATAGAGCGAAAAGTAGACAAACCCACGTCGGAACCCGAGCAAACCACAGAATCTAGTGGTTTCGATGTACTTGCATCGATAGAATCAGATAATTCAAAACTGGATAAAAATGATATGTTTTCTGAAACACATTTTCAGAGCAAACAAAACTCTTCTTTAAAACCAGACGAAACTGACGGTCAGGCCACAACAATGTCTTCAAGCACCGCGACTTCTTTATTTTCCAACATTGAATCTGAAACGAAATCTGAAAATAACATAGACGTTGAAACTGTTGAAGGAACTACTTTCAGAAATTTCTCATCCGATGATCACAACATAAACGATCCATCAGCTGAAATGAATACTGAAACAGTGTCTATTTCGCGGAACAATGAAAACATGGTCAATAACACTGATATGGATTCTACTACGAGTGGGAATAATTTTTATATTGACACTGATTGGTTGGTTGGAGAAAAAAACATAAATCCCATTTTAAATGACAACTCAAGCCATAACGATGCTGATATACATTTAACTGAATCGAGATCATTTAAGGAAATAAACGACGCGGCAGCTACTTCAGAAAGAACTGAAAATGACTTATCATTCGACACAATTGCCGGAAATAAAGAATTTTCAATGTCAGATACAAGTTTTAAAAACAAAGATGAAGAAAAAACCACAACTACTGCACCAAGTATTTCATATACAGAAATAAATAATACCAATGTTTCCAACATAACTGAGGCTAGTTTAATTAATATTTCGAATGATCAAGTAAACGATACAACTTATACCAAAGATAATAAAACACACCAAATCATACCTACAACCACGGAAACTGATGTCCAAAATGAATTTTTCCTGCCTCAAAACATAGGTAGTACGGAAGAAACAATCCTCATTAACAAAATAAATGATAATAAGGTACATAACACTACAGAGGAACAACCAGAGGAGAATTTGGATATTACTTTTGATTCTATCAATATGCTGTTCAATCGGTCTTCAAAGTCAGTTGATAATAAGAATGGTACAGACAAAGCAATAATACCCACTGAATCGAGACCAATTTTTAAAGACGAAGTAACGACAGATTCGGATTGGCTATCTGAACCTGTAACAGAAATAAATTATGAAGAAATAGCTCACAAATTGACAAAGCTTGAAACTACTGAATCAACTGTAAACAAAATTGACGATATAATGAACCACGCATTAACAAAGGATGATTTTGAGCCGGATTATTTAAACAATATGGGTTCTGGCAACAATAAAATGACAGAGCATGATGAACCTTTGTATGGAATGGCTCAAGATTATGATAACGAAGAATTTAGGGTTAAAAGAGTCAATGCAGAATCGAAAGCAGCTAATACCTCAACTGTAATGGAAAATCCAAAAACTAAAGAGAATGTTGAATCAACTACTGTTAGTGAATACATTTACAACATAGTAGAAAAAAACACCAATCAATCAGATAAAACAAATGACACTGCTAAAGAAACCAATACTTTGATGCCACCAAACAAAATGGAACCAGCTCCAGTTTGGGAAGAAAGCGACAATATAAAACCAATCCAAAAGGACAATAACACAACACGTGTACTTACTGAAGAAACTAAAACTGTAGATGAGAGTCAACAGCCTGTGTTACAACCGAGTATAAATTCTGAAATTGTGCCACAAAACACAACACCCGTAAGCAACTTCAATGTCACCATATATGAGATATCAACATTAAAACGTAATCAAACGTTTCCAGTGACAAAGCATTTAAACCCCCAGTCTGCGGAATATGACGATCATGAAACGGAAATGAACCCATTTTTACCTGAAATTGAAAACAACAAGAGCCTCGTCAAAAAGCTGCAAGAAGGTCATGATTTAGAGCCTACTAGTCTAAACGAAACACAAAATGAAAATATTGACGATCACTCCATTCCAACTGAAAAACAGATAACCGCGATTAATGATACAACAACTGAACTACCAAACACTACTGATAGCAATACTTTATCAAGTACAGAAGCAGACACAGTTTTTGATGACCTGTTAATGAACATGCATTCTGGTTCAAGTGAACTAAGCTCAGAGACGATGAGTAAAGATCTTGATCATTCCAGAAGTTCTAACAATTTGAAAGACGCGAACAAAGAAACTGTTTTGCCCGTTTCGACATTTTTAATTGATACAGATGACTTAGACAGGGAACATACAACGGAGCATAGATCGACTGTAGTACGAAATAATTTAGAAAATGAAGCACTGGCTTCTTCTACGACAATATCAGAAAAAACACCAACAAATACAAACACAACAACGGATGACAACACTGCGTACTTAAGTGTTGTTCCCATCTTGCACGAAGGAAATGTAGATAAGGAAGTACTAAAGAAGGACTTTAACAGTGAAAACATTTTGGAACTAAATGACATAAGTGATTCGCCAAAAAAAAGTGACAGAAGCACATTAGATATGACCAAATAGGATCCAGTATGTAATAATGCCTTACAGGTGCATACTGACATTATTAGGTAGTACGATTTTATTTCCTTGTCAGTTACAGTATGTATAATATTATAATAATGATTCCTGTGATTCCGTCGAACAATTACATAAATATGATTTTACTTAGTTACGAGCAATACTGTTACAGCTGTCTATCCTTAAATACTAACTAACAAAAAGTATTAGAAATAAGAGTCATGAAAAATTTAGACGCCTCACTTAATTTTTATTTTAGACTAGTCACACTAGAAACTCGAGTCTTGATGAGTTTGCACATAAATTAAATAACTCATCAATCGTTATAATTTATTTTGGCCAGGCCTACAAATTTAGCAGCTTCGCCATTACGAGTTGCGTGGCTGTTTGGATCATTGCTGTCCAATTTGTCGCCTTTTTTTAATACAAAATTCGTGCGCTCCTTCTTTGGGTTCCGTAGTTGAACTAGGAACCTCATACTTTCTCGTGTCTGCAGGGCACTGGTGCATCTGTCCAAACATTTTTGGCCTGCCCTGAGTTGACCTTTTTAAAACCTAAATGGCACTTACCTAAGTAATTGATATTTGTTCCTGATTCCTAATCAAATGAAACCGTAAACACTTAATTAAAATACAGGATTAATAAGTATTAAGACAGAGTTATACTTTGCGCTACAGTTATTATTCGTAGACAGAAATTTACTTAAACCGGAGCGGATGACGAATCAGGAATATGACGAAATATGAATGTGACCAATTAAGAATATGACGAATCAGGAACCAATCATCTTAACACTGACTGACTTCATTATTCAGTAGGGTCATTGGCTAAGAATACATGATCTTTAGGTGCCTACATAGATAGTTTTTAGGTAAGTAGTAGTTGAAAATAGTAATTTCGGTGTGTTAGTAACATTCGTCCATTATCGCTACCCAAAATAGCTCATAAATTTAATTTCCGACAATATCCAACAATATAAAAAAAACACTTGCCATATCACAAGTAGGTATCTAGTTGTACCTAAATTTAATATGAAGATTGTTTTTTGCTTTATGCTTTCTGAGCTGTAAAAGTCAACTGAAAATCAATTCAAATGGAAAAAAAATAACTACGGAACCCAAGATTGTACGTGATCGAACATTCGCTAGCTCGGCTTTTAATTTCTTCATTGGATGGGTATCATTCATTAGACCCAAGACATTTACCTAGGTGCCTATTACCTATTCTTAAATTGTTACCATAGCTGAAAGGATCAATGGCGATACGTAATTAAAAAAACAGGGCCGGCCGTAGACTATCCTAATTATAAGACAGTGAATGATTAAGTTCTTCAGGTTGCCCGGTTAAGAATTCAGTAAGTAAATACCTTAAAGTTAGGACAGTCTGGTCTGAAGGCGTTCTAGTTTTGTCTCGAGCGAAATATATTATTATATTTGCCATGCCGTAATGTGATAACTTGCGAGTAAACGAGCTGTAGGTAGCTACCCTTAAGGTTAAGTTTTTTCGTAGATACCTACTTCATGATATATTACTAAGTGATATTGTTCGAAAGTAAGGTCTGACTGTAAAATAAAATAATATTAATTACTGTACGTACGTAGTTTTTGTTAACTAAGATATATTTTGTATAATATGGTTGAAATTGTAAAGAATTATGTTGTAAATAAATCTAAAGTTAATTATACTTACATCATTTTTATTTCCATACCGGGCCATGGTCTGGGCGTCCCGTAGAAAACTGATACCCACTGCATTCATGTTACGGCAACTGCCCAAGTTTTGCTAACGTGTTAATAAAACTGATACCCACTGCATTCATGTTACGGCAACTGCCCAAGTTTTGCTAACGTGTTAATAAAACTGATACCCACTGCATTCATGTTACGGCAACTGCCCAAGTTTTGCTAACGTGTTAATAAAACTGATACCCACTGCATTCATGTTACGGCAACTGTCCAAGTTTTGCTAACGTGTTAATAAAACTGATACCCACTGCATTCATGTTACGGCAACTGCCCAAGTTTTGCTAACGTGTTAATAAAACTGATACCCACTGCATTCATGTTACGGCAACTGCCCAAGTTTTGCTAACGTGTTAATAAAACTCTTTACATTTTTAAGTGGAATCAGGTACCTATACTCGGGCTCATGTTCCTCTCCAAAACCAGGGGGGTTTCACTCCGCAGTTTAGATATGTTCGGCCGGCGCGCCTCCCTGGCAGACATAAGGCAGTAGGTTGTCGCTCGGCTCTCGGTTCGCACGCTAGCGCGTAATTAAGCATCTTTTTTTCTGTGATTTTTGCAACAATGACTTCTAAATGATCTTATAATCCGTATAAAAGATACTGTTGCGTTTAAAGGTACTTTACTGAATTAAGTAATACATTTCTTGATCTATATACCTACCTAAATATCAGCGAGTGGGAACCCTGCTCTTGGTTTCGGGTCAGCAGTGCCCAACGGAATATGAACGCTCGTATCACACGATAAGTTTCAATTTCGCGTTCAAGCAGTTAACGGTCGTAAGAGTAGGCAATTTTTTATACCTAAAGTTGACTTTCGTTCGAGAGCGATCCTTCTGTACGCTAGTACTAATAGTTATTCTGTGCCAAAACCCAAAAGCCTATTATGCCGCAAACTATGATGGGTGAATTATAGTAGGTATATACCAACTTATAGTACACTGGTTGTTTACATTTCTACATATAGCAAGTCTACCGCACTAGTCGCACTACCCAACAAGTTGCCTCCAACACATTAAGCCACGAAGAAGCATTATTTATTGGTATGTGTTAGTATTCAATTTACTGTATGTAATATACAGTATATAATACAAATAATAGTAATAATATGTATACATATAGTAATATTACTAAGCGCGCAAAAAGTACCCTACTCACTGGTGGGTGAAACGCGCTTACTAATAAAATAATGTATTCTTTTTCATTTCATTGTCGCCTAATTTATAATACCTAGTTGATAGTTTATTTTGTCTCTAAAGATGTACATAATTATGCGAAAAACATTACCTTGCGAGGCCAAACGAGCTAAAAGGTAAACGTCCCTGTGCTCGACACTGACCCCATACATGGCACCTTCAATCTTATAGTAAGGCAGGTGACAGATGGGTGTCATCTACTGGGCGTTGAGGTGTCGTGCATTGGTACGTTTACCTTAAGTGACAGACCGACCACACCGCTTTTTTTACCACGATGAGAATGAATAGGTATTGTTCACATTATTATTAATTTATTATTAACATAATACACTAGCAGCTCATTGAGCTGATACGTGTATATCACTGGCTGCACTTGTGTTTTGACATTGCTGGCTAATAATATTTTGCTAGTACATTAAATTCGTTGCGCGATGTAGGTATATATATATATATATATATATATATATATATATATATATGTGTACCTAGACATATTCAAACTACGAAATTAAGAGCCTACCCAGTTTTTCGCGCTAATCGATTTTGGGTGGGCGATTTCAGGCGTAGGGCCGCGTGGGGGAGGCATGATGGCTCAAGATAGGTTGGAGGACTGCGCGTGTTTTTGGGTATTTTCATCTTATTACTAAAACAAATACATATTTTAAAAATGTAGCAAAACTACGCCGTAGAAAACATCTTGTTTCATTAACATTCAAAAAGTCATGACCTTCCGTGCAGTATTTTAGGGTCGTACTGCGAGTTTATTTTATTTTTTAGAGACTACTTTGGATTTTTTTTCTATCGAGCGAACTCTCAAATCCTCAAATATCTTACATATGAATTTCAGGAC
Source organism: Archips xylosteana (assembly GCA_947563465.1). Lineage (NCBI taxonomy): Eukaryota > Metazoa > Arthropoda > Insecta > Lepidoptera > Tortricidae > Archips > Archips xylosteana. The sequence continues at coordinate 21,163,260 of OX387343.1, forward strand.
TATAGCATTGCTAGTAATGATACAGCACGAGTTTAAATGAATGCAATAAATGCGCCAAAAACACAGTAGGGCCTTAATAATCAATAATAAAAGGAAAATCTAATTTGAGTTCATAATCGCTTTATTGAATAAGTATCACAGGGTTAAAGTACTTCTTTAAAATAATGATAAGATTTTTAGTTTTTAGTTTTTTTACTACCTAATAAAATAACTTTAAATTGATAATATTAATTGATTTTATTAATTGATATTGGTCGTGTGAATCAACTTATCCAACTTGCGTAAGGATTTGGAGTCAGTTCATCTATTTCCTGGGCACTCATCTGTTGCTCGTCTACAATCATCCTTGCACATAGACATCCGTCACCTATGCTCCCATCTTCGCTAACTATACAATTACCTAACACAGCCTTGCAACTATTGAAAGGAACATATTTCAACTCATTCATTTCACTTTTAGCCCTACTCTTAACATCCTTTTGTACGTCTTTGACTGTTACAATGTCATCGTCGAATGTTTCCTTTATTTTCACGATTCCATCTTTCCTGTATTCCATTGCTGGCATATTGTTAGGTGTGCATGCAAGTTGAGTTTTAAATGGCAATTTAAGGTTATTGGCAGAACCCGCAGACCGGCTCGCCGCTCGCTCGCCACCGCAGTCACAACCGACACACGGATGGTTTACTTCCTTATTATTATTTGTACACATCTCTTCCTTAACAGCAGGTATAGCAACGTCTTCTACTTCAGGAGTTTTAATGCGCTTTACAAAACTGTCACTGATACCAACGCCTTCTACTTTCGAATTAATTGCGCAAGTTTTCTGCGCAAGCTCATAACTACAGTTAGAAGTATCTTGTGGTTCCATTCCACTGTTATAATTAAATAATACTTCTTCTAAATTTGCAGTATTACAATTTTCTTTAAAAGAAGGATTGCATTTCAGCTTGTGTTTAAAGTACTGACGACGCAATATTAACTTTCCACATGTAGCACATAGAAGATTGTCTGGAACAATACAAAAGAATATTTTAAACATCTTGCTCAGAATTTTACTATACTCGTATTCTATACCCTTTCTACCCTAAGGCGCTGTTTCACCACCCATTGATTAATTTTAACTGACGGATAAATGTGATGCCATCTCCGTCTATTTGAACAAAACAAACAGATACGGCATCACATCTATCCGTCAAATAAATATGATTAATGGATGGTGAAACAGGGGGTAAATCTATTATCTAAACCAAATAAAAAAGCAGACCTTCCATATTTTCACGAATTTCAGATGCTGAATTAGAATCAGACGAAATTCCACTGTCAAATCTGATATCTGAAAAGAAAAAAAATATTTAAATTTTAATTTTAATTAGTTATTATAATAAAGGGCCTAAACATAATTAAGTAGTAAGTAGTAAAAGGAATTTGAAAGTTAATGGATTGTCAGACACAGTGTCTTGTTATGTTTTTAATAGCGGGATTTGGAATTGTACTGATTGCAATGACAGCAGCAGAAAAATGTTGTATCAAATAATTTCTTGTATTATTCATTGTTCACTTTTCTTTTGATAAAATTAACCAATCCAGATATTTTTAATTTATTTTATATCCGTTCTATAATCATTCTACTCCTGATCCCTGTACATTTCTTTTCGGACTCCAACAAAGCTAGATAGTTTAAGTTCAATACTATATACGAGTAGAGATGCTGTAACCTTGAATAAAAAATGTGTAAATTGTATTGTCATGTCTTATTATAAAATCAAAATAACAACGGGATTCGAGAGTACCGTTAGCACAACAGTACTTATAAATGATTAAATATAATCATAAGTCAATCTTTGATATCTTCATAAAGGGCTTATTACACTTGGCTAAATTTAGTCATTCTAACTAGTCTGCAAGAGAGGGGATAGGAAGAACGCTCCTGATTACACTTATCCTAAATTAGTCACTGAATCAGTTAGCATTTCAAGCTTATCGGTGTCGGACGTGTCGGATGCAATGCCGCCAGTATGGTCCAAAAATAAAAATAAATTGCTTTGGAGTAGCATCCTTGCAAATTAAAAAAAAAAAAAAAAAAGAAGGACTTGGGTCAAGGAATATTTATTGTTGAGGAACAAATTGTCAACAATAAATATAAGCTATATTTTAGAACCTGAAGATTTCAGATGTTATATAAGAATGGATCGCCATGTTGAACATTAAACAATGTGCACACGCGAGACACGTCCGCTCACCGTCAGGTATGTGCGGCGACTAAAATAACAGCACTATATAATTACTATAAATATTATTACACCTTTCCTAACTAGGATGCTGAATCATTCAGCTTGTCAGAAACCATCCTCGCTTCTAATTAGGATACTTTTTAGGATCCTTACTGTGCTAAACGCGATTACACATTCCTAAATTAAGATTCTAAATAATTTAGCATCCTAAATTTAGCCAAGTGTAATAAGCCCCTAAGTCTTTGATCAATTATAACTGAAGATACACATTGCCGAACAAAATCCCCTTCAAAAAATGTCCGAACTTTTTTATTTGTTTGCATAACAATTAAAATCATCACCTACTCAGAAATTTGAACCTAGTCTTTACTTCATTACAGTCGAATTTCGGTTGACACTTGACAGCTAAACTTGACAATTTCACGCAACGTACTGAGAAAAAAGAAGGCCACTTTTATCAAAGTGGCGCTCATTTGGCTCGGACATTTTCGGGCGCGCGTCTGTGGATCGACAGTTATAATTGATCAAAGCCCTAAGTACAGACACTTACTGATAATAGAATTAATAGATTTACAGAGTATCCTTTGCATATTTGGAGTCTATTCTCGGTAAATGTTGTCATTTGTTTAATAAAAAATATTACTATCATATCTGACAAATCTGTCACTAATTCACATCATATTCGCGTTATCAAATTGCCGTAGCTGTTAAAAAATACGTATAATGTATAAAATATGAATCGTGGTAAAGTATTAAACGGTCGGTGCCGAGAAATTATCTGCAATGTACTAACATATTTCAATAAAGAAAAAGATAACGAAGGTTCTTCTGGAAACTTTGATGGCCATTTTAAGCAATTATTTGCAACATTTGTATTTTATTTAAGTAATATAATTTGATGTTTTTTTCCTTGCTTTAGAACTTCATTGTACCAAAATAACAATTTCATTTGTCTGCACACTCCACCACTGACAATGTCATATCATGCATTAGTTCAAAAATGGCATATGAGCTCAATCCCTTTCTAAACGCGCTTTGATAATATTATTGTTGCGCATAACAAATAACTAGAAAAAATTACAATCTGTATCTACTCAACACTTGTCGAAAAAAAGTTAACTGTATCATAGATCGAGTCCTTTGATTATTTAAGGTAAACGTACCAATCCTCGACACCTCAACGCCCAATAGATGACACCCATCTGTCACCTCTCTTACTATGACATAAACATAAGACTGAAGGTGCCATGTATTGGGTCAGTGTCAACCACAGGGACGTTTACCTTATATCGAGTCATTCATAATGACGCGTACTGTGGTTCTTATTCAAATTCACGCGTTTTCGTGTATGGCGCTAGCCATACATACATATGTAGGTACATCAACTATAAGACCAAACATGCCACTACCTTTTTTGCAATAAATAATGTTTATCTGTGCGTGTTATCTATCATTCACCTCAACTTGAATTCCTTTAGATGCAGTTTCTGCAAATGTATCCCTGTATTTCCCTTCTTCTGTATTTTCTCTATTTATCCCTGTACTAATTTATCCCTGTATTTACTTACTTTGCAATCATTCATTATGTTGAACTAATGGTAGTAGAAAATCACAGAGTCAGTACCTGTTAAACTGGGTTCCAGTATTTTTCCATGTGTGGCAATGTGCTTCTTCCAAGCATGTTTTGTAGTAAACTTTTTATTACAACCTGGACTTGTACAAAACAACAAATTTTGGGGACTGTGTGCTTTAAGGTGTGTCTTCAAATGATGTGATTGGATAAATCCTGAAATAGGTACATTTTATAAATGAAATAATTTCACAACTTGAATAAATAAGACACTTTCACTTCAAGTAGAATAAGATGCAAAACTGTATCAATAATAGACTTAACTGATATGCAAATTATTATTAATTATGGATAAAATTATGCATATATTATTAAATCAGGATGAGGCTAGGATAGGAATGGAACCAACAGTAAGTTATTCTATATATTTACATGTATATTGAAATGAATGACAGATCTTCCAATCCTACTTATAATCAATAATATTAGTGTACTTTGAAAATTATTTTAAAACATCCTTCAATAAAGTATATCTTATTCCTAGTTATTTTAAAAATCTCAATTGGAAATGTCTAAAAAAAATTACACAATGGTTTTTTACATTTTTTTGTATAGAAAAGTCAATTATAAGAAAGTAATTTAAATATTTTGTCATTTAGTTCACTAATTTTTTCAAAATTAATTATTGAAACTATTTTGGTTGATGACGTCAGATTATAATTGAGGGCTCCCACACAGCCAAATTTCTAAATCTATCTAAATGCGTACGTTAAGGCAACCCCTTTAATTATTTTTTGCGAAGTGGTACACTGTAACTAGTGTCACGACTGGCGCTCGCTGTCGAAAGTGCTAGATGTCAGACAGCGCTTCTAACTCAAACTCCGTAGTTTAATCCACGCGTAAATTGTGAAGAATTCTAAATAATGCTATTCAACACCAATTAAAGTACAAGTTGGACCGTCAACGACATTTACTTCAATGTCAGATGAAGGTCATTGCTAATTTGATATGTAACAAATGCATTACATTATATTACAATTAAATAACTACCGATAACGATTTAAAAAGCATTTATCTCAAAATGGATTTCGATTTGACGAGATTTAATTTTTTTTGACACCTGAAAATTACTACAGGAATCGAAAGATTATTGCCTCCTGAACACGGAAAAATATTTATTATAATTTATTTCTCCATATTTAAAAAAATACAATAAATTAAAAAAATATATCTGAATTTACCAATACTACCACAGAATAGATATGTTTCCTTTGCCTTTTTCACCATAAAAAAGAGCTGTCATAAATTTAAATTTGACATTAACATTGAGACTTGACAGATACATAAATGATCTATTTTTATTAACGTAAATGCACAAACAACATATTATTGATTTAAATAAGATTTTAAAGGAGCCCGCAGTTGTGATTGAAAAGCAAGAAAGAACCAAACCGCCCAAGCAAACCACACACAACGTCAATGTCAGATTTACATAATCACTTTTTTTTAATAGAGACAAGACTAAAGTATAGGATCTATTATTATTATTAGTGTTGGAGTTATGCCCTTTTAGAATTAGCACATCTTAAAAAAATTGTAATAAATTCATTAATAATGCTAGTGAAAATTTAAAACTATCAGCGTCTTTCTCTTTCCAAACAGAATACAGAGAATGAATCAAATTATAGTCTTAGAAATATGAAATCTTGTCAATTGGAGATTCAAAAATGCAACATGTCTAAAATAATTTGTTTAAGCCCCTACAAGTCTACACAATGGGTAGGCAGTTCAATCTCCCAGGTCAACTCTGTCTGACTGCCTGTTACCTCTTCATGCTTAAGCCGCTGAACCAGTTTAGATAAAATTTGGTATGGAGATAGTATATATGATATAGGATAGATTTTATCCCAGAAAATAGCAGTTACCACATGATAGCAATAAACAAATTCTTCACAAACGGAGTTGTGGGCACCAATTAATATTCTATAATTATTTATTTTAGATGTATTTTGACCCTTTATATAATTTGACCCTTAATAAATTAAAAATTCATCTAAAACTTCAAAAAAGATTAAACTACAATACTACTGCAACCAATTAGAATATTATGTTGGTATAGCCATCATCATTTTATTTGCATAACTGTAAGGTACATTCTAAAGACTGAATTTTGTACCTAGCTATATGTTAGGTGTTAAAATTTTCATAGTATGTTGTATATTTACATACCAATTCTGCTATTTACTAAATAATTAATCACATATTCATAACCATACCTTTTCCACAGATGTTACAGTAATGTTGTTTGGCATTGGTGTGTGTGAGCTCATGGTGCTTCAGGTGATGAGGGAAATTGAATGCCTTTCTACAGCCTTCATAAGGGCAACGGAACCTTCTTTCTGACTCAGGTTTATGTATCTTGGAATGAGTGCGTAATGCAAGGTCACTGCTAAATGTAGTGTTACATTCAGGGCAGTTGTAAGTACCTAAAATAAAAGAAAGTGTTATAAAAAATTTATTATTAAAAACCATCATGTGTCATCAGTTTATACTTTGTCTTCTTGTTTTATAAAATATTAGAAAATAAAATAAATAAATATTACAATATAAAATAATAGAAAATAGTTAATAGGTTAAAATTAAAAGAAGTAACTTTATTTAATTAAACAACAAAAGATATAGATTTGAAAAACAATCTGTAAATATGGATGAGATGTTTGTTAGCTAGCTATAGGTAACGCCAGCAGAGTTGAGGCCACGCACACAACCACATCTCATGTAATGACAGCGGGATTTTGACGTTGTGTTGACGTTTAATGACAACACAACGTCAAAATCCCGCTGTCATTACATGAGATGTGGTTGTGTGCGTGGCCTCAACTCTGATGGTGTTACCTATAGATAATGAAAAGCTGAAAAAAAACTAATGACTAATATAAGTTGATAATGTAACTACTTATCAGACGCTTGTGTAGCTCTCACCTCGATGTGCATACTGCAAGTGGCGTTTAAGTAAAGTCTCATCACGAAAGTGGCCACCACACTGCCCACACTGCACGCTGCCTGTTCTCTCGTGCTGCTTCTGGTGTCGTCGTAGTGCCGACCTTTAAGTTAAATGTTATATTATAGCCATTATAGGTTATTATAGTACGTATTTACATTACAGTTACCAAGCAAAAAAGTTAACAAATGCAAGTCATCATGAAAAGTATTGTCATTTTTTTTATGTAAATCACTTACAAAAAACTGAACTTTTTGGTGCAAACTTTACACTCAAATTGAGGAAAGTGGCTTTTCTGATGCCTCTTCCTCTCGCTCTCGTACTTGTACACTTTGTCACAATGATCACACTTTAACATCGTTCAGTCAGTCAAACCTCTCTGTGGTTTTCATAACTGTGTATCTTTTATAGTAATCCAATCTGACGTAAGAAATGTTTTATCCTTGTTTTATCAGCAATATCAGTCACGTAGAAATTATCGCTATTGTAATTAACAACTTTTCTATGCCAGAAGTTCACTCAGTCACAATAAAGTAAACGACAAGAAGTAATAGTATAGATAGCAACATATTTATTACATCAATGTCATGTCAGTGTCAGTCAGTCGTATGTCAATTAGTCATTTTATTTCTTAGGCCCATACTACACGGGCGGTTTTCCCGCCGCGGGAAACCGCTCGACGGAGCTGCCGCAGACCGTCAAACTACACGGAACGCGGTTTACCGCTGTCTTTTGTTCATTTCAACATGGATCCGCCAATGATAACTGCGCTTAATTAATAATGTAACAATTTGAAAGGAAATATGTTAATTTGCACGCTTTTGGTTTCATAAAATACCTAGTTATATTCTTTTAAAAGCGTTTTTCTATAAAAAAGACACGGTCAAGATTGTTTACCTTATTTCTAAAGCTAAAAAAACGAAATACGCACGACGATCGAGCGCCCTCGCGCAAAGCCCCGCGCCGCGCAGAATGACGCAATAGCGGGAAACCGCCCGTGTAGTTTGAAGCGGCGGTTATCAGCGGCGGTTTAACGCTGCATGCGGCGGTCGAATTTCTCCCGCCCGTGAACCGCGGCGGGAAACCGCGCAGTGTAGTATGCAGCATACAACTTCCATATAAAATTGTGTCTAGTGCGGTTCAGAAGCGGTTTCCCGCGGCGGGAGAACCGCCCGTGTAGTATGGGCCTTAGACTAAGGATATGGCTAGACCAGTTCTATTTAAGACGAACAAAAAACCGTCATGTGTTTCTTTCTAGCACATGCAAAATCTCACTGTGAAAAAAAGAGTGAAGCATAGACAAACACCGCCATCTTAAACGTCAGTGTGTCAAATTCTGAGTCGTCGTGGTAGCCAGCTGGATACCAAACGTTGTTATCAGTTTTCCCTTGTTTTTATGTGTTTTATGCCATTTTGAAAGGTGAAATTTAGTTAATTTCATATCACTATAACCATGGATTGTGTGGCTATCGGTTGCAAGAGTAGAATGGGTGTATTAACAGATCATTATGAACTTATTGCGCAATGTTTAGATTATATGATCTGTTCTCAATAAATAAATTGCCGTTCTAAATATTGTGAAGTCATATAGATCACGTCAGGCCAAAGATTTATTAAAATAATGAACAACAAAACATCTGTTCAGGCCGTTATGACAGTTCATGTACGTAAAATTTGATAATAGGGATGTGGTTAAATAAATCGATATTGTATGTCATCATCATTGTATTTCAGGTTCAGCTTTTGTCACTTTTATTTAAAATTAATATATATTTTAGTTAAACTTTTTATAGGCTCTGAGAAGCACTACAAGAAAAACTAATTAAGTTGTATTATGGCTAATATAATGCTAATTGTTGACGTGTATTGTTCTCAGGTTACCTAAAGATCCTGATTTATGAAAGTTTGGCAGAAAAATAATCAAAAAATGTATTCTGTTTTTTTGAGAAATAAAAAAATGGTTTTATTTAGTGGTCAATAAATAATAAAACTACGTAAAATAAAATCATAATTATTATTTCATAATTGTCGTTTTACTTTTCCCCTTATATCCATTATACTACTCGTACATAAATATACAAATAAATATAAATAACAAGCTGTTGCCCGCGACTCCGTCTGCGGACAAAAGGGGTATAAAAAATAGCCACCGAACTATTCTCAGACCTGCCGAATATAGATCTCTCTCTCTCTCGCCGCACGCGTTTGCGAACGGTAATGAGTTTGAGTCACGCGTGTTATTATTAACAATGTCAAATATTGTTAAATGTGGATCGTGTAATGTGGTGATAAATGAGATACTGGCGTTTATAAGCAACAAACTGCATCTCATGGATGAGCCGAGCCTAAGACGTATCTGCGTTACAGCATTTTCGGATAGTGACATCGTAACGGCAAAACGTTTACTATTTGAATCTTTGTCTAAGACAAAAGAGTTGAAGAAACGTAAAAGGGATGGAAAAACGGACCGAGACCTGGAAGATATAATTGGTGTCATGAAAGAATGTCACGTAGATGAAATTCCCATTTTTGTTGCAAGGGATTTGCACAAATTACCACCAGTGTTGTTTAAGAGGATACGATGCGCACCATTTCTCCATACAAACGTAATCCCCTGTTTCCTTCCTGGATAATGGCTTTAGAGCCAAAATTTTTTACTGTGTAGTTTGTATCTACCACAGCTATGCCCCTAGGTTTCGTTTTTTTCCATATTTCAATTAACATAAGAAATATGAGCTTTCAAAAACTGAAATAATTGCCCAATTTCAACGTCATTTTCAGACACTCATCAGAAAAGAATCCCTCATATAAACAAAAAAAGGAAAACATAGGGGCATAGCTAAATCTATCCTCTAATTATATTTAAAAAAAAAAATTTTATTGGTCCAGTTTTCGAGAAGAAAACAGGGGATTACGAAATGCTGTTTTGATCAATTTTACGCGCCTATTAACGGTCTGAGCTGCAGTTGTCCCGCTCTCGCTGTACTGACACGGAGGGGTTCGGGCGAGACAGCGACATTTCATTAAAATACCTATTTCTCAAAAGTCTCTCAGCCATCGTACCCTCTTAACCACTTGGATGCGACAAAGATATTGAGGGATCTTGTGGAATTGCGTAGTCAAACTGAAATTATTATAAATGAATTTGCCACCAAGAAGGAACTGAGCTTAATAAAACTAGAGCTCGATAATCTAAAGAAAGCTTCGTTGGTAAACAACTTCAACGGCAATTTGAATTTCAAACGAGGGGCCTGCTTAGCTAACAGTTTTGATTGTCACAGTGGGCCGATGGGTCTCCAGCATGTTTCTATTGAAAATGAGATATATCCAGAGTTGGAATTTGTTGCCAAAAACGATCATCAAATTAGTGGATCAATACCAAAAGAGGGTACTCAATCGCCCTGCTTCATACCGGCCGGTAACTTACCCACCGTATCGGCTGTTAGCGAGCGCGCGGCGGTTGTGCATGAGCCGTTTGAGAAGGCGATGACTCATACGTCGCCTGTTCGAGTGGCTGCGCTTGATAACTTAACGAGACACACGGACGCTGCGTGCGACTTTGAACAAAATGCGTCTTACTCAGCAATTGCACAGGGTGATGCCTTTAAATCAAAAATTCCCGATAAGGACTGGATTGTCGTTCAAAGAAAGAGATTTAGAAATAGATTCTTAGGACATCAGGGTAAAGCTGTTATGAACCTGGATACCAAATTCAAGGCAGCGGATATAAAAATCCCTGTTTATATTTATAATGTTGCAAAAGAGACGTCCATATGTGACATCTCTGAGTACATTAAGAGCAAAACTAACGTGTCCGTTACATTGGAAAAAATGAATATGAAAATGGAAAAAGATTACGACGCATACAAGGTTTATGTACCTAAACATAAAATAGATATGTTTTTGAAAGATGACCTTTGGCCGGATGGTATTGCGTTCCGACGATTTGTTAATTTTAAAAGAAGACCTGAAACCGAAGAGAAGGCTGTGAAGAACACTAATGTCCTCCATAATGGAAAATACAACTAAGTTAATAAGTTTTAATTGTAGAAATGTTATTCGTTCGGTGGAATGTGTGCGTAGTTTGTGTCGCACAGCCGATATTATAGCGCTGCAGGAGACGTGGTTGCTGCAACACGACATCTCTTTTTTGGGTAGCATAGATCACGATTTCGCCTTCACTGGCAAAACAGCAGTTGACACTTCAGCGCGGATACTTCGAGGGAGACCCCATGGTGGAGTTGCGCTGTTGTGGAGGAAAACGTTATTCCCGTGTGTATCGGTCATTCAGTGCAATAGTGTGCGGTTAGCGGCTATCAAAATAGTTCTGAATGAACGGTCAGTGATAGTTATGTCAGTGTATATGCCGACCAATATGGCCGAGCATCTAAGTGAATTTACGGAATGTTTGGGTGAAATACAATCGATTGTTGAAAGTAATGATGTGGAATCTGTTTATGTATTGGGAGACTTTAACGCGCACCCGGGTGAGTCGTTTTCACATGAACTAATGAACTTTTGTAATGAACAATCTTGGTTTTGTGTTGATATGGAAATATTACCGAGTGAAACGTACACGTATGTTAGCGATGCCCATTCTTGTAGGCGGTGGCTTGACCACTGTGTGGTGACTAGTGCTGCACGATCCACGGTAGTTAGCGCGTCAGTATTATATAATGTTTACTGGTCTGACCATTACCCTTTGTTAGTAGAATGTAACTTTAATTGCATAAAACCAAAATTTGTGAATGTTAATAATTATTATTCCTGCAATAAGGTGATTTGGGGTGAGCGGGACTCTGTCCAAATAGATAATTATTCAAATTATTGCTCAGCTGAATTTAAGGATATTCACTTTCCTACTGAGTTTTATGAGTGTGTGGATAAAATGTGTTCGAACAGTGCCCATAAACAGGTATTAGAAAATTTATACAGTAGTATAATATCTGTTCTTAGAAAGGCGGCCGAAAAGTCCTATAAGGTTATCAAACATGGAAAGCGTAGGCATGTAACGGGCTGGAATATGCACGTCAGCGATGCTCACCGCGAGGCGCGGTTTTGGTATCAGTGGTGGTTATCATATGGTAAACCTGGCTCCGGGTATATTTATAGTAAAATGATTGAGTCCAAAAAGATATTTAAGTCCATGCTAAAATACTGTCAGAATCATGAGCAAGACATAAAAATGGAAATTATTGCTAAAAGTCATTCCAGAAAAAACTTTGGCAAGTTCTGGAAAAACACCGCCAAATTAAATCCTAGGACGAGTCTTCCGGTGACTATGGCGGGCAAGCATGTTCCGGCCGATATCGCAAATGCTTTCCAGCGCCACTTTAAAATTGATTCCCCTCTCCAGGCGGGTGAGGTTCTCGACGCTGAGATCAAGGTCGGGATTCCGTCTGTTCGTTTTTCAGCTAAGCAAATTGAAAATAAAATTAGTAAAATGCTGAGAGGCAAATCCCCTGGACACGACGGCCTCAGTGTCGAGCATCTTAAGTTCGCTGGTGTACATCTTCCTGGGGTTTTATCAATGTTTTTTAATTTATGTATAAGTCATAGTTATCTGCCTGACGAGCTTATGTATACTGTAGTCGTACCCATCATAAAAAACAAAACTGGGGATGCCTCTGACGTGTCCAACTACAGGCCCATTTCACTTGCCACTGTTGTAGCGAAAGTGTTGGACGGTCTGCTTGATGATATTTTGGGTGAACATATTAATCTGCATGACGCACAATTCGGGTTTAGGCCTGGTTTGTCTACTGAGAGTGCAATCCTGTGTCTCAAGCAGACTGTTCAATATTATACATCTAGAGAAACGCCAATATTTGCTTGTTTTTTGGACTTGTCAAAGGCATTTGACATGGTGTCTTATGACAAGTTATGGCGGAAACTGCACTATGATACAACCGTGCCGCATGAAGTCACCTATTTGTTTAAGCACTGGTACGGCAGTCAAAGGAATAGTGTTAGATGGGCAGATGCTTTTTCAGATGGATATGTCATGCAGTGTGGGGTGAGACAAGGGGGATTGAGCTCGCCTAGATTATTCAATCTTTATATGAACAAACTCATTGAGGAGCTCAGCAGTACTTGTGTTGGATGTCACGTAGAGGATATTTGTGTCAACAATATAAGCTATGCTGATGACATGGTGCTGCTGAGCCCCTCAATGGGTGGTCTAATAAAATTGTTACATAAGTGTGAAGTATATGCGGAGGCCCATGGGCTCAGGTACAATGCGTCCAAAAGTGAGCTCCTACAATTTAAAGCGGGTAATAAATCGTATAAAATGCAGTCTGTCACGCTTTGTGGGAGCCCGTTAAAAAGAGTAGAAAAGTTCAAATACCTGGGCCACTGGGTCACCGCGACTATGTCTGATGTCGAGGACATCGAGCGGGAGCGCCGCGCGCTGTGTGTTCGGTGTAATATGTTGGCCCGCAGATTTGCACGTTGTAGCAAGGAAGTTAAGTTAACTCTTTTTAAAGCTTATTGCCAAACCTTCTACACGTGCAGTCTGTGGTCTAGCTTTACGCTGCGGGCACTCAGCGCGCTGCGCATTCAATACAATGATGCATTCAGGATGCTGTTTGGACTACCGCGTTACAGTAGTGCCTCGCTGATGTTCGCCGAGGCACAAACAGACGGCTTCTTTGCGATCATGAGGAAGCGGTGTGCGTCGTTCCTCAGTCGTAGTCGCTGCAGCACAAACAGCATCTTGAGCACCCTGACGCAGCGCTGGGACTCCCCGCTTGTAAAGCGTTGTGTGGAGCTGCATGCACCTGTCGCCGCAGTGCCCCGCCGTTTTTAATCCTTTCTTTTTGTTTTTTTTCTGTTTGTTGTTGTTCAAAATATATGTGTCTTACTAACAATAATAATAATAAGTCTTTGTAATTACTAATACTATGGATTGAATAGTCCGAAATAAAAGAAATTTAATTTAATTTAATTTAATTTAATAGAGCAAAAGTTTCATAAAGATCGGTCAAGCCGTTTCGGAGGAGTTCGATAACAAACACCGTGACACGAGATTTTTATATATTAGATTGAAGATTGATACGCTTTATCGGGACCTAAGTATGGTCTCGTTAAAAAAATTGTACGTTGCACGTATTATTTGGGTCATTTTAGGCGATCGGCAGATGGCTGGCGGTAAGGCTCGGGGAGGTTAATTTGCGTTTTGTTTTTGTTGTTGTTTTTGTTAATAATTCTGTATCGTTTTTCGAGTTTGTCGTTTTTAGATTTGACTAGTCCACACCGCCCCGCCACCAGCCAAGAGCGCCTCAGTATGCTTATTTTTAAACTCGCAGACCCTTATTTTACAACTTACAACTACTACTACTCATTCCAATATCAAACTGCTTTTCGTAATTTTAGAACTAAAGGAAAAGAGTATAAAAAGAATTATAAAAATTCAAATCAAATCATTTAAAATTTTACCTTTTACCTATTTTGTAAATCATTAAGATTGCAACTAATATTTACTGATTAAAACACGGTAATGCATTAAATATTGTGATGATCAAGTGGTGATTGTAAATTTTAACTGGTATCACCGACGTTGATAAATTTTCCATCAAATTTCAAATTTGTTTAGTGGCTCTTGTTATTCTGTCAGCTAACTAAATTCAACTAAGTAAATTCGCTAAGGGCCCTCGCCCACGGCGACTTTTTGTGGCGATGCAGTAGCGATGCTGTCGCGCGTTCGCATAGATACAGTCTCGATGCGGTCGCTAGGCTGTGTACCCTCACCCACATAACACGATTCAGTCGCGATGCAAATGCGATACCGTCGCGCTTCTGTCGCGATGCAAACGCGATACCATCGCGCTTCTGTCGCGATGCAAACGCGGTTCTCCACTACCGCGCCACCCTCCCTCCGTTCCGTCCCCGACGTCGTCCGACACGGTCGCGCGTTTGCATCGATACAGTTGCGATGCTGTAGCGCGTTGGCATCGCTTCTATAGCGCGTTACAAATGCGACTAACGCGCGTTAGTAGCGATGCCGTAGCGCGTTTAGTAAACGCGCGACAGCATCGCTACAAAAAGTCGCCGTGGGCGAGGGCCCTAAAAATGGTGAAAATGTGCTGTGTTAAGGGGTGTAAGAGTGAATGCTTTGCTGATTGTGGCATATCATTTCACAGGTAAGGAACATTTGGCTCTATTTTACGATAGAACGACAAAACTAGACGCCAAATATTATTAGGGTGCCTATGATCTAGGCCGGTGTGAGTATGTCTATTAATGCAATTTCGTAGATAAGACGGAAAAGCAGGTTGGAGTATAGGAAAAGGGGCCCGAAGAAAGGACTAAAAAAAAATTTGGATCAGAAAAATTTTTTTCGGGTTTTTCGCAATTTTTTTTAAAAAAACTTTAAGGATACATTAAAATAAGCATCTTTTATATATATAAAGATGATCTACGACTGAAATTATTTGTCTTTTTAGGGTTCCGTACCCAAAGGGTAAAAACAGAAACCCTATTACTGAGGCTCCACTGTCCGTCCGTCCGTCCGTCTGTCCGTCTGTCACCAGGCTGTATCTCGGGAACCGTGATAGCTAGAGAGTTGAAATTTCCACAGATGATGTATTTCGGTTGCCGCTATAACAACAAATACTAAATAATGGAATAAAATAAATATTTAAGGGGGCTCCCGTACAGCAAACATTAATTTTTTTGCTCGTTTTTGCTCGATATTGATAACGGCTACAGGTAGACACTTGAAATATTCAAAGAATATTTAGTTATATATTGACTTTAAAATTAATCATTAAATTAAAATAAAAAAAATATTTAAGGGGGCTCCCATACAACAAACGTGATTTTTACAGATAATTGTACGGAACCCTTCGTGCGCGAGTCCGACTCGCACTTGGCCGGTTTTTTTTTAATTTATGTAATTCTTTGTTCTATCACCAATAATTTCCACAACGCGCATGCGATAAAAGTTTTTTTTTTACACCTTGGGTTACACTACTGAAGTTTTAGCAAGGATTCCGGATTCCTATTTTTTTTAATAAGTGCACAAATTTTAATATGTGATTCAGTGTCGTTAAAATAACAAATTTCAGTATTTTTCGTTATAATATTAATCACCTATTTTTTTTGTTTTTCATAGTAACTCTACCAATTATTGGATGAATTACTATGAACAACCCAAATTTCAAAATTTAAAAAAAAAATCTTGAACAGATAATCATGATCTATCAACGATACTGAATCACGTATCAAAATTTGTGCACTGATTAAAAATTACCCTATATTACTTAGAAATAATGTAGCATTCTATTCGTGAAAGAATTTTTGAAATCGATCTAGTAGTTTTGAAGTTCATTCGTTACAAACATACAAAATACAAATCAATCCTCTGTATAACATTAATAAAAGTAAAACAATAATAAAAATAAATAAAATAATTGTAATGTAAATATAAGATCAGTGTAGGCTTACATTATTTCTTTCTAATTCTGAATTGACTCATTTATACTTTTTTAAGAAAAATCTTGATAATCCGCAGGTGTACAAGTGACCAAGTGGTGTGACCAAGTGGTCACCCTAATTAGAACGAGATGCAATGCACTAGTTTGGTTTCTCTGTCGGCCTCACTTTTATGTCGCAGTACTCAGTCCGGGTTAGGCTAAGACGAAGAATGGCTAGACGCGTCATATTTAAGACGAAATATAACCATCGGTATTCTCTCTCGTTCTAAAAGAAAACATCATCTGCAAATAGAGACAGATATACGTTTGTCTGTATTGGCTTTCAATTCAATGAAGCCAGTTTACTATAGTGTATTTATAAATCGATATATATATATCCTAGAGATGTGCTACTTTTATATCGATAAACTTTAGCTGTCAAAAATAATTATCGTGTCATAATTTGAAGGACCAAATTGGATTCGAAAAATTACTCACAAGCATACTATTCAGCATTTTAATGATTCATTTTATACTCTTTCCTTTAGTTCTAAAATTACGAAAAGCAGTTTGATATTGGAATGAGTAGTAGTAGTTGTAAGTTGTAAAGAGTCTGCGAGTTTAAAAATAAGCATGCAGAGGCGCTCTTGGCTGGTGGCGGGGCGGTATGGACTAGTCAAATCTAATAACGACAAACTCGAAAAACGATACAGAATTATTAACAAAAACAACAACAAAAACAAAACGCAAATTAACCTCCCCGAGCCTTATCGCCAGCCATCTGCCGATCGCCTAAAATGACCCAAATAATACGTGCAACGTACAATTTTTTTAACGAGACCATACTTAGGTCCCGATAAAGCGTATCAATCTTCAATCTAATATATAAAAATCTCGTGTCACGGTGTTTGTTATCGAACTCCTCCGAAACGGCTTGACCGATCTTTATGAAACTTTTGCTCTATATTCGGCAGGTCTGAGAATAGGTCGTAGGCTATTTTTTATACCCCTATTGTCCGCAGACGGAGTCGCGGGCAACAGCTAGTTATTTATATTTATTTGTATATTTATGTACGACTAGTATAATGGATATAAAGGGAAAATTAAAACGACAATTATGAAATAATAATTATGATTTTATTTTACGTAGTTTTATTATTTATTGACCACTAAATAAAACCATTTTTTTTATTTCTCAAAAAAACAGAATACATTTTTGATTATTTTTCTGCCAAACTTTCATAAATCAGGATCTTTAGGTAACCTGAGAACAATACACATCAACAATTAGCATTATATTAGCCATAATACAACTTAATTAGTTTTTCTTGTAGTGCTTCTCAGAGCCTATAAAAAGTTTAACTAAAATATATATTAATTTTAAATAAAAGTGACAAAAGCTGAACCTGAAATACAATGATGATGACATACAATATCGATTTATTTAACCACATCCCTATTATCAAATTTTACGTACATGAACTGTCATAACGGCCTGAACAGATGTTTTGTTGTTCATTATTTTAATAAATCTTTGGCCTGACGTGATCTTTATGACTTCACAATATTTAGAACGGCAATTTATTTATTGAGAACAGATCATATAATCTAAACATTGCGCAATAAGTTCATAATGATAGTCGATAACTTACCGATGGAAAGATATTCTTTGGTCACTTTCAATACACCCATTCTACTCTTGCAACCGATAGCCACACAATCCATGGTTATAGTGATATGAAATTAACTAAATTTCACTCTTTAAAATGGCATAAAACACATAAAAACAATGGAAAACTGATAACAACGTTTGGTATCCAGCTGGCTACCACGACGACTCAGAATTTGACACACTGACGTTTAAGATGGCGGTGTTTGTCTATGCTTCACTCTTTTTTTCACAGTGAGATTTTGCATGTGCTAGAAAGAGACACATGACGGTTTTTTGTTCGTCTTAAATAGAACTGGTCTAGCCATATTCTTAGTCTAAGGGGTTAGGTATTAAGTCCATGCACGGATCTTAGAGTCTGTCAAACGAGTCGTGTCCATTGAAAACAGGCGGCATTTTCAAAAATCTTTTATATTTCAACATTAATAACACTTTTAAAACTATGATTTATACTTGTATTTATGTAGCTGCCTTTTTAACTAATTACTGCTACATAAATTCGAGTATCAATCATATCATCAGTTTTCAGTATTATTAATGTTGAAATATGAAAGATTTTTGAAAATCCCGCCTGTTTTCAATGGACACGATTTGCTTGACAGACTCTACATAGCCAGTGCCTTAGCCTGATAAAGGTAACGCGGACGAAAAAAGGGAAAAAAATAAATTGTAAGTTGTCTCACGATCACGAATTATGCCCATTAGTATTAAAAAAAAATATCACTCACATAATGTGAGTGAGTGAATGAAATGTGAATTACATTTTTATATACTTTGTCAGTGTCAGCTGTGTCAGTCAGTCAGTAGTCACTAGTCAGTAATGTTAAAAGTTTCCTTCCAGAGGGAACTGTCATGCGGTGTCGCGTTGTGAAATAGCGCAATTTACGTAAAGTTTATTGAAGTTTAGCGCGGATCAAATCAAAAATGAACTTCCGAACTTACTCTACTTCTTAAAGAACTCGTTTTGGACTGATCGATCACATAGTGTAAAGTTTAAACGAAGAAACAAGACAAAGTTACGCATATAACGTTATTCAGTAGTGAAAATGCTGGAATGGGTTAAAATCAGTCTTATTCTGTGCGCTTTCGGAACTTTGCGCGAGATTAGACCATCAGAACCTTTTGTAACTGAGTTTTTAACAGGAGAATGGAGAAATGTAACATCGGAACAGTTGTTCAGGGACGTTTATCCTGTTGCAACTTATTCATATATGGCACTTTTAGTTGTGATTTTTTTAATTACCGACTTCCTTAGATTCAAGCCTGTTATTATACTGTCAGGTTCGTATTTACAACTCTTCTGTACTTAATTGTAAACAGGCACTTGGTAAATTTATAATGAACTATTATGTAAGATGTTATATGATTGAGTAAAATGTGCTTAACAACATTATTCACTCAACAACCAGACCAGTGTCAGTTAGACTGGCACATGGCGGTCCAGTTTAATTTTTAACAATAGCAAAATATGTACCATTTTCTATTACGAATGTTTAAAATGCCTTAACAGCAATTGAGGGATATATTATAGCAAAAACATTAAGTCAACTTATAGAAAGAAAAATACAGAATAAAGGGCTTATTATTATTATTATAACAGCAATTTTAAATAATTTATTCTTTTCAACGCTAAGCCTAGCCAAAATGTGTGAAGATCACTTTGACATTGTATTTTATGACGCATATTGTCAGTCTGCGTATGTACGAACGCGTGTGCTCTCGATTTTCATCGCGATTTCCGCTACATAATAGGCTCGTTGATTTCTACGAATCACTAGTGGTTTGAAACAGGGATTGGAGATCAGTATTTTTTTTTCAAATCGGCTTGACTACACACCCCTAACTGAAATGAATAGCTTTCATGGTTTTGGTTACCGGTATTTAAAACTGTTTATAGGAAAACCATTTTTTAGCAGATTTTGTTTCTGTTGAACAAAATTAACCGGTTTTCTACAACTGTGATTCAACAAGTTTTTCTTTCTTACTTGTTCATAAATAAAGTAAATGGTTTACCTGTGTAGATAAGCAAGAATACACCATGCAATTTAATCTTTACATAGGTAGATCACGCAACAAGCTTTTATTTCATTAACCCTTTACCAACGGGTGTCAACTATAGTTGACAGCATGTTTAGTATATAATAGACTTTCTGTCACTGTTATTAGGTAGAGAATTCATATTTATTCAGATTGTGCCCGTAGGTAAAGGGTTAAAATTATGCACAGTCAAAGACATAAATATCTATACAACTCTATGCCACTATACATAAGGTAGGTGTTTGCATATTTTTGATGCAATGGATGTATAGATATTTATACCTACAACTGTACCCTATGTAAGAAATTGAAGTATTTTTATTAATTTAAACGTTATTTCCTACTTTCTAGGTTTATAACTTATCCTTTAAAAGAGATGAGGAATTAATTAATTCTCCTTATGTTCAGGGGAAGAAAGTAGTAGTTACTAATTTGAAAAGGATTACATCAGATTAAGTTGGCCAATCCAGTAACTATTCAGGGTCCTAAGTGAACATTGCTTTCACAGTGTCCCACTCTCACATACATTTTGTTGGGTCCAATAGTTCTGCAATGATAAACAAAAAAACCGACCAAGAGCGTGTCGGACACGCCCAGGATAGGGTTTTGCAGCTGTTATGAAAAATCCTTGCATATCTTGATAATTTTACTATTAATTAATATGCAAACGGCCATATTAAACAAGCAATATTTTATAGGTCAGCTCTGCTATTTACTCTTAAACTACTAATATTTATCAAGCAAACTTATCAGTTATAGTCTTCCTTGTTAATTTGACATATTTCCTCCCATACCGATTTTTTCCAAAATTTTTATACCAACTGTTTAGGTTTTAGAGGGGGGGACGCTCGATTTTAACAAAAAATTGCACTTCAAAGTTGAGTATTTTATTTTGCAAACGAATCACTTGGAATAATTATAAAAGACCTATCCAACGATACCCCACACTACAGATAAGATTAGACAAGAAAAAAAAATCACCTCTACTTCACGTCTAGGGGAGGAAACCTAAAAAAATTTCTTTCTGTATTTTGTTTTTTTTTAATTTTTCCGTATAATTGCTACAATGTCTATGCAAAATTACAGCTTTCTAGCTCTAATAGTCTCTGAGCTAAGCCACAGACGGACGGACAGACAGACATGGCGAAACTATAAGAGTTCTGTTATTGCCATTTTGGCTCCGGAACCCTAAAAAAAAGGTATCTATGAGTATGTTGAAAAAAAAATAAAGGTTATGCACACTCTGGTCCAGAAATATAAAAAAAATATATGGTTCTTGGAGTATGAAGCTAAGAATTTACTACAGACTAAAATGTTTAAAGGTTATTAACGAAAATAAATGCATTACCTTAACAGATTTCATCATACCTATTTCATAGAAGTATAAAAATAACTCTTTATCTTACTTTATCTTGCTAATTGGCTTATTTGCATATCAATTAACAAAACTTAAATATCAGGTGATTTATTGTTTTCATAAGATAGGTACTTATATTAACTTCTTGTTTGTCATTGAGGTCATGTTAATGCTTTTTTTAAAAAGATATATTTTTAGAAGTAATTATCTACTACTTAATATTTCCTTTTCGTAGCATTATAAAGGTTTAATTAATCTTGACCTACTTATATTTTTATTGAAAAATGTCTTCATAAAATAAATATCAGAAGGTCACAATTAAATAAAATTAGATGATTAAAGTCATTTGCATTGTAGCAATCAATCAGTCAATATCACAGAAATATATCGAGATAGAAGGAAAATGCTCGGCAATTTGTAGCGAGACCGAGCCTGTAACATCTTGCGTAGGTAATTTGACGTCACTAGTGTAATTTAGTGATGGGAAACATAAGCCGCGCGAAATCAATTCAAAAGCATCGATTCACAGATCGATTAGGGAACGGATTCTTATGCACAGAGGAAATGATAATTATTTTCGACAGAGGAAATGAGAAAGGTCAGAATTTCAAATCGAAAAATATAAATGTAGGTAGGTACCTACCGAACCAATAAATTGCTTTACATTTGTCAGTACCTACTATAGCCGCTGCAGTTATTCATCATCATCATCATCATTTCAGCCGTAGGACGTCCACTGCTGGACATAGACCTCCCTCATTGACGCCCAATCATTACGGTTGAAAGCGACTTGCATCCACCCTGAACCTGCGGCTTTCACCAAATCGTCCGTCCATCTCGTTGGTGGACGTCCCACGCTGTGCTAGCCAGTCTGTGGTCTCCATTCGAGAACTTTTGGGCTCTAACGACCATATGTTCTGCATGCTATATGGCCTGCCCATTGCCATTTCAACGAGCTAATCCGTTTGGCTACGTCGGTGACCCCGGTTCTTCTACGGATCTCCTCGCTTCTGATTCGATCCCGTAGAGAAACTCTGAGCACAGTCCTCTCCATAGCTCGTTATTACCTACCTACCTATAATCGTGTAAGTACTACACACACACACACACACGCACATTTTTTTAAATAATATTTAGCCTTATGTAAATGTGTACCTTTTCATCATATGACATCATCACTACATCAATAGTCGGATAAGCTATACTGATTACTCGTCGGTACTTTAATGGGCCAGTAAAGGTGTCTTCGTGGAAATGTATAGAACAATTCTTGCTGTTTTATGTAGGAAACCATTTTTTACGACCAGTTGTTTTCAATCCATTTATTTTTAATATGAGGATCATTCGGAAAACTAAAATAAAATTGCAATATAGAAGTAACCATAACCTGTTTGTTAATAATATTTGCTTTGCACTACGTACATTATATAGCTACATAATAATATAAAAACGTAATTATCATTTCCTCTGCTTTCAAAATCGATTTTAATCGAGTAAGAACTGCGATAGTGTACTTGTACATCACTATTCTTACTTTTGACAGAAAAAATGATAAATTGACCTTGGACGTGACTCGATAGTTTCAATAGCTTATTTTTACATTGCTGGTTTTGAACGCACGCCATGTCTGGCTCGTCAAATTAAAGCCGCAATGGAAAGCTAGCGTGGACACACTATCGCCCGCTGCTGTTCTGATGAAAATAATAAAATAAATCGTTTTTTAATTAATAACAGATATTTTAGGACAAATAGTACTTACCAATGAAAGGAAATACCTCGACTAACAGCTCCAACTTTATCTGTAGTATTTGAACAGTTAATTACTGAACAACGAGTCATTTTATTTTTAAAACCTGACGTCGCACGCAGACCGCGGTCGGGAGCAGACTGAAGTTCGCGGCGAGCATTGGGGCTTATAAGCACCATTTGGCCAGTCGACGTACGTAAACTCTTTCCTTCTATCTCGATATATTTCTGTGGTCAATATTTTTATACCTACCTTATTTCTAAGGATTACTTATTACACATTTTGGCTTTCAGAAATTTGTTTTTTATCATGCTTAAGATCTTACATAGTATACCATACCATTATTAAGTAGAGCTAGAGAAACAAAGCTAGATATATCCTACCTACCTATCATCCACTCAGTTGTTTTTTGCATATACTGTAATTTTTTTGAAATTTGGAATAAATTTGATTGAAATAAATAAATAAATTGGAAACCATAGTTCCACAAAGCAAGTGAGTGACTTGGTGGTTTTGTTGTTAAATATACAGGGTTATTTGTAATTCACTAGCATCCTTTTAACCCTAATCTCCAACCACTTAAACAAACGTTTTTTGTTTTACGGCTTTTGTCATAACTTAATATTTTTGGTGTAATAACGTTTTGAAAATTTGAGATTTCCTCTTATTTTTACGATACTCTGTGTATTTGTATGGGAAAAAAAGTACTTCATTTTAAAAAGTCTTAAAACAAAAAACATTTGTTTGAGTGATAAGAATTCAGGGTTAAGAGGATGTCAGTGAATTACAAATAACCCTGTATTAATTTTACCTATTCTCTACTTGTATTGAGAAGCTTTATGTTAATAATGCCTGTTATAGCATAATACTTATCACACACAGCCACGTGAGACTGTAAATTTGACCTCTGCAATATTATATTATCATTGATTCTACATAGCTTTTTGTTACAGGGTTGAGTGGGATCTCTATTTACGTCATACTGCTATGGACAACGAGTGTGGAATGGCTTCAAGTTTCTCAGTTCTTGTTTGGATTGTATATGGCAACAGAAGTTGCATATTACACATATATGTATGCCAAGGTAACATTACATTTGTTCATTTTACAGTATTGTACAGTCGAAGGCATAAATATCTATACAGCCATCGCATCAAATATATGCAAACACCAACCTTATGGTTATTGACATAGAGTTGTAGGTATAGATTATTGTTGACGCCTTGGTAACGTACATAATTATATTTATGACCTTGACTGTACACTTACACTATAGTAGTAGAGTTTTGTAGTGGTAGAGCCATGATGTAGCTAGCCGCTGCATCACGAATGGGCCGGCTCGTCCGGGGCAGTACCACCCTCTCACAGAACACCGGCGTGAAGCAGCAGTAATCCTGCTTGCGTTTCGTACGGTCAGTGAGAGTGCCGGGGGCCCAATACCTCACCCCTTCCCTCCCTCCTTCCTTCCCTCTCCCTTTCCCCTATTCCCTCTCCTTTAGGGCCGACAACGCACTGGCATCGTGTAAAGCGCTGCGGATGTCTATGGACAGTGGTGTTCATTTAACATCAGGTGACCCACTAGTTCGTTTGCCTGGCCTATCTAACAAAAAAAAAAAAAAAAGTAAAATACAATCTTAGCAGAAGGGAGTTTTTAAGTAAATTCTTGCATGTCACTCCATTTCATACTGAGGCAGTTAATAAAAGTAAGCTGGAGTCACTCTCCTACGGCTGTTGAAAAAACTACTTGTTCATCTTTTGTAGTACCTAAATGATTATTATTGATTGCCAGGCAAGTTCAATAATAGGTGAAGTCATTGTCGTCTCTACCTCACTAGTCGCACTAGCTGCCCAACCCAGCAATTAATAGTTTATCGCTTGAATGCGGTGGAACTGGTGGCGCAAATTGTTTATTTTCGCGCGCGTCAATGTCACCTTTACAGATTGCATCTACTGTTCAGCCATTTTAGAAACATATTAATAGTCACAGCAAAAACATTTCGTACCGTTTCATCAAATCGTTGCCTTTTTTTTTGAATACTTTTTAACTTATATTTACTACGAGTTATACTTTTTAACTTAACTTTTCTAAAGGAGTCAAACTTTAAGAACCTAAATACTTACTTAATCAACATCTCACACAGTACTCTAAATGTATTATTAGTTACCGGATTTTTCGTTTCGTTTCCGGGGCGCCGAATATTAAAATATGACTCTTAGCGGTGTCTTCTTTAGCGTCAGTCAATGCTAGCCATCTTTACAATCGTTAGCTTCGTACAGTATTCGTACTCGTATTCGTAGCTGACCACACAAATCGTTCAAATGTAATAATCCTTAGCAATCAGAGCAAAGGCAAATTTGGTGCATTTTTCTTAGGGAAATAAAAAAACAAGTGCGATTCAGACTCGCGCACGAAGGGTTCCGTAACATTATCTATAAAAACGGCAAAAAAATCACGTTGGTTGTATGGGAGCCCTTTTAATTTTTTTTTTTTTATGTTAGATATGCCAGACAAACGAACTAGTGGGTCACTTGATGTTAAATGAACACCACTGTCCATAGACACCCGCAGCGCTTTACACGATGCCAGTGCGTTGTCGGCCCTAAAGGAGAGGGAATAGGGGAAGGGGGAGAGGGAAGGGGTGAGGTATTGGGCCCCCGGCACTCTCACTGACCGTACGAAACGCAAGCAGGATTACTGCTGCTATATATATACTTATTTAATTCTGTTTTTTAGTATACGTTGTTATAGCGGCAACCGAAATACATCATCTGTGAAAATTTCAACCGTCTAGCTATCACAGTTCATGAGTTACAGGCTGGTGACAGACGGACGAATGGACAGCGGAGTCTCAGTAATAGGGTCCCATTTTTAGGGTTCCGTAGTCAACTAGGAACCCTTATAGTTTCGCCATGTCTTTCCGTCTGTCTGTCTGTCTGTCTGTCCGCGGCTAAGCTCAGAGACTGTTAGTACTAGAAAACTGTAATTTGGCATGAATATATATATTAGTCACGCCGACAAAGTGGTTAAATAAAAAAAACTAAAAAAATTTTTTTTAGGGTACCTCCCATAGACGTAAAGTGGGGGTGATTTTTTTTTTCTCGACTAGTTTAAGAGTAAATAGTAGCCTAAGGTATTAAACATACCGTCACTACTTTGAAAAACTCGTATCTCAAATCAGCATGTAAACAAAACTGAACCTTGTACGCGCGTAATAAAGTTCACTTTGCCAGATTAACGATTTTGAGATACGAGCTTTTTTCAAAGTATTGACGATACCTAACTTGGAAGATTCCGTACACATACGAAATCCTTAGAAAAATATTACTTGATTTTTTCGTAATGGCTACGGAACCCTATCTTGGGCGTGTCCGACACGCTCTTGGCCGGTTTTACCCTTTGGGTACGGAACCCTAAAAACTTTATTATATAGGTACGAAAGAAGTCACGGAACTTACAATATTTTAGTAAGTTCATATACCGAATTCTCAAACGTACCTACCCATACTTTTGTAATCATGAATTTTTAAAATATTACAATTTACATTACGGTATCGAACTAGTAGGGGTGGCAAAAATTAAATAGCCTACTGGCGGCAAATGTCTTAATTCGCTACTGGTAACAAGGCCAGCGCTACAAATGGTTTATTTACGAAGCATGCTTAGGGTCGTATGTCATCGGCAGGTGGACGCGTCGAAGTACCCGCGCGTGTCGTCGTACGCGCGCGCGGCGGCTTTGGGGGGCCGGTTCCTGTCCGGCGTCACAGCCCAGCTGCTCACCCATTTCCAGCTCATGGACTATCGCCAGCTCAACTATATCACACTCGCCGGTACACTAATATACAGAGTATTAAAAGCTTTTTGCAATTTATGTTAGTTTGTCTCTTTTCTAGATCAAATCTGAAAAATTATCTGGAAATCTAAATCTAAATTGATTAATGTGCTAAACTGTTTAAGTATTTGTGTATTTTGAAATTTATACATTATGTTACTTGGATCAAATCTAACAAGTCTGAGATCCACTTCCAGTGAGTTCGAAGAAAATGTAAGTAGGTACGTTCGGCCCAAGCGCCGGCTTGCCAGTTTCAAAACAAATTTGCTTGCAGCCGTTGAAGTTCATTGGTATTGATTGGTATGGACAGATGTCTAGCCACTGCACGCAAACTGGGCCTTTAAGGTGTCAAGCTGGCGTCTGGGCCGATTGTACGATCGGCAACAAGCAATTTAAGTGACGGAGGGCGTCACAGGATTCCTCACTCTTAACCTTTCTAAGAATGTTCTGTACAGACAAACTAACGTATACATACATAACATACACATTTACGGGTCATACACAGGCACAGAATATATAATAGTACTAACGTACAGAATGGACACGCTCCACCCTGCACCGATTCGAGTTACCCCACCCCTCAAGGCGCAGATTGCCGGACCCCGCCGGAATCCAGAAGAGTGCGCGCGCGATGTATGTAGGCGTACGCGTAATCTACATAAGATTCAAGAACGCGTATTTGTACGTCGTGTCCGCCGCGTGTCACAGGGTAAGAAAGAAAAGTTGTCTCTCCTGTGGACATAAATTTAGCGACTCCGAGTCAGCAAACTTTAAATTTATTTAAATGAGCCGAAAGCTGGCCAGGCGTCCCACACGCCGACTTGTTTAAAAAATATTGGCTATAGACCCTTAACTTTTGCCATGTCCACAGGAGAGACGCGCGAGCGAAAAAATGTGTATGACCCTTACACAGCTGCCAAGTCTGAAATTGACAAGTCAGTGGAACAAATCACATCCTAATTTGAAAGTAGAGAAAACGCTCGCCACGCTGCGCTGCCGGTCGCGCGCAATCGTGGCCGGGCCGTATGCGTGTGTGCCAAGCATCTTTGGTCACCGCCAAGGAAGGATCAATCAATTGAAGGCAATTTTTGACTGAGGGTGGGAGCATATTGTTCCCACTGTCCCGCGCTTCTTCTGCAGCCGCTGGTGTGTCATAATAGTTTGGTTTCATGCTATGCAGTAATTAACATTGGGTCTTGATAATAATTATCCTATGTCCTTCCTACCCTAGTAGTTACTTTCGCATTTTTATAATATTAAGTCAGGATAGTAAGATTGTTATTCGGCATGGTAAAATGAAAGTAATAATAATTACATATTGCTTAATGTAGTGTCCGACCGAAACACGATTTTTAGCCGAAACCGAATATTCGGTTTTTTTCTGATTTCGGCCGAAACCGAAACCGAAACCGAAATTTTTGAAGACATATCACATCAAACAAAATATTCCAAATTACTGTACATATCGTAAGGAAAAGGTTATTGCAAGGATTTCTTATATGAGAACAGTTACTTTTTTTGTTAAACAAAATAAAAAACGTTTATTTTTAATAAAAAATGACTTGGCATAGGTATTATATTATTCAAAACAAACAACCTATTCTTATCACGTCTAAACTAAATTCACAATCCTAATATCAAACGTATTGTTCATTAATCACAGCATAAAATGCAGTAACAGATTCTAATAAAAAGTAAATAATGATTTAATAAATAAACAACATTCACCATATTTTGTCGCGCGCCATGTGGTTCACAAACAAACGTCACAAGCTGCATGCATACTACTATCGCTGGTCCCAGCTGGGCCGGCCGCCGATGCATTACCTATACCTAAAGGTAACGCCACCAGAGTTGAGGCCACGCACACAACCACATCTCATGTAATGACAGCGGGATTTTGACGTTGTTTTGACGTTTAACGACAACACAACGTCAAAATCCCGCTGTCATTACATGAGATGTGGTTGTGTGCGTGGCCTCAACTCTGGTGGCGTTACCTTTACCCGGCCGAGCGTGGCCGGATTAAGCTGAGCGCTCCCGATGCGAGAGCCGCGAGAGGCCGCGAAGTAATTTCGGCCCGGCCGAAGGTTTCGGCCGGATTCTGGCCGAAACCGAAACTTCGGCCGAAATCACTTTTTTGGCCGAAATTGGCCGAAACCGAAACTTCGGTCGGACACTACTTAATAGCAGCCAGGTGACGTTAGTAACGATCATGAGTGATCAAAGTCCAAGCCAGAAAAAGTAATTTAAGTTTATAACTGGATCGTTTGCCGTACGATTTTTTAATATGTATTTATACAGGGTGTCTCGTCCCGTAAGTAGTACGACAGACTTAAATGCGTTTGTTAGTCATGTACCTCGAAATCATTAATTCCTTGTGGCTTTTCACCTGTTCGCGTTTTGTTTGCCGCGATAGCGTATTTTGTTGTAGCATGTAATATCTGTGGTATATTTTGTAACTTGCATATATTCTTAATCGCGTTTTACAGCAATAGCATAATTTTATTGTAGCATCGGTTATCGATGGCCTATTTAGTTATTCGCTAATATTTTTAATTGCATTTTCACGCTCATTAAGATAACACCCAGAAAATAAACTACATGTGCGAAATGATTAAAAAAAAATAAAGAGGTGTGTAGTGCTTTAAATTAAATAAACTCGTTTAGTATAACGTTCACTGGATATAAAGAACGAAAAGTATAATTATAAAATATCTAATTTTGTAATGTATAACGTTTTTTATATATAATATCAATTGATATAACGACCAAGGCGTATAATGTTCATAACACTTAAGATTTAAAACGTATAAATTCATTAAAAACTTTGATGCAAGCAAACAATCAAGCAATCATTCATTTTTTCCGCTCTGTTACAAAAAAAAACCTAACATCGAAGGCTAAGGCGGGAGCGAAGCCTTCTGTATGCTTAGTATAAGTTTTCCTTCACTCCAATACTTCTCGATCGCGTTTACGTAAAAATTTCAATTCTATGGAAACATAGACGCGCGCGCGCGGAGGCGCTGTCCATGTTTCCCTAGTAATTGAATTTTTTACGTAAACGCGATCGAGAAGTATTGAAGTGAAGGAAAACTTATACTAAGCGTACTGAACCTAACCTATCCAAGTCGCTTCTGCCCCGAAAAGTCTTGCTCGCTCGCTTTGCTCGCTCGCCGCCACATAATTTAACATTTACACATATTGTTATATATCATGACTGTTATACCTAATGTTTGTTATGTTAAAAGAAATTAGTCCATATAAATCTTATACAAATTGAAGTTATATAAAAATATTGTTATATAATTTAAGCGTTATACGTTAAAAAATTATACTTTTTGTTGTTATAGCTAACGTTCATTATATCCTGTGAACGTTATTAAGATGAAATCAGATATTTTGTAGTTATATCTTGTGGGACGCACCTGATTTTGAGGTACGGTCAATTGCAAAAATAAGTATCGATTTAATCCTCCCATCGTTATATACCTATACTTAATTCGACGACATAAGAGCTATGGGACATACATATATATATGAGCAAGTTGTGTGCACCCATATTTTTACACTTGACTGTACATGACTAACAAACGCTTAAATGGGAGATAACTAGGTGGGCAAGTCATCTACCAAATATCAAAAAATTACGTTAGTAAAAGTCTTACCCTTTTCGAGAAATTTAGATATTTCTGATTTTTTGAGAAATTTATACCCGCACTAAGATTTGGAGTCGTGATATTCGTAATTAATTATTATTTGCATTTATTTTTATTGAAAAATAATCTTGAATAATGTGTTATCAGATGCAATAACCCTTTAAAAAACTGTCGGATCGAACCCAGGGCCGCAGGCTTTTATTAAGTTTCTCTATCCATTGGCCTATCCGGTCGTCTAAATTTGATGAACGCTTGACGCGCAATAAATTCTCCGAAACATTAAAATCGAAGGTAATGAAACGTATATATTGACTTTCCAGCTCAGATAGTGGCCACGGCTTGGGCCTTCTGGCTGCCGCCGGTGCTGTACGGGATTTACTTCCACCGCAAGTCATCGAGTACCAGCATCCTGCAGCGAGACCAGGGCTCCACGACCCACAAGCCTTTACCGTCGGTTAAGGTAACACCCGACACAGCTTCGCCTTGCCGATTACCGGATCACGGGCGACGTTGAGTAATTGCAAAGTTCGAATATTCATTGATATTGGAAAACTTCAACATAACAAAAGAAAGTATAGTATAAATCTTCCCAGGTGAATTTTTCGCTTCGAGCCCTTATCTTTCAAAACAAACGGTATCGTCATAGTATTAAGGTTCAAATTTAATGTAATGGCTCGAAGCGAAAAATTCACCTGGGAAGATTTATACTATAAGCTTTTGCCCACGACTCCGTCCATGTGGAATTAGTAATTTGGGCAGCTTATTTTTTTATCCAATTGGCTTTTTCATCAATTATGGCTCTCCTCAGTTCCTCGATATAAAAAAAATTACCCCCCCCCCCGCAACCACCCGCGCCCTCCAACCCGCTCCCCCTCGCACGCACCACCCCGCACAGCAACTCCTCGCACCCCCCACCCTCCCGCACCCCCCGTACGCCCTCCCACAATGCACCCCCCGCACACCCGCGTTCGTCCCAAGTCAAGCGTGCCTATGCCTATAGAAGTTTTACTTCAAGTTTTTTTTTGTCAAATATCTTGAAAACTGCATCTTACGGCAAAATCAATGAAATTTTCATCCCCCTTTAATACCCCCGCACCCAACCCCTCAACAACTCCCCCCCACCCCCAGGGTTTTTGTCAAATATCTTGAAAACGGTCATCCTACGGCAAAATCATTGAAATTTTAATCCCCCCTTTGCAGCCCCCTCCCCCGCACCCTCACCCCCCTCACAACCCACCCCCACCCGCCGGAGTTTTTGACAAATATCTTGAAAACGGTGCATCCTACGGCAAAAACAATAAAATTTTCATCCCCCTCTGGAACCCCGCACCCCCTCCCCCGCACCCTCACCCCTCCTCAAAACCCCGGTGTTAACACTGAAAGAATTTTTCAAATCGGAGCAGTAGTTCCTGAGATTAGCGCCTATAGAAGTTTTACTTCAAAAACCCCCGATTTTGAAACATTCTTCCGCTCCGCTCCGCTCCTATTGGTGTTAGCGTGATGATGTATAGCCTATAGCCTTCCTTGATAAATGGGCTATCTAACACTGAAAGAATTTTTCATATCGGAGCAGTAGTTCCTGAGATTAGCGCCTATAGAAGTTTTACTTCAAAAACCCCCGATTTTGAAACATTCTTCCGCTCCTATTAGTGTTAGCGTGATGATATATATAGCCTATAGCCTTCCTCGATAAATGGGCTATCTAACACTGAAAGAATTTTTCAAATCGGAGCAGTAGTTCCTGAGATTAGCGCGTTCAAACAAACAAACACACAAACAAACAAACAAACTCTTCAGCTTTATATATATTAGTATAGATAT
Organism: Archips xylosteana; assembly: GCA_947563465.1. Classification (NCBI taxonomy): domain Eukaryota; kingdom Metazoa; phylum Arthropoda; class Insecta; order Lepidoptera; family Tortricidae; genus Archips; species Archips xylosteana. The sequence goes on from OX387343.1 coordinate 21,195,602, forward strand.
TACTACTACAATATTTATTCGGACGTTGTTACCTCACTACTACGCCAAGTTTTGGTAATCCTAGTTATAAGATAAGTGGGCATAACCAAAAAAAAAACTAAAAAAATTACCCATGGGTTTTATATTTTTTTTTGTATAGAAAAGTAAATTATAAGAAACTAATTTCAATATTTTTTCATTCACTTCACCGCAAAATTAAATAAAATTCACCATCATCATTATAATTTCAGCCGTATGACGTCCACTGCTGGACATAGGCCTCCCTCATTCATTCTAAATAATTCTATTCCACACAGAATAAAGTCCCGCTTATATTTTACGACATATTTCAATGTCAAATTAGGTCATTTCTTATTTGATATGTAATAAATAAATGCATTACATTATATTAAAAATTAAAAACTACAGAAAACGATTTAAAAAGCATTTATCTCGAAATACGTTTCGATTTACTATGCATTACAAAAATAGACATCCCCAATTGCAACTAAGTACTCCCTCTGTGACCAAAAAAACGACGGAGTTCTAAAGTAACAAACTTGAAAAAAAATACAACCGAAATGATAACCTCCTTTTTTTAAGTCTGTTAAAAAGCGATGACCTAAGCACTCGATAAACTAACATGTATGAGATGAATGACTATGTAATACAGTGAATGTAGTGAGTGGGTAAGCACTTTAATTGTTGACCATTAACAGAATTATGTCTATGTGAAATGTTTGCTTCTTAGTGTTTAATAAAAACTTTTTAACAAAAAATTAAACCGCCGAAAAAACTGAAAAGCAATAAATTAATAAACCTTTTTTTATTTAACCTTAATAACTAAGTTCTTCAACTAATGTAAGTATACCTAAGTAATTTTGAGCCGGTGCAAAAGAATCACGTGCCACGTGTGTGCCCGTTCGGGTTGCTGTCTTGCTGAGATTAACGCTCGCTCGTTTTATGAAACCAATTTCAATACAATAGATCCAATAAAAAAAGAATGATCAAAATCGGACTACGCTTTAAAATGTTATGCGTGGTCATACATAACAATCAGCGAGTGAACCATCAATCATTTCCTGTTTTCCTACCCTTAGGGTTGGATTTTTTTTTATTTATATTGGGCCAACTTCGGGATATACCCTTTCCAATAAAAAAAAAATTATCAAAATCGGACAACCCTGTAAAAAGTTATTCGTGGTCATACATAAGAAAAATACAAAAATATACGCGGTGATTTGAGTACCTACCTCCTCCGTTTTTTTTCGTCGATTGAAAACATGAAGCTTAGGAATTAGTACCTAATGTTAATATGACAGCGTTCCACAATGGGTCAACAATTAATGCTCGTGATTAAAAAAGTTTTTTTTGCATTCTTTACACATTGTAACAGACGAGGATGGAGCCTCCTATTAAGCATTTAGTAAGAATGCTTGTGTCAGTCAGGCAGGAGACACCGCTCCTCCATTACATGAATTGGTACATAATAAAGTGGATCCAACCTAAGCTATAAACTATAAACTCGTCTTGAGATTTACATTAGACAAGATTATCTCGAGTTTTACGTATATTAACAAAAATAAATAAGAAACTTAAGAATATGTGTGTGTATGTGCTGAAGATTATCAATACAGGGTGGCCCATTTAGATCGGTCAGTATGGGAAAGTCTGAAACTACTTATAAGACATAGGAAGATCTGTTCTTAAGAACCACGTCATCGATTTTAATAACAAGAAAAACTGCATTCATACATTTAAAAAAAACACGTACTCAGCACGGGAATCGAACCCGGATGTTTTGAAAAATAAAACTAACGTTATTTCTATTTAGATATCGATTGCTCTTAAGCAGAAAATGCTACAATGAAACATGATGTCTAAAATTAATAAAATGCATTGTTTTTATATCCTTTCATTTATTTTAGTAGGTGTTCGATTCGAAATGACTAGGCACCTTTTTTTTTCAATACAACAATCAACTCGTTTAGGTAACATATTATTATTACTATTATATGTAAAATCAGTGGATGTAACAAGTTGCGACACCAGCAAAGAACCATAAGACAACAACCATTTTACGCACCAAATGGGCCACCCTGTATATTAGTTAATTAAGTATAGGTATTTCATAGAATCATTTCTTAGAAATAGGTCACTATAGGTTCACTATTATTAACACTAATATTTAACACTATATAGCAAAGCCTCTGTCTCATCATAACTGAGTGGCTTTAGCCATTTAATCATTTCATTCTTACACTTGTACTTAATTTATTAATCTTATTATGCACTTTTTCGTAATTCATTCGTGATAATTCTTTCTCTTTCCTCTTCCATCATGTTCATCATGTTCTCATTGCAACTTTACATAGACTTACTCGGTACTTTAAAATAGCTATACCTATTTTATGATTCCTTATTAGTAAGATTATAGCTGTCGTTTTGTTTGATCTATTCATTGTTCTATTGCCGGGTTTACAATAGATTAACGTCTGTTAATATTATTCTTTGTTTACTAAGGTCTCATTAAGTGTATTCTTTTTATCAGTGGATGAAAGATTGTGTATGCACACATGGTGATTTTTTTACAACCAATGACAAATCATACCTTGTTTCACAAGTTTGACAGAACTATGGTTAGGTGTATAGCAAGGTTTGGACAGATTAATGATCATCTTTAATTTTGCTGAAATTACTTCTGAATTATCAGTTTCTCAGACCCTGCTGAGTGTAGCATTAGATAATCTGCGGTACTGTTACAGAAACAAGCGAAAGCAGCGAGCGCGCTGATCGCGCGTCATGCTCGCTCGGCGTACGCGCGAAGTGCCGTGCTGGCGTGGTCGGGGCTGTACGCGGCATCGCTCGCGCTCTTCGTGCACGCGCAGACTTACATGCAAGTGTTGTGGCAGGACATACAGCGCGGCGACGAAGAACCGGTCAGTTGTTCCTTAGTGTTGTTACTACCTCTTACAAACTTTGATAAGCAGTGTTGCACTGTCGTGTTTTAAGCATGCAGGTTTTTGCACCTGCTACACTCCTGTCTTGCGGGTGTCTTGCCATCAGGTAATTATGCTACTTAAGTAAACTTGAGCGTCAAACGTGGTACACATTTTTAAAATAAGTACGTCCGTCTGTCACCAGGCTGTATATCGGGAACCGTGATAGCTAGAGAGTTGAAATTTTCACAGATGATGTATTTCGGTTGCCGCTATAACAACAAATACTAAAAAATGGAATAAAATAAATATTTAAGGGGGCTCCCATACAACAAACGTGATTTTTATAGATAATAGGCTAGTTTCCTAAAAAAATCTAATTAGTTCGTCATTTAAATTATCAAAAAATATTGGACACGTATTTTTTCTTTTGTCAATTGAACAAAAAATGACGGAGATATTGTATGTTGAAGTTCCGCGTGACGTCACGATTCGCTACACTTTTTAGCGAACCGTGACGTCACGAGCCCCCACTCCCGAACTTTGTCGCGCTTTATCTTTGTCGTTTTTTGTTCAATTGACAAAAGAAAAAAAATGTGTTCAATATTTTTTGATAATTTAAATGTCGGACTAATTGTAATAGTGTTTTTTTTACCCAGGACACTACCCTATTGTACGGAACCCTTCGTGCGCGAGTCCGACTCGCACTTGGCCGGTTTTTTTTTTAATTTACCTTTTGCTGCATATGAGTATTCTCCAGAGCTTCGATAAAAAACCCTCACACACCCTATCACAATTTTAAGGAGAAGAGTAATACTTTATATCTCGGTTTCACTCTAAATACATATACCTACTGCTAAATAAACAAAAAATCAACAGTTTAAAGGTCCTCGTTCTGCAACTTAACGACAGTTAATTGACTTTTCCTCATAAGAAACTCATTCGCGTGTTGTCGTGAGCAAACTCTCTGCTGGTTCCGAAGATAAACCGGATCCAATAAAAAAACTGTCGCATGGAAACTTGTTTTATTTCTTGTCGCATGACGTGACACATTGTCCTGTAAAAAGACACACAAGGCTAAGCAGGGTTAATGCCCAAAAGAAAGGCCGTGCACGACCACTTGTCCCTGTTTAATATTATAATAATGCATCACATTCGTGAATTGAAAATATATCAACATTACAACGTCTATATTTAATGTGTGTCATTAATTGATACATATTGTCCTGATTGGCGCCAATTGATGAGATGACGTCAAGAAAATAATATGAAATGTTTCTAGGCTTCTCTGTAGTAAATTTGCCTTTGTGTATTAATTTCTAAGTTGTCACTTGTCTTTGTAATTTAAGCGAATTTATCGTCTCTGTGGTATTATCCAAGCGCGTTTAGAAAGGGATTGAGCTCATATGTCATTTTTGAACTAATGCATGATATGACATTGTCAGTAGTAGAGTGTGCAGACAAATTAAATTGTTATTTTAGTACAATGAAGTTCTAAAGCAAGGAAAAAAAACATCAAATTATATTACTTAAATAAAATACAAAATGTTGTTAATAATTGCTTAAAATGGCCATCAATATTTTCAGAAGAACCTTCGTTATCTTTTTCTTTATTGAAATATATATAAAAGAAGAAACTGACTGACTGACTGACTGACTGACTGACTGACTGACTGACATATCAACGCACAGCCCAAACCACTGGGCCTAGAGATTCCAAATTTGGCATGTAGGTTCCTTATAAGGTCTAGGGGTGCACTAAGAAAGGATATTTCAAAATTCACTCCCTAAGGGGGTGAAAAGGGGGTTCAAAGTTTGTATGGGGAAACAAGATTAGTTCGACTATTTTATTCGAAACTTCACAGAAGTACTCCTAATGATAAATGAGTAAACACGGGTTTCAGGTTTTTTGAGAATTCAACCCCTAAAAGGCGGAAAGGGGTAACAAAGTCTGAAAATCAACATGGGTGTTGTTTCTATGGTTTATCGGGTCGCTGGTTATGAAAACAACAACGGTTTTAAAATCCGATGTGGCGTACGTAAAATACCATCTCCCTGGATGGGGTGCGATGGGGTTGAAATGTCTAAATATCAATATGGGTGTCGTTTTTAAGGTTTTGCCCAAACCACTGGACCTAGAGACTTGAAATTTTGCACATAGATACCTTATACAATGTAGGCATCCACTAAGGAAGGATTTTTGAACAGGAAAAAGCTGGATTAATATATTCGATTCCGAGTGACCCTATCTCAGTAACTATAATAACTAGACTCTTCAAATTTGATACACAAGTAGGTATTACATTAGTTAAAACATTACTTTCAGGATTTTTCAAAATTCCCACGGGATAAGGAAAAAATGGGATTTATAAATTCAGTTCAACGGAATCCTATGAAATATAATTACTAGACTCTTCATATTTGGCATAGAAGTAGGTAATTATAGTAGTAAAAAACAGTTTTAAGGATTTTTGGAAATTCCCGCGGGATAAGGAAATAACGGGATATTTCGCTTTACTGGTCGAAGAAAGCCTAAATTCGGCATGTAGGCTGCTTGGGAAGTGTAGAGGAGCATTGAGAGAGGACTTACGGAAATTCCCACGGGAACGAAAAAAACGGGATTTATATATTCAGGTCAACGGAATCCGAATATGAAGTATAATTACTAGACTCTTCAAATTTGGCGTGAAGTAGGTAATTATTGTAGTAAAAAACAGTTTTAAGGATTTTTGGAATTTCCCACGGGATAAGGAAATAACGGGATTTTTCGTTTTACTGGTCGTAGAAAGCTGAAGTTCGGCATGTAGGTTGCTTAGGGAGTGTAGAGGAGCATTGAGACAGGACTTTCTGGAATTCCTACGGGAACGGGAAATATAAGGGTTCCCTTTTTTCCTTTTGAGGTACGGATCCCTAAAAACGGGATTTTTCGTTTTACTGGTTGTAGAAAGCTGAAATTTGGCAAGTGGGTTCCTTGGGGAGTGTAGGGGAGCATTAATAAATCATTTCCCGAAATACTTACGGGAACGGGAAAAAACGGGATTTTGCGTTTAACTGGTTGTAGAATGGTAAAATTACAAAATTCAAAAGTTTATACTGTAATTAGGCCATAAAGGGCTCTTTAACCGACTTCAAAAAAGAAGGAGGTTATGCATTCCATTGTAAGTATTTTTCATGTAGGTATGTTCACCGATTTTTCGGTCAATAATGGACTGATCCTTAAAATTCTTTTTTTATTCGAAAGTATATAATATACTCCTGAGATGGTCCCATTGTCACCAAATCAGGATCTGATGACGGGATCTCAGGGAAATCGAGGGCAACCTTCAAATTTTACAGGCACGCATTACGTTTTTCATATATTTTCTCAAGCTATTTAAGTGTTTGCGTCTGGTAGACATCATCTCATGTTGATGAGCTGATGATGGAAGGTAAAACTCCTTAACGGTTAGGAGTTGAGGATATTTTTTCAAATATTATAGGTACGTTATGACCGATAGTTGTATTTTTTCAGGTTATCCAGGTGAGCTGATGATGGAAGGTTAAACTCCTTAACGGTTAGGAGTTATAGGAAGTTTCTTTGAATATCATATGTATTCTTTCTGGTTATTCAGATTTTTAGTGCTCGCTTCCGAATTAGTGAAAAACATTGTATATAAAGAAATACTGTAAAGGACCGTATCTACCTGAAGTTTAGTCGTGCTTGCTTGCACGCTTGCTTGCACGCTTACTTGCACGCTTTCTTGCACGCTTGCTTGTTTGCCTGTATGCTTGCTTGCTTGATATCTTGGTTCATTGGAATACTCATGGTAACACGCGAGCGAAGCCGCGGGCAAAAGCTAGTTGAAATATATGTTAGTATAGTCGGGGTAAGAAAAGGTTCGTCACTTTTCGACTCTATCTCAACGAGTTAAGGTCGAAAAGTGACGAACCTTTTCTTACCCCGACTATTACGACGAGACAAACGAGACAATTTCTCGGCACCGACCGTTTAATACTTTACCACGATTCATATTTTATACATACGTATTTTTTAACAGCTACGGGAATTTGATAACGCGAAAATGATGTGGATTAGTGATAGATTTAATAATAATAATATTTATTGACAAAAACTTACATAGTTAATTGCTCCAACATGAGATTTACACACTAAGAAAAAATATACGACACCCTAATGTCTAAACTAGGCCGAGCCTGTATCTAAGACACTAGTTTCTTCCTATGCCATTATTATTTGAAAAATGCGATTTATAATACTTAACAAAATATAAATATTGTAGCAAAAACACAAAACTTAAAATCAGAAAATCAATTGCAGGTAAGAATCAAACTTAAACTAACTAAAATAAGAGGGTACGAAACATTATGCACGGCCCATCTGGCAACTAAACAAACGAGATATGAGAGAAAACCACTGAGACTAGGAACTTAAAATCTTAACATTATTTTTTTGTTTTTTTAAAACATTCATTTAACCTTCAACAAGGGGAAATCACTGCTCCATGTCTAAATGAGTTTGTCTGTGGTGTGTGTCTGTGTGTTTGTGTGTGTGTGTGTGTGTGTGTTTAGGTTGTGAGTGTGTGTGTGCTAATTTTTGCTAATTTGTCAGATATGATATTAATATTTTTTATAAAACAAATTACAACATTTACCAAGAATAGAGTCCAAATATGCAAAGAATACTCTGTAAATCTATTAATTCTATTATCAATAAGTGTCTGCACTTATGAAGATATCAAAGATTGACTTATGATATGATTAGGTATATTTAATCATTTATAAGTACTGTTGTACTAACGGTACTCTCGAATTCCGTTGTTATTTTGATTTTATAATATTAAAGTAGATACATGCGCAAAACTTTCCCCCACCATTTCGCCCAATGCTCAAGAAGTGTGCAGGCAACTATATCTTAAATAAATATTATCATTATTGCTATTTTTAACTTCCGAAAACAGATTAATGTGTCTATCGATTTCAAGTGATGATAAAATATATTTTCAGCATGTTATCATTTAGTATAATTATTATCACGGGATTTTTCTAAATAGGTATTGGAAACAAAAATAGATAAAATCAATGTAGGTAATTTTTATGTCTAGTATACATAACATGTTTTGTTGCTTAGTGTGTTTTGAGTAGGGGTTCCCAACCTTTTTTAAGTCAGGGACCACTTTTATATTATTCTTGTTAGCAGGGACCACTATGTAGGTATACTTAATAAAAATAATAAACTGTAATAATCAAACTGAAACTTTAATAAAAAACTCAATAGGAAATTACATAAAAAGAAATTTAAAATCATTCGCGGACCAAATTTTGGCTTCTGCGGACCACAGGTGGTCCACGGACCACTGGTTGGGAACCACTGGCTTAGAGTAAGTGATATTCTTGTATGTAATCCGGAAGCCATTATATACACAGTGATTTTTAATCAGTGATCAGGAGTAGAAAAATATTAATCCCTAGCCAAAATGGAATTTAATAGATGAGGTCTCAAGCCATTAAGTCCTTGTTTAATAAAAAAACGTTATTGTTAAAACTTCCTCCACCCAACGAATGCATAGTCATCCTAAATTTGTTGGAGTTAAGTAGTTTCGTCAAGTATCATGAGAAGGGACAGGGGATTACAACCGGCGTCTTTGAAATCAGCCGGGTTGAATTGATAAGAAACACGGGGTAATGCCGCAATTAGACGGTACGACGGTCAGACGGACGGATGGTCAAACAGTTTTAGCGTGAAAGAGTAACAAATCCAACATATGAGAGCTGTTTCTTGTAATGATTGGTTAATGGAGTCAAGTACCCTGTTCTGGTGCGTTATTTGGGTAGGACCGTGAAGCGTTTCAACTGCAGTATCCCGTGTGCTACTAAAATGTAAGGATAATGTCGATAAACTAAAACCAATTGCTATACTGCGACCTCACACCACGCATGCAAAATAATCCTAGTGACTACTTGCACTAGAATTATTTTAATTGACGGACGTACTATTAGTCAATTTTCGTAACACGGAATACGGCGGTTGAAACGCTTCACGGCCCCTCATTCAATGAGTGTTTGTGTCAAGGTGATGTAATATAAAATAAAAAATAAAATAAATCTGTATTCAAAAAAGGTTTTACAATATAAAACTTAAGTCTAAACAAATTAAAAGTGAAGAATGACACATGCCTGAACTAGGAGGATCCTGTGTCTCAGGCGAAAAAATGACTTAAACGACTAGACATAACTATATGAATTAAGTGAAATTTAATTAAATTAACACTTGCAGAAAAAAAGAAACCGCTATGTAGGTAATCTTAGTACTAAGGTAAATTAGGAAACATTATTAACAATAACATAATAAGTACCTATTATCAGAACAATGTTTATTTAAACAAGGTCAATAATTTAAACATATATTAGATACTTAAATCCGTGTATGATGAGTTTTCCAATATTGCATGTTATACATTTTTTATTAGGTACGACAATATCAGTGTCATCAAAAATTGTGAACTGGGTTAAAGTCTAAACTTAACAATAATTATAGCGTAGGAGTAAATTTTCAACCTCACAATATGGTATTCTGGTGCGTTATTTAATGAGCTTTTGTGTCAGGTGATGTACAACGGCGCGGTGGAGGCGGCGCAGACGCTGGTGGGCGCGGCGGGCGCGTTCGCGGCGGCGGCGTGGTCGCGCCCGCCGCTGCCCGCCGCCGCGGCCGCCGTGCAAGCCGTCGCCGTCTTCCTCGTCGCTTACTTGCCCAACATATATGTCTCCTACGTCGCCTACATAGTTATGGGCTCGCTCTTTCACTTCATTATCACGTTGGCCAGGTGAGTTACGATTCGCGGCTGAGCATTTTTCTAAAACTTTGTACGAGGGTCATGCCAAAATAAATTAGATAGGTACATACTCCATGCTTATTTGATCGATACCTACTAGCCAGTCATATACCGTCGTAAAGGCTGGCTATATAGCTATAAATTTAAATGTGGAATACCCCAAAAAATCTACTTAGTTCGAAAAACGTCACTACATCTCTCATCCGCCAAATTCATCTAACCTTGAACCCTGTGATTCTTGCCTGTTAACGAAAATTAGAGAAAAATTAAGATGAAGGCGTTGTCCCTGGCTGCCTTTAACTATAAAATTTCTGAGGTACCCAAAGAAGGATGGATGGTCATTGACATTTTTTTAAGTGGTTTAACGGGATGAAAAAGTCTTTACGTGCTCACGGTGAATACTTCGAAAAAATAGATAGCAAAAATAAGGAATAGACTTTTGCCACCCCTAGAGTTAGACCAAGATAAAAGTCTGCAACGATTTTGATAGCACACTTACTTTTTTGCATGTGTTATTTGTACGTCAAAATTTGATAGATGCTTGACGTTTAATATAATATAACACTTGCGTGTGCTATCAAAATCGCTGCAGACTTATCTTGGTCTGACTCTACTAAGCTGTGTAATTCGATACCCTAAATTTATTATATATATATAATATTAAATACTATTGGAATATTTAAAAAAATTATGTTCACAAGAGCTGGCACGAATGGATTGAAGGAAAATAATGTAATTTTGTCAATTTTGTAGGAAAATGACTGATGCATGTCATATTCATATCTGTGTGATATGAAGTGTATTCAAATAGGTAACACACAGATACTTTCATTAGCTCATTCGATCCATTCGTGCTAGCTCTTGTTAATCGATCTGTATAGGTAACGCCACCAGAGTTGAGACTATAATTTACAAAACACATAGTCATTTTGCATATACAGACTTTGGAGTAAGTATTAGGTAATAGGTAAATATCATAGTTTTTGTTAAATTTTCGGAATTTCTTTTCTCCGTCATAAAATAAGGTTTTTTTTTTATTTCTCTAGGACAAAAAAAGTGAGCCAAATTTGCCGCCCCCCTAAGATTTGCCGCCCTAGGCTCCAGCCTACTCAGCCAGCTGGTAAATCCGCCACTGCGCTTTAGAACACATATTTAGTAGGTATTATGTAAACATTAAACAATATGACTACTATGAGAATAATTTTGTTTCAGCGCCAAAATTGCCGCTCAGCTGAGTGACGAGAGTTGCTTCGGCCTTATTTTTGGCATCAACACATTTATCGGTACTGTGATGCAATCTCTGCTCACTCTGATTCTGAACCAAGCACTAAATCTGCCAACGGCTTCAGTCTACTTCGTTCTCAGTGCCTGCTATCTCTTTCTGTCGTTGTTTTGGCTGCTAGGCTGGATCGTCGTATTGATTAATCAAAAACGGAAAGTCAATCTTAACAATAAATCGTAATAATGACAACTACAATCTTCTAAACCAATCAAACATATTTAACGTTAATACAAGTGTAAACTGACGAAATGCAAGTGGACAGTTTAAACACCTCATGAAAATAGAAAGAAAAATACGTAGAAAAAACCACGTTAGTTGCTTATACTTATTTGTGTAGTGTTCCATGCGATGTTCAAACATTCCACTCTCTGCGTTAGGAAGGCCTAATACCAGACAGCTATCATATAAAAAAACATGTAAGTAGATACGTAATTCTAGTGTTATTGAGAATACAGTACTTTTGTAACTTATACAAAAGTACCCTATTATAGTACATAGAAGTTGCCCAAAACCAGATTGCATTTGATAGTTTAACATTCGTTAGATAATCAGGTTGCCATTAATAATTTCTTTATGTGTGTATAGTAGGTATCATATTTACATGACCGATGTAACTCTTTTTTCTTTAAATATAGTTTTCAGTCTTTATTGAAACTTGTGACATGTTAATATTTCTTCAACGATTTTATTGACATCTTTATGCACGCTTTTACTAAATAATTATAAGTTATAAATGTATGTATAAATAATATATAGTAGATTCTATACTTGCAACTTAGACTGTGATAATATGTGATTACAATTACAATGATTAAATTTAAGACCAGTGAATGTCTTTCATAATAGCGATTATTTATTCTAAATAACCATCGGATTTGTTTAACAATGGCCAAAAAAAGTAAATTAGAACCTACATTGCGTGGTTTAGCATTTACATTTTATAAATAATATAATAAAACTACTTAATAGTTAAATAGAATGTGCAATATAAACAAATATATTTAATTTATATTGTTTACCTCTGTATATAATACTGTAAGTAATCAAAATTACGTGGTAATTTCCTTATTGTTCTGGAATACTCCTAAAATCTTAAAAGTTAGCCGGACGTGAACGGAGCGCAAATGTAAACTACGAGTGGTTTTTTTCAGTGGAGAAAGTTAACAATATAACTTTCTGCGTAGGTACCTGAAACATTATTTGCGTAAAATGCTTGAGTATAGCAACAGTTTTGTATGAAAATGTTTAGGCCCTCAGTCATCTGTTTTCTACTCTTCTACGTGGGAGTCAAATGATAGGAAATTGGCATAAAAGTATCTTATAAGTACCTACTAGCCGTAAGATAAACAAGTTAAAATTAAATAAGTAAAGGTAGGTACTAGGGTACGGGTGCGCTTCCATTCAATAGAAACGCAGCGGAGACGTTTAGAATCGACCATCACATCAGTTGAAACCAACATCCCGACCCGCTCCCCTTGTAATGTGGTCGGTCGATTCTGCACATCTCCGGCCCGCTCCACCTCAATGAAAGCATAGCTTCGATTTTACTTAGCCGCTTAAGTCTTAGCGAAATGTTTCCTATTTAATTATAACTACTTATTTATTAATATTATTTACGTACTAGACTTAATCTTTTGACGATATTATTAGAGTTTTGTGACACGAAGTATTATTTTGAAATAACTCTGTTGGTAATTGGGCCTGTTAATTTTTTGTTACATTAAGTATAAAATTCAATACGTTATCGCGATTCAGGGATTTTTTTTCTGTAAGTAGACAAGATTGACCAGCTTCGCCATTCGACATCGTCCAAGCTGTAACGATGATCTAAGGTATCCCCAGCATCAATTACCATCTGTTTGGCTTATAACTTGGATGGTGTCGGACTGCTTAGAGATTTAGTTAGACTACTCCTACTTGAAACCCGAAGCCAGAAAGTAACTCTGACATCAATGCAGCTTATGTATTGTGAAGTGATGCGATGCGAATCACACTGCAGATACAATACGTACGTTGCTTTGTACCTACTTACTGAGTACCTAATGCTACGAGTTCACCGTTCCATCTTCTGCGTTGCCAAAATCGACGAATAAGTATATCCGTGAACTAAAACTAACCTTGCTATCCGCGAAGAAAGGAAGACCGCCACACACACCAATGGCGGATCACGAAGGTGATACGTATCCATGGACAAAATCGACGATTTTGATTGCGCAAAAAATACGGCGGTTGAAACGCTTGATGGCCCTTCTCTGCTCACGTTTTTAAGTGTCAGAAATCCGGTTAATATTAAGTACGGACATGTACCTAAGGCTGCATATTTAAGTATTAGCAGAACTGTGCGACGAAAAAACTACAAAATAAAAACTGGTAGAAATGGCTTAGGGGAGTTATGTTTTCTAAATATGTAGGACTAAAACAAGCGAGAAATGTGTGCGAATAACGTGAAAATCTATGTGCGATTAAGCTTTTGACCGCTACTACGTCTGCGCGGAAATAAAAGAAAATTGATGCCCTTATCTCCGAAACTACTGCGCCTACTTTCCATCCCTTATTTCACCCCTTAAGGGAGTATCTTCAAGAAACAATGAAGCTATAAATTTTGACATCTGTAACTTCAGCGGTTTCGATTCCATATATTACTCCTTTGGGGGTCGTTTTTTTTCAAAAACAATGAAAGCCATAGCTTAGACATACAAGCTCACAAATATGGCTTCGATTTTCCATACGACACTTCATGCCTTTATCGGTTGGATTTCCAAAAATCAGTTAAATTCTGTGTTGCCATGTTAGTCAGGCAGTCAATCGTTCAATCACATTCAGTTGTTCTTTTAAATTATGTCATATTATGGGCACTTCTATGGAATATACGCATTTTCGCACAGCTCTATGCACATAGTTTCGCGGCTTGTCGCGTTATTACCCATCGGCCAATGATTGTTCCATAATAAGGCAGGAAATCATTAACCAAGCCGAGCCCGCATTGTATGGTGTCGACAGAGGAGCCCCATCCCGGGGCGGCCAGTGGGCGTCGCGGTGTCTCTTCATGCTCCCGTGGCGTTCACAATGGCAACGAGGAAATCCGTCCGGTTTTTAGTGGGTGGCCCCTTGCGGGAGAGCCCCATGCCCTCTGTTTCCCCGAAAAGAGACGAATGCAAAAGGCGCAAAAAAAAGGAAATCATTAACCGATACTTACACCGCTTTATGGCTTCACTATAATACGGTTCTTCGTAACGCTCCGACAGCTCTGCTCTGGACGCTCTGGTGGATATGCAGCCTTAGGCAAATATGTCAAATAAAGAATAAAAAATGTATGTATATGAAGTCTTAACAAGAAATATGTGACCATCTCAGTATTACAGCTTTCAGCCATACCTACAGGTTACATTTGTAGTTTCTATGATTGACAATAATGTCGAGGTGTCATTATATTCTAGAAAGCCTTTATTTATTATTATATGTTGAATAAAATATCTGTACATGTATTTTTAATAAGCCGTGGTAACCTAGCGGTTTGACCTATCAAGCCTTTCAAGCAGATTGTGGGTTCAAACCCAGTCTTGCACCTCTGAATGTTACGGAATCTATGTGCAAAATTAATTTTAAATTTACCAAGAGCTTTACGGTGAAGGACACATCGTGAGGAAACCTGCACACACTTGAGAAGCAGTTCAATGGTGTGTGTGTGTGTGTGTGTGTGAAGTTCCCAATCCGCACTGGGTCCGCGTGGGAACTACAGCTCGAGTCCTCCGATTATGAGAGGAAGCCTGTGCCCAACAGTGGGATTTATATAAGCCAAGATGTTCATGTATTTGTTATGAAGTAGAGTATGGTGTTATGAAATAAATATGTATAATTTGTCTATTTAATTATGTTATCATTGAGAACTATCCTTCCAACATTTCTCATATTTAACCGTACTTGCCGAATATTTTATGGTAAGGTTTAACACATTCCCTAGCTGTGCCTCTAAGTAGAACCTTATTACAATGCAATAAGAGCTTTTGTGCCCCACTTATGGGTCACTGGACTGTAAAAGTGTTATGTATATCCTTTTTATTACATTATTTTACTACTCAATAAATTATAACTATTAGGCTGCACTGAAAGTTTCGGGAATCGATTATTTAATGGTACAATAGTGTTTCAAATTTAACCTTTTTATAACCATAGAGGTCTTGCCAACTCATTACAGCAGCCAGTTTGATAAAAAAAGTAGACACTTTTTAGTAATTATTTTTTAAAACGGAGTCGTTGCCGCCAAAATTGAAATAACGCGAGAAATTTTAAGAGCTATGAATTTGTATGATTTTAAGAGTGGTTTATCTCAAAAATAATGCCTTGATCGGACGACTTATGCATTTGGGGTGGGAGTTGCATGAAAGACGACTGTGTATCGCTGGTTTTCTGAATTTTACCGCAATCGTGTGAAACTCAGTGATGATTTTCGTGAAGGGCGGCCCAAATCTGGGATTCCTCAAGAAAACGTCGATGCAGTGCGGGATCTGATCAACAAAGATCGTCATGTCACATATCGTGAAATTCAGTCATGTTTAGGGATTGCAATGAGTCAAATCCAAACTATCTTGCAAACAGAACAGGTCGTGAGAAAGCTATTTTCCCGTTGGGTCCCACACCAACTTTCTGATGAACAAAAGGGGGCCAGGGTCAATTGGTGCCGAATAATTTTACAATGGTAATTTTTCACAGGAACTTCCAACGCAGAATATATAATCGTGTTGGGTGATGAAACGTGGATACATGCTTACGAACTTGAAAATAAAAACCAATCACGAGTTTGGGTGTTCAAAAACGAACTGCGACCGACCAAGATTGTTCGCTCCCGAAGCACGGCGAAAAAGATGGTCGCCACTTTTGTCTCGAAATCAGGGCAAGTTGTGATTATTGCGCTTGAGGATCACAGAACGGTTAATGCAGACTGATATACTACAATTAGTCCCCCTGAAATCGTTGACATACTCAAAATAGAAAACTACAACCGATGCATCATTCTCGTCACGACAACGCCAGCGACTACACTGCTCGTCAAACAAATGAGTATTTGGACTATTATAACGACGAATTAATGACCCATCCACCATACAGCCGCGACTTGAGTCTTAGTGATTTCTATACATACCCTAAAATTAAAGATAGCTTACGCGTTCAACGATTCCTGTCACTCTAAGCAGCAGTGGACACCTTCATAAGTGCCATTTCGGGGACTACATCTTTGGAGTGGAATAACTGTTTCAATAATTGGTCTAAGCGAATGAAAAAATGTATAAATATGCTTGGAGAATACTTTAAAAAACAGTAAACATACATTTAACTCTTTACGCTGGTCCATTTTTTGTATTCCCGAAACTTTCAGTGTTACCCACGTAGGCACAATTTGAATTTCGGAATAAAACAATTATTTCCAGTATTACTATTTATTCATGGTAAGTAGTTCCATACTAATTGTTACCAATTAATAGTAATACTGGTAAGAACCCAATAATGCAGTTTCTAATATTCAGAAATCAGCTTCAGCAATTGCATACAAATGGTTAGAGATAAACTACGATAACATGGCCCGCCCCTCCAAAATTCAAGAAGTCTTCAATGTTATTTTATAAAGCACCACCAAAACTTTCAACGCATGTGTGCGTGCTGAGACAGCAATCAAACAAAAGCAGACTACTACATACACACTCTTTCGTAAGGATGTGACATAACACATTGAAATAGTAATTTGGAGGGGAGGGCCATGTTATCGTAGTTTATCTCTACCATTGGTAGCAGATATAATTTAGATAAAAATTAAACAATTTTTCTCAATAAAATACATTTTCATTTGCACAACAATAAAACATTATTTCACATAGATATTTTCATTCTATGCAATATAATTACTTAAATAGTGGAATGTACAATATGGAAGAAATTCACTACACAACAATTTAAATAAGTAATTGCTTAATTCACAACCTGGTTGGAAAAAAAAATTCTATAGTATACATACATAATTAATATTTTAATATATACTCCTCCAATTACTTTGGAATTTGGCTGCAAATGCATCATTCATAACTATACATGGAAAAATAAGTCTTACTTATAACAAGTTTCTATGGACTTAACAAGTTTTATACTTTATACACATGTACCTTTTTACTACATGTATTATGGTATGGTATGCCAGACTTATTCTCATTTTTAAAATATAAATCTATTTAGAATCAGGGCAAATGTGTATCATCAATTTGATTATATCAATAATTATTGATTATGCATATTGCATTGAAGTAGGTCTGGTCTTAAAGTACACATACAAGCATATTAACATAAAAATAACTACAAAAGTGGGCAGAACTATTGTATTTAACTGTTGTCTTGTTTTGGCAAAATCTTGTTTTCTCTCCCGTTTTTGTTTTGCGGTTTCTTTAACTGCTCCTTTCAGCTTCCGCATGTTGCCACTGGAAAACAACACAGAATTCAATTATTAACTGAACTCATTTATTGCTTTCTTAATAAGTAAAAATCATTATTTGTTCACGAAATTCTTAAACATAAAAAATAATATTTATTTAACTATTTTTTGTGTTTGTTATTTTAAATGCATATAAATGTTCCCAGCTGTAGTCAAAGTCAAAATATCTTTATTCAATTTTAACTACAACAGGCACTTATGTCAAAACCACCAGTTTGGATAAACCTCCATTGTGAAGAACGCGGTAAATACTCAACAAGGTTTAATTTTTTAACACAGATATTCAGTCAGTAATATATGGTCCTTTCATTCACTCAAAGGTTGACTGGTCGAAATCCCTTCAAGGGATAAGTTCGCCTTTGTACATTTATTTCAACGGTTGTCAATAGTGTTTACACATAGGATACTTTGATCCTGCAAAATTGCATAAGTTTCAAGAGTGTACTGTCCAGTTAACTATCCAAACTAGGGCATTAGTTGTAAACTGAATATCTGCATAATATGAAGTTGTTCTTCATATTACAATTAGTTTCTCCAATAATTTGTTAAATAGTGTAGTAATAACAACTTTAATCAAGCTCTAAGTAAATGCGTCAGGGACCACAAAATAAGTCATTATTGCGGCAGATTTTAGGGCACCACTGCATTATAATTTAATTTGTCCACTAAATATGAAAATCGCGGGAACAGGTATTATTTTGGCAATATAAAAACTATTTTACTGCGGAAAACAAATAGAACTGGAATCGTGGCAATGGATGTGGCACCGGTTGTAAAGCTTAGTGCTTTAAAAGTTATAAACAATAAAATTGATAATAGATAAATAAAGTGTAAAAGTTTTTACCTGTATATGTAAACGTTATCAAAAAAACGATAGTGCAAAGTCAAAAAGGTACGAAATTTTAATTAAATTTATGTAATTTATATATTGTCAACACGTACACTACTAATATTAGCCACGTAATAAGCAACGTTCAACATGTGTATACGTATATACAGTTAAGCATCACGTAAACTACGCAACGCATACAGCTCACAGCTCAGCTGACTGACAGTGACAGACCGAACTCCGACGAAGTGTCCGAACCATGGACTTAAGGCCCATACTACACGGGCGGTTCTCCCGCCGCGGGAAACCGCTTCTGAACCGCACTAGACACAATTTTATATGGAAGTTGTATGCTGCATACTACACTGCGCGGTTTCCCGCCGCGGTTCACGGGCGGGAGAAATTCGACCGCCGCATGCAGCGTTAAACCGCCGTTGATAACCGCTGCTTCAAACTACACCGGCGGTTTCCCGCTATTGCGTCATTCTGCGCGGCGCGGGGCTTTGCGCGAGGGCGCTCGTTCGTCGTGCGTATTTCGTTTTTTTTTTAGCATTAGAAATAAGGTAAACAATCTTGACGTGTCTTTTTTATAGAAAAACGCTTTTAAAAGAATATTAACTAGGTATTTTATGAAACCAAAAGCGTGCAAATTAACATTTTCCTTTCAAATTGTTACATTATTAATTAAGCGCAGTTATCATTGGCAGATCCATGTTGAAATGAACAAAAGACAGCGGTAAACCGCGTTCCGTGTAGTTTGACGGTCTGCGACAGCTCCGTCGAGCGGTTTCCCGCGGCGGGAGAACCGCTCGTGTAGTATGGGCCTAAGTCCGAACCGATGAACCGAAAAGAAAACTGAGTTTTTTTAATCTGCTAAAGAAAAGCGCTGTGGGGCGCAAAAATTATGTTGTATTTAAATTGTTGTCCTGTAAAATGGTTACGGTGGTTTTTGAAGTAATAGTAGTTTATTCACTGAGGGGAGTAAGGCACAGATTACTAATCATAATTAAATACTGTCGTTGCATTGCAAAATAGAAAATTCTACATTATTAAAATAAAACCTCAACAAAATAGGTTATTTTTAGCTTAAGATGAGAATGTGTGGACTAGATCCCTCTGTCATTCTTGGGTGAAAAGAGCATATCAAATTGACAGCTGAGTGAGTGAGACAAAGAGTGAGTGTGTGTTGTTGCGTCATAGACGTTGCGTTCATACTTTAGATTAAGTAATATGTGCTTTAGGCATACATAAAAGCGAGAACGAGAAAGGTTTCACTCCGTTTCGGCGTTTCACCAACTAAGACAGACAAGACAAGACAAAACAGTCTTATTATTAGTCACAGTCACAGTTAAAAACTGAGAGAGTTTTATTTCAGCAGCAGTGTGTTATAAAAAAATCGAAGTTAGCTAAAAATACATTTTTTCGTTTGAATTACAAAACAAATATACCTACTAATGCTGTCTGTGATCGCTATAATCAAGTATCCAATAGCAATCTAGCGAATGGTTTGATTAATAATACTACTCACCCTCATTTTCATGTCATTGTTTGCATAAGTGTTTCAATATTTCAATTGTTGCTATTTATTTTGCGTCATCGACATGGTAAGATAATTTTCAACCTTTCTTTTTATTACTGATAATATATATATAGATAAACTAACACACACATGCCTTACATTATGTTCAGCTTTGCTTGAATTGTTAATTTTCCTTAATTTGAGTTACTTATTTACACAAACACTTTATAGAAATAAATTAAGAGTTTTAAGTCGAGCCCTACCTTAGTGCTAACAGTGTACCAAGCAGGTGAAAAATCTCAGAAACATCTTGCTATTAGACAGATAATTAGCCTGTTTACAACCAAGATAAGGCCTAATAGAAGTGCTCAAGAATTTAAGTGAACAAATTTGACATAAATTAATTACCAAATAATCTTAGTATTTGAATTCAGTATAATTAGGACTTATTGTAAGAAAAAATTACAGTGTAAAGTGGATTCCAATACATACTTCAAATCATAATGTTGTAACAGTATTTATTAACCCCTCATATGCTTAAGACACGGATCCATGCCCAATTTAAGGCATTCTTATTGTATTTTTTTAATCTCCATAATTGGTTCTATATGAAACAGTTAAAACTAGAATGCACAATTTTTTTCACTTCCTGCATAATGAGGGGTTAAGGAATGAAATTTGACACAGTTTATTAATTGTGTAGTGTACAAAATTTGTTTCCATATTTGCTGTATGTAATGTTTTTGAAGCAATAACATGATATAAATACAAACTATTATCTTACAGTTGGGTGTGACTGAAGAAAAACGAAAAGTACCAAAAATGCTGCAGAAAATTCTGCAGTTTGATGTACAAATAACTAAAAAATTTGTTGATATTGCATTAAGAAACAGTGCCTTGCGGTCTCTCCGCAACCATGCAAAGTTTCTAGAGGTAAGTAAAGCATACCTCCCTCCATCCATCCTATACCACCCATATCCTATAACCTAGATATAATTTAAGTCCATCTAAGTAGAGGTAAGTGATAAGCAAACATTTATAAAAAAAAGATAATATTGTGCATATTGATTGCCGCAACATACAATATTGAATTTGCAAAATTTGAATTTCGTAATTTTGATACTGTGCAGCACTGTTTAGTGTTGAATCTGCCAAATTTGAATTATGTAGTTTTGATACTTTTTGGTGTCACAGTTGTATATGTTTGGTTAGTGATACTAGAATTGCTTGTTTAAAGGTATTAGATAGAAGAACTTTCCATGTGTCTTGGTTTTGTAGGGCTTCTTGCAGCTCCTCCCTGCTCAGACCAATTGAGCCAGCCTCATTCTCAATAATAAAGCTCAACAAGTTGGCCATTTAAAACTGGTAGTTACAGTGGTATAAAATATTCTTTTGTGGGACAGGCGTACCACAATACCATTTAGCCAACCAATGTAGTAAACCATACAATCTAGGAGTTTTTTTGTATCACAATGGAACTTTTACCTGTTGTCATAGACTAATCCTGTCAGGGTGTCACCTGGATAAGTTTGTTGACATGTTTTGCTTGTCACTTGAAAATATATTGTGATGATGATGAACGAAGAAGTAATTTGTCATGGAATGATGTTAAAATATTCATATTTATTAATAACTTTAAAATTCATTTATTGTCTGTTATTTAAGTATTCATTATTTAATAATTGTTTATGTAAACTTATATTTTAATTAATGTATAAAGTCAATTTAACAATAATTAAGTACTTAAATAAAAGAGAATGGCTGTCAGCCATTAGACAATAAACCGGTAAACTTTTCTTTTTTTTTATTTTTATTTCTGCCATTTGCAGTGCGAAAAAGAACATTGTGAAACGTTTCATAATGAAATGTCAAAGTTGCGATCACACAATGCACCTCATTGGACTACCAATAGCGATATTGATAGTAGCATATTGTAGCACGCGAGTAGAAAAAGATACATTTTAGGAAAACGGACATTTCAGGCCTGAGCCCTCCAATCGTAACTTTTAATTACTGTAATTGAGTTGATTAATATCTGACTCCAATATGTCCACCCGATGATGATTCTTGATTTTTTAGTGAAAATCTTGTGAAAATATAATAAAATAATGAAAATAAGTTTTTATTAAAAATTTCATTTTTAAGGCAATCTTTTTCGCTGGCTGTACTTTTTGTTGACTGTACTTGCATTGTCATCCAACCTACTTACACAAGTATACCAAATTTCAAGCCAATCCGACTTCTGGAAGTGGGTCAAAATTGGCTTAGACTCAAAAAACTCACTTTCCCGAAATGGGCACTTTTTCTAATGGTACACTTGTTTAGAAGAGTTTAGGTTTATTTCGTCCACATTCCCACTTCATCCGCATTCCTATTTCGTCCACATTCCCACTTCGTCCGCATTCCTATTTCGTCCACATTCCCACTTCGTCCGCATTCCTATTTCGTCCACATTCCCACTTCTTCCGCATTCCTATTTCGTCCACATTCCCACTTCGTCCGCATTCCTATTTCGTCCACATTCCCACTTCGTCCGCATTCCTATTTCGTCCACATTCCCACTTCGTCCGCATTCCTATTTCGTCCACATTCCCATTTCGTCAACATTCCCATTTCGTCACTTAGTCAACATTCCTAGCCGATTTTAATGCGGTAACCCAAACCCTTGAACCTAGTTATTTAATAATCTAATACCTTTAAACGAGCAATTCTTGTATATATGTATATATATATATATATATATATATATTGCATTAGAATATAAAGCTAAATTTCGCCGACTTCGAGCAGATCATAATGGCACATTAGATATCGGGTGGTCGCGGATCCAGCCGACCTCGGTTCGAATTCACGTTTTTTTTCAACATTTTAAGTTTATTTTTCATGAGAAAACGTCAAGTTTCTTCTTTTGTGAGAAAAAGTTACTTTTTTGTGAGAAAAAGTTACTTTTTTGTTAGAAAAAGTATTATAGGGAACGTGCAGTAACTATAGGCGGCAGCACTAATGCGACAGAAGAGACACTATGCGGACAGTAAAACAAACTTATCAAGGTAAAACATTCAAATTGATGGCACCCTTATGGCACCAGTTGGCAGCACCGTCTATGTGCACGTTCCCTATTGGGAGCACAGAACAGGAAAAGCCGGTTGTCTGTAAAGTCGGTTTACGGACGATAGTTTAACGTGACTCACCCAACCTCCGGTGTTTTTGTCAAATATCTTGAAAACGGTGCATCCTACGGCAAAATCAATGAAATTTTCATCCCCTCTTTAATACCCCCGCGCTCCCTCCCCCGCATCCCCCCCCCCCCTCCGGTGTATATAATCAGGATCTCGGAAACGGTTCCAACGATTTCGATGAAATTTGGTATTTGGGGGTTTTCGGGGATGAAAAATTGATCTAGCTTGGTCTTATCTCTGGGAAAACGCTTGGTACCGAGTTTCTGCCCGAGCAGAGCTCGGTCGCCCAGGTACTAATATTTCTAAATTCTATTGGTGACCTACATGGTTGTTTGCTAGTGCGTAAGGGCTGAATATTATTTCACAGTAATCCCTTTCGGTATTTGTTTTATGGTAGAGGGGGCAAACGAGCAAACGGAACGCCTGATGGTAAACTATTACCGTCGCCCATGGACACCTGCGACACCAGAAGAGTCACAAGTGCGTTGCCGGCCTTTTAGGTAGGAGTACGCTCTTTTTTTGCAAGCTTGAAGGTCATATCGGTCCGGGAATACCGCAGCAGGTACTTCATTCCAGAGCTTTAAAATAAATAAATATAAATGGAATGTGGATGTCTTGGGAATGTGGACGACATGGGAATGTTGACGAAGTGGAAAAAGGACGAAATGGGAATGTTGACAAAGTGGACCTAAACGCATCTTTTCAGGTGCTGCAGCAACATGTTTATTGATTTTTTTTTTACTTTCAACAGGTATCCTGCCATGGTATTGTATGGCTTGCTGGCTGGCTCACTTTCATTTGGTTATTTAACAACAAAGACCTGTATCAACTTCAAGTGAATCTACTGATAGGTAATAACTAATAATGATAAGATTTTGTTAATAATTTCATTTTCATTGCGAGCTTTTTTGCTGGCTATACTTTTTGTTGACTGTACTTGCATTGTCTGTCATCCAACCTACATAACATATGTATACCAAATTTCAAGAAAATCCGGCCACTGGAAGTGGGTCAAATTCAACTTCCAAGATTTGACCCATACCTACATACTTACATACATTGCAAGTTAATAAAAAGCTTTAAATAAAAATAGAAGTTATCAATCTGGCATATTTCTTTGTATATAATTATAATAATTTTAATGCCCATTTTTCTTTCAGCGCTGTTACTGGACATAGTTGTAATAGCTGTCCTAAAGGCATTTGTACGGAGACGAAGGCCTGTACCGATGAACAAGTTGCTTGCGGTGGGTCCTGACAAGTACTCATTTCCATCAGGACATGCCAGTAGATGTGTCTTGATTGCCTTTATACTTATGTTCTTGAATCCGGTGTCAATAATATTCTACCCACCCCTTCTGGCATGGATTGGCTCTGTGTCGTTGTCAAGAGTCCTTCTGGAGAGACATTATTTCTTGGATGTTCTTGCTGGCTGCGGTATTGGCGTTTTGGAAGGATTCTTCATGAGTTTGATCTGGTTTTCTCAAAGCACTTCTGCAAGCATTTTGTCTTCACTGTCTGATGAAAAGCTTGATGGAGGAGAATTTCATGTTTAATATCTATGCACATATTTTGTTTGTAACTGTTGGAATTTGTATTTAGAGTGATTTAATTACCTATATTTGAAAAATCTCAATATCAGGATGTTATTGATATACTACTAACTGAAATGTAATTTAGTGTTTCATTAAAGATCATTAAAATTTTAAAAGCCTAATTCCTTAATTACCTAAACTTATTTTAAAATTAGCCTGACGTTAAATTTAAATTACGGGATTTTACTCAATTCCCAAAAATTCCATTGCAATCTTCATTTACAATGAACATTTACCTATGTAAAATTTCATGTCTGTGTACATAAATGCCTGAGATTTCAGGGTTTCACATGCGTACTGACAGGGGGGTTCACTCCGCAGTTTAGGTATGTTCGTGTGGCGCGCCTCCCGGGGAGGCGTATGGCAGTAGGTTGTCACTTGGCCTTCACTTCGCACGACAGCCGCGTCGCGCGTAATTAAGCGTCTTTTTTTTCTGTGATTTTTGCAACAAACAATGACTTCTGAACGATCTTATAAATAACTTACTTACTAAAGGTAGTTTACTGAATTAAACACACTGTTATCTTTCTTGTTTGTATACCTACCAAACATCGGCGAATAGGAACCCTGTGCCCTTGGTTTCGGATCAGAGGTGCCCAACGGAATATGAACACTCGAAAGTTGACTTTTGTTCGAGAGTGATCCTTCTGTAGGTTAGTACCTACTATTACTTATTCTGTGGTACTGATTGCATGGGAATATTCTAATAAATACTTAGTATTGGTATCCTATTATCTCGCCACATTCGTTTTTCGTTTAATTCTTATTTTGACTCATTCTATATTCATCTTCGTCTTGTTCGCTATCCGTCACTATCTTTTTTGGTCAAATTCTGCAACTTGTCTATCTATCTCTTAACGCATTCACTGCCACCTGACTTCCACAGATGCCACCGACGCACATGTGCGTTCAAAATGTATGAATAATTATGACAGCGGCACTGGGCGAAGTCCCGAAAACGCATATATGCGTCGGTGGCAGTGAATGCGTTAATACGCCTTATTCGTTTTTCGTCACGGTCTTCCTTGGACTCATTCGTCGTTCTTCCATTTCGTTTTTTGTATCATTTACTTATTCGCCAAAATGATTTCGATACGTTCGGTGCTGGTTCGTAAGTAAATGAGACAAAAAACGTAAGGGAAGAACGACGAATGAGTCCAAGACAGTGACGAAAAACAAAAAAGATTTATTAAGAGCGAGACAAGTTACAGAATTTGACCAAATAAGATAATGATGGATATAGCGAACGAGTAAAGAATAAGTGACGAATACAGAATGAGACGAAATAAGAATTAAACGAAAAACGAATGAGGCGAGGTACTTAATAAGATACCAATGTATTCTGTACCTATTATTCTCGAAATATGGCTTATTAATTACTAGAACTTCGTTTTTTTAGCATTAGAAAGAAGGTAAGCGATCATGACCTGTCTTTTTATTTAAAAACACTTTCGAAAAATAAGTCACAGCAAATATATCATCAGCCTATGCTCGTCCTCCACTGCTTGACATAGGCCTCTCCCATGGCACGCCACTGAGCACAATCCTCGGCCACTCTCATCCAGCTCTTGCCAGCCGCCTTGAGAAAATAATCGTTCCACCGAGTCTGAAGACGTCTTACTTACAATACGTTTGCCGATGCCGATCCGTGGTCTTCACGCAAGAACTCTTCTACCCCAACGGTTATCGGTTCTTTGGGTTATATGGCCGGCCTGTTGCCACTTCAGCATGCTAATGTGGTGGGCTATGTCGATAACTGTTCTGTCAGATCACCTCGTTACGAATTTGGTCTTTCAGAGAAACTGCGAGCAACAGGGTATTAAAGAGGGGATGAAAATTTCATTGATTTTGCCATAGGATGCACCATTTTCAAGATATTTGACAAAACACCGGTTCTCGTCCGATCACTGAGGTTAAGCAACGTTGGGCGCGGTCAGTACTTGGATGGGTGACCGCCTGGTTTAAACTATCATCCATAAACCAACTTTACAGACAACCGGTTTTTTTAATAATTTTCAATTAAAATGATATAACTGTGTGTAAAACTAAATCTGTGACATACTTTTGAATAAAACAATAAATTCAATTATAGAACTAGGAACAACAACCATTTTGTAAAAACTATTTATTAACCATTGTGAACTAAGAGTATTTATTTTAATTTATTTGAAGCAATGTATTCTATTGTCCTTTATCCCCACATGGCTCTTTGTACTCCGGATAACTTGTTATAGTCTGCTAGATGCCTCCAGACTATACGACTCATGCGCCATTCCTTCACAATACCACGGGGTCTGAAATATCAATGTATCAAAATTAAGGTTTTTGTACCTTTCATACAGAAAGAAAACAATGTTGTGTGTGGTTAAAAGACAGTTCCAAAAATATTTTTTAACCCTTTATAAGGCAGAGGCGATTTAGCGACCACATGCATTGACTTGGAATTTCAACTTTATTGATTACAGTATACGTCACAATTTCCATTGTAATTATTGAAAATACAACTAACTTTAAAAATATTGTTTGTCAGGTATGCATTTGATAGCTGCTTTTGATTCTGTGGTAGTATGCTCCAATAAATGGGGCCTTATAAAGGGTTAAAAACAAAAGAAAACTTGGGAAAAGTAATACCTAGATGTAACAACACATCTGTTGTTAATCCTCAAAGGGCAAGCATTCAAGTCAAACTTGTTGATGTCTTTGTCTGCCATTTCCCTTATCTCTATAGGCAGAATATCATTCTTCCTCAAAGCGTTGATTCTTGATCTTTCAAGGAAGTGTTCGGCGTTCAAGCGGCGACGCTTTACGTCTCTGACCATCATCCAGTTCGCCCATTTGTTTCTAACTTGTTGGTACTAAAATTAATAATTATATGAAAAAATTTAAAATAAAGAAAGAAACTATAAACCATTTGAATACTTCCACCTAGTGAATTCATTCTTACGTTACATCCAGCAACTGCTTGTGATTTCCAAACAAAGCGTCCTAGACTAGAAATATTTAAATTCATTTTAAAATATGTTGTCCTACTAAAACTGTTTTACACTTTTATATTAGTGCACAGCACAACTAAATGTTTTTTTAAAGAATAAGTCCACCCAAATGAAATGAAAAATAACCTCCTGAATCAACCAGCCATAAGCCATTGGTTTGACACTTGACTTTTGACATGACATTGTCAGTTTTTTTCTCTTCAGGAATAGACGAAAGGAATTAAGCTTATACAGCCTTTGATGGTGACATGACAACTTGATAAACTAGGATCACTGGCCTCATTGCCATGTCGTCAATATTTTATTACCATTCCCAGGGCCAATCATATGTGCGCAAATATGTAAATATGCAAATGTATAAATATGTGGTCGATTTGACCGAACCGCAGGACGCATCCTCCGAGTCAAAATCAAACCATGTGTTCATGGTTGGCAAACTATTTATTTCAAACTAACTTGGTAGTATATGCTATTAAAATAGCAATTAACATAAAACATAGATTTAAAACAGGGTGGCATATTTATTATTTTTTCGAACTTTGTCCAAAATCAACGAATTAGGAGAAGCTGGTTGAGGATGCCGCGGGTAGGTTTGATACCAAGAAGCACTTGTCAAATTTGGATCACATAAGAACCAGCCGTACTAAAACAAAAATAACTTGAATTAGTTAAAAACATAATACTATAATACAGTATAAATACTAGACTAATAACATTGTAGGTATAGGCCATAATAGAGAGAGCTCTCTCCAGGCAAATGTAAGTATGCCTGGGGACCGTAGTTCGATGGAAAAAAAGTTGGTAGTTGTATTTAAGCTGCACAGTTGAGAAACTTCGATAGTGCGATGCAGGATGTAGCAGTTAGTTCTCTATTTGACGACTAGATGGTGCTAGGAGTCGCTACACATAAATATTATTTGAAGTATATATACTTACTAAGCATTTTATTAAGTATGTCAGTAAAGAAAATAAAAATAGTGCAAATGCTTAGAATCAAGTCAAGTCACGCGACAGTTCAGTTTAGAGGACTACACGGGAGAATCTACTAGGGATGGTGAAAAATGGCCGAAACGTCGAAGTAAATATTTTTTGCGTGATAAGTCCCGTTTACTATAGTAATTATGATATTATTTCTAGCTGTTGTTCGCGACTCCGTCTGCGAAGAATAGGCGTATAAAAAATAGCTCACGACCTATTCTCAGACCTACCGAATACAGAGAAAAAAGTTTCATAAAAATCGGTCAAGCCGTTTCGGAGGAGTTCGATAACAAACTCCGTGACACGAGATTTTTATATATTAGATTAGAAGATTATTAAAGCAGCCCACCTCAAACGAAGTTGTAGGAGGCAACCGGTATATATCAACGGGGCCAGCAGGTTTAATCACTCCCTTACGCTTCATTTTTATAAACCTCTGAGTTGAACCATAAGCAAATCCGTTCACTCGCCCGATGTAACAATCAATAACTCTAATAACTGAAGCATCAGGTCTCTGAATCTGAAAATTTGATAATTCACTTAATGAAGTAGCGGTAAGGATAGACAGGGGTGGAAAGAAGAAGGGGAGGCCTTTGCTCAGCAGTGGGACGTCCAATTAGGCTATTATAGAAAAAAGTAGTAAGTACAGTAAACCTATTCTAATGTTTTATCTAATAATGGTTAATTCTGTATCATTAAGAATAACAGTTTCGCAGTCAAAACTATCTGTAGGTACTGTCGTTACTTAAGAGCTTTACTATGTAGAGTAGAACCCAAATTAAATCACGCTACCGTACATAGTTAGGTATGTGATTAAGTTGCGTACTTTGCTAGCTTTAGGGTAGTTTCGTGTAAGTCTCATGGGAATTTGCCACTATCATGGGATATAAAGTATGTACTTAGCCTATTTTTGGTAGAAGATAGAATCTATAGTGTTGGTTAAATATTTCCAAATTAAATAAAGATTACCTCTACCTACGGCTCAACTCAAGTTTCATGGAAGTAATAAGTAGTAAGTATATACTTATTACGACTGCAACCTTACTTCTTTATAATATTGTGTGCATACTATCGAAAATTTTAATCTCGTACATAAAAAAGCTATGTGGAAAAGTTATCTACCTTTTCTGGGCAGGTCGATTGGCTAAGGATTTTTTGCATTAAAGGTGGAACTTCTTCTTTGCGAGTAGGTTCATGATATTCCTTGTTCATAAGATCGCCGATGTAATTCTGTGGCCCATATAAAGTAATTCCGAAGAATTCCATTATTCACAATCTAAGTAAGGTTTAGTGGTTTCAGTTTTATGTATAGTTTAAAATTTAAATAAATTGGAACTATTGACTCCAAAACATTATTGCGTTATAAACTGACATAAATCACTGTCATCATAACATAACATTACAACCTGTGGTTATAATCTTGACATGGTACTGGTATGTAATGTACTTAACTTACATATTATTCCTTGAGCATTGTAATGTAAGTGCGTCTAAGGAACGAACCTCGTAAGAAATTTATTTTTCCTACTCCTGTACTTTTATCTGTTATTTACATGGTCGCGAACAAATATATCAGAAAGTCTATACTTACTCTATTCCCCATAACAGCACTTGTGTCGTAACGTCGTTATTACGATACACCTAGCTGCCACATAATATTAAATGTAGGTTACACCAGGTAACACTCAACACTAAAGCCCAGTTTAGACCTGCCGAGTTGAGTAGAACAGAGTAGGTTAGAGTAGAGTACAGTAGGGTACAGACAGTACGGTACAGTAGAGTACATTAAGGTACAGTACGGTACATTAGGGTACAGTAGGGTGCAGACGGTATGGTACCATTAGGGTACAGTAGAGCACAATACGGTACAGCACGGTATAGTATAAATCTTCCTAGTTGAATTTTTCGCTTCGAGCCATTACATTAAATTTGAACCTTAATACTATAACGATACTGTTTGTTTTGAAAGATAAGGGCTCGAAGCGAAAAATTAACCTGGGAAGATTTCTACTATACAGTACAGTAGGTACGTAGAGTCGACAGCGAGTTAAGCGACATTTTTGTAACTTTACAGGAGAGCGTTTTAAAGTTTTAAAAAATAGAAAAAAAATCGTAGTTTTTGAATTTCTTAACTGATTTTGATTATAAATACACAGTTTTTCTTAGAATTTAATACCACTTCTGATGTTTAATAAAACGAGAGGATAACGAAATAAGTGTCGCTTGAGTCAAAAATTCTTCTACCTCTTATTTTTTAGAGCAAGGAAGAACGACGTAAACGACGTTTCAAGTCTTTTTTGGAATACAACTAAATGATTTAAGAAACAACGACTAGGAAAATTAGCGCAAGGCTATATGACTTAAGAGGATTGTAACTGTAGTTTTCGTGTAAAGCTAAAAGGTTTAACTGCCTTGTTACGAGTGCAATAGATTACGGCTAATATGCTCAAAGTCCCATTCCATTAGTTTTTAAAAGCAGGAAAAGTAGCTTATGGAACGATCACTATTCGGGTCGTATTAATTTAAATCCCGGTAATTTAGAATTTTATTTGAGATTGGTGTTTGAAACCAATATAAAAACTATCAACACGAACATTGTAGAAAACAAAAAAAATAAGATAGAGAATAAAATGCAGAAAATGACGTGAAAAAATATTTTTTATTACCGACAATGATTACCTCAGTCAGCCAACTGTAACAAAACTTAACAAAATACAATTATCAGTATTTTAGAAACTATTTTTTTTTTATTATAATCATTACCTCAGTCAGCCAACTATAACAAAACTTAACAAAAACACAATTATTAGTATTTAAGAAACTAATAATTTTGACGTACTAAAAAATAATCTTGTACAAGAAAGAGACTTAAACGAAATTAAACTTTAGGTTGAGACTGATTTTGTAAGATTTAGAGGCTATTCACTATCACCGAAAAATCTCCCTGACGATATGGGACCGACTGAAGCACCCCGAGCGAGCGCACATCTACTATTCGCGAGTAGGTTTTAGATTACAAAAACATTTTAGGTTGGTCTTAAACGACGTTGATCAACTGCTGTTATAGTAAAACATATTTGCTGAACGCACATTACTTACTCATTGTAGTGAAAGAAACCCGATTCAAGTACATAAATATTCTTTATGTCTTAATTTATGTGACAGCTTTCTTTTAAAATAATACAAGAAATAATAATTTAAATAACCAGTTCATCTAATATTGGAGAAAGGCTAATTGCTTTAAGTAGCTTTGTTAAGGTAAAATAGACTTAAGGCCAAATAATTCAAACGACGTGTTTTGTTTATTTTTGTTGCAGGCTAATTGATTCAAGCGACAAGTTTCTTATATTTTTGTGGTAAGACATTTGCTTTAAGCGACTAATTTCATACATTTCGGTCACAGGCTACTTGCATTAAGCGACATCTATTTGTGCATTACGGAGCAAGCTAAGAAATTCAACCAACCATCAGCTTTTGAAATAGAATATGGAAAAAAGCTTTAAAAACCATTTGGCTTCCATGACGAGAAAGGATAAACGGTTTAAGTCATTGCCATAGTATTTTTATATAGCTCAAGTCAAACGTGTTAAGATAATAGCTAATTTTTGTGTCGCTTCAGTCAGCAGTGGAGTGAAAATCAGCGTCCAAATCTATTTGCATCAAGCGACAAAAAAATAGCTCTGATTGACGTGAAACCCGGCTCAAACGACGCGGAAAAATTTGCTGATTCCGAATATGTATATAACTCAATATCGCCCATAGTGTCGCTTAACGCCATTAGCCTTTCACCCCTCGATATTGTATGCAACAGTGTATAATTTGGTCTTAACGGCTCGTGCCGTCTTCCATTGCGATACTCGCATTCGCTCGTATCGCAACTCACGTCACTCGCCTTTTAAGACCTCACTTATACAACCTTTGCATAAAATACTATAGGAGTGAGTCCCCGGCCACGACTATATACACGCGACCGACGGTGTAGGAGCGTTTACGTACACCACTGAATTGTCAAGTTGTTTTAACATTTCTGAGTTTTTCTGTAATTTATAAAATAAAAAATGTATGTAAATGCTCGCTCAGTAATTTCAGATAAAAGGGCAATGGTATTTTTAACTAAGTTTATTACTGATTGCAGAAATTTTATATTTTTAATTTATCCTTCATGTTTATTTTAATTATTTTAGTTTAGTTACTCGTTCGTGTTTAGTTTAGGCCACAGGATTACATACTCTTGTATGAAGTTTAAATCATGTTTAAATTTAAACGGTGGTGTAAAAATCTTTTACTGTTACAGACTGACACTAGTGATCCTGTTGATTCAGTTTTATTTTTATTTAAACAAAGAACTATAGAAAAATAATGAGTGTGTAATAAAATAGTATCAACTGTGATTGTCTGTAGCCATGTAACAATGTCAATTATTTCGAAGACTAGGCTGTATGGGGTTTAAC
Organism: Archips xylosteana; assembly: GCA_947563465.1. Classification (NCBI taxonomy): domain Eukaryota; kingdom Metazoa; phylum Arthropoda; class Insecta; order Lepidoptera; family Tortricidae; genus Archips; species Archips xylosteana. Next base: position 21,228,650 of record OX387343.1, read on the forward strand.
CTTTGCGTTTTTCCTAGCAAAAAGAAACGGGGGGGTTACTACGAAATTCGAAGTTCGGATCGTGCGGTCCCTCTCACTCTCGTAATAAATACCATTAGCGTGAGCGGAATGGCATGAAACGAAGTTCGAATTTCGCGCTTCGTAGTTTAGGGCCAGGCCTTATACTACGAAGTGCAAAATTCGAACTTCGTAACATGCCATTCCTCTCACGCTAATACAAGAGCGAGCAAGACGATGCGATACGAACTTCGATTTTCGAATTTCGGAGTAGCCCCCCAGGAATGATATAAAAAGATGGCGCTCGATTGGATTCCGATTAGCGTTGTGTAACTATCGATAGTCCACCTTGAAAAATAGTCACAATATCGATAGGCCTATCGATAGTAATTTCAGACCAATACCAGTAGGCTTATTGTCTAACGTTTTTGACGCTTGCCTTCGCAATCGCTATCTCTTTCTGTCAAACGGTATAAAACGTTGACAGAAAGAGATAGTGAAAGCGATGGCAAGCGCCAAAAGCGTTAGACAATACGGCCTCAGGCCTCATGCTTGCCATGTACTTACGCGCGATATTTACCTACCGCGGGGACGATATGCTGCGATCGAAATTCCAGTAGAGTAGGTTGTCACAAGCGCGCGCCGACGCACGTTCATTCTTGTTCCACGGAAAAAATATGCCGCCTGGACTTTTATAAATGAATGGTGAAACAGGGGGCAAATTTTAATATGACTATGCTAGAATTAATAGCTAATATAACAATTTGGAAGTTCGTATCGTGCTGTCCCTCTTACTCTTCTATAAAAAGCTATAAGCGTGAGCGGGATGGCACGATGCGAAGTTCGAAAGTTGACCTTCGTATCTAGTATAACGCTAGGGTACTGTGAGTATGGCAATGTGTTCTGCGCATTACGATAAAATATCGTTTTTTGTTAGGATTCCAGAGCTAAAATGGCAAAAACGTAACCCTTATAGTTTCGCCATGACCGTATGTCCCTTTGTCCGTCCATGGCTTAGCTTAGGGAATATTAGTGCTAGAAAGTTTGTATATAGCAATTATCCCGACAAAATGGTAAAACATGTAGGAAAAAAAATTTCATCTAAACTGCCAGCCCATGTCACTGTCGGCACGCACACATTCTTAATGAGACGGAGTAGTATAATCTGTGGCTACAATCGCGGCAATTACCAAGATTTTGTACGGGATGCAGTATCTGTTACGAAGTAACTATTAAGTAACCTGTGCCAATACTATTGATAGACATCAATATTATCGATACTATTGAAAGCAATACTATCGATAGTATTGATGTCTATCAATAGTATTGGTACTGGTCTGAAATTACTATCGATAGGCCTATCGATATTGGGACTATTTTTCGAGGTCACGATAGTATTGCCGATACTATCGATAGTTTGATCTATTGTTGGCAACGCTAATTCCGATTATGAAGAAGCGACTACAATACAGGCTGAAATCTAAATGGTGATACAAAATTAGATTTTGTAAATTAACTCGATTGTTAAAATTTATTATGTTCATACTTTGTTGAAATGAAATCAAACTCAATGTATGGACACCTCAAATTAAACCAGACGTGGAACTTGCTATTGGTAAGAATAAAATGTCAAAATCCAGCTGTCTTACATGATGTGTTATTGTGTGCTTGACCTCATCTCTCGTGGCGTTACCTATAGTATTGCAGCATGTCGATATTTTCGATAGACAATCGACGGTTTTCTCAAGGTCAACAAGCTATCGCTTTCACCACAACACTGATCTACAGAGTTATTTTTAATTCACTGACATCCTCTTAACCCTGAATTCCTATCACTCAAACAAATGTTTTTTGTTTTAAGACTTTTTAAAATGAAGCACTTTTTTTCCCATACAAATATACAGAGTATCGTAAAAATAAGAGGTAATCTCAAATTTTCAAATCGTTATTACACCAAAAATATTAAGTTATGACAAAAGTCGTAAAACAAAAAACATTTAAGTGGTAGGTGTTTAGGGTTAAAAGGATGCTAGTGAATTACAAATAACCCTGTATACTATTGACGGTCTCATTTCAATAAACAATCGATACTATCAATAGTATTGCACTATCGATAGTGTGTAAAAATTCAATTGTATTTTAAGAGTGAATCATTTGTTCTCAATATCCCACATATTGCATACCATGCCTGACATCGTAGACTAATGCAAAAAGGAAAAGTGAAATAAAAAATTATATATCTTTTTAACTTTTTATAGTCATTTTGCCTTACAACTAAACAAGCTTAGTAAAGCTTTTGTTGGAATATAATAACTTCACTATGAAGCTTCTTAGTCGAAGAGACCTGGAACAAAATAAAAATATGTTAATATTCAGTTATGTTATGGATTGAAAGAGACAAAATAAAATGAAGACCACTTGACTTTCAATGCTAATGATAGCAATGAAATGATAAGTGTTCCTTTCTGGCATTCCTTGTTTATCACATTCCCTGTCCTGTGTATCAACTTTGATAGAAAAATCAGTGTTACTCGAAAGTCCATGTATGCGGGATTTATGCTTTTATTATATCCACATATAAAAACATAATCATCTGACCAGAAGTGGGGCGGGGTCTCCACCCTTACGTTGTCAGTATTCCCAAAATCAGCACAAGCGTTTTCGCTCTTCATCAACCGCACAGCTAAGGAGTGGAATTCCCTGTCAGCAAGCGTGTTCCCTGAACACTACAATTTGGCCACTTTCAAGTCTAGGGTGAATGAGCGTTTACTAGGCAAGCATGCTCCAATCATAGGCCTCATCTTCGCTTTCCATCAGGCGTGATTGTGGCCAAAGGCAAGTCTATATTGTTAAAAAAAAAATAATTAAAGTATCAGTCTATCTATTACCTCTTCACGCTAAACCGCTGAACTGATTTAGATAAAATTAAGTATGAAGATAGTTTGAGACTTTGAAGGACAGATCATTTTTATCCTAGAAAATTGCAAAGTTCCTACAGGACAGCAATAAAAAAAAAATCCAGACAGAGTTGCAAGCAATAGCTACTTCAAAATAAAAGGTTGTGGCGAACTGATAAATAAATAAATAATAGAAATGTTTTCTTTTCAACAAGTTTAAGTAAAAATCACCTTAGAAAGTGAATGAACCAACCTATAATTATTTGATGTAATTAAATCATCCTGGGTATACACATACTATAAATAGCAGTTTCATGTCAATTGTTAGCATTCTGCATTCTTGTGTCTATATTAATGTTGAACAGGACAAGACTTGAAAAAGAGTTTGTTTTGTAGGTGTAGCCTCTTTTTTGCACTCGCCCAGTACAATGCCTTAGTTCACATATTTTGATGTTATTGTTGGTCATATGGAAAGAGTGAGTAACAAGACCTAGTGTACCTAGTACACTTTAAAATGTTGAGCCCCTCTTACATTTTGATGTCACGTAAGGGACAAATGTAGTGACTCTGGTAAGTCCTACTCAACACTTAGTCTACAGGGTGGAAAGTTGAGATGGAGCAGCAAGGGCAGCTACTAGATCCCTTGCTGCTACGCGAAAATGCTCTTAGGAGACCTTTACTAACTTTTTGAGTGATGACAATCGACATTCACAGATTTTTGATAAAATGTACAGTCAGCGAGAAATCAACAGATTTGACTTATTTTTTTTTTTAATGCCTATCGGTCCCATTTCTATCAAGGATTAAAACACTCTGTGAGACCAACTGAGGTTAGAGTACTAAAACACCCACAAATCAAATAAAACTTTTTCCATACAGTTAGTAGGGTAATTAATTACAATGTAAAATTTTCTTTAGCTTAAAAGATCATTAAATTGTAAACAACTACAATTAGGATATTAGAAATGAGAAAAATCAGTATCATTGTAAAAAAAAACAACTAGTCTTCATTCTTTTAAGCGGACTTGCACCTAAAATTGAATACTGGGTTAAGACACTAACTTTAGTTAAAATTTTCAGTTTTTAGTTGTCTACATATTCGTTGGATTCATATTCGTAAAAAAGCAAAATTTGAAAGTTTCACTTTACAAATTACCCTACGAACTGTATGGAAAGTTTTCTTTGATTTGTGAGTGTTATAGTACTCTAACCTCAGTTGGTCTCAAAGAGTGTTTTAATCCTTGATAGAAATGGGACCGATTGGCATTAAAAAAAAATAAGTCATCTGTTGATTTTCTCGCCGTCTGTACATTTTATCAAAAATCTGTGAATGTTGATTGTCATCACTCAAAAAGTTAGTAAAGGTCTCCTAAGAGCATTTTCGCGTAACAGCAAGGGATCTAGTAGCTGCCCTTGCTGCCCCATCTCTATTTTCCAGCCTGTATATTCAACTCACATTTTGTGCATATACAACTAATATACATGTGGGAGCAACCACAACCACAGGACGCTTTCCAAATGGTTAGTAATTAAGACATGTAACCTATAAGGTTATGAGCTAATTGCTTGAAGATAGGATGGATCACACAGAGCACATGTTAGGGCTAGCATACATGTGTTACTTATGTCTCTGTGACTGATTTGTTACTGTGATCAAGTCCATGATATTGGAAACCGTCACAGAGACAAAAGTAACCCGTGCGTGCTAGCTCTTATACAGGGATGGAAGTGTGGGAAGAAATGTCTGCAGTGTTTTTTTTATCCACTTCATCCCAACAAAAGCATAAAATTCTAGTCTTGTGCAGATATAGTGTAACACAGTAACGTTTAACAGGAACTTACCAAAGCCCATGTCGTCATCAGACTCTTCAGGCTCCTCCTCCTTCTTTTCCTCCTTCTTGGCCTCCGCGGGAGCGGCGGCGGCGGCTGCGGCGGGCGCTGCGGCCGGCGCGGCACCCACGCCAGATCCGATGTTGGAGATCAGCTCGCGCACGTTCACGCCCTCCAGAGCCTTGGCGAACAGACCAGGCCAGTAAGGCTCTACGTCAACGCCGGCGGCCTTCAGGATGGTAGAGATTTTCTCACCCTACAAAACAACATTAACAATAACATTAACACGTGAAGTCATTCAATGTCGGAAATACACATGTAAAACTCTATACTAAAACGCTGTGCTAAGATAAAATGACCAATATTAATATTTTGCAGAGCAGATATGGAGATTAATATGGATATAAATAATTCGCACATAACCTAAAACATCTTAGTAGCGTTTTAAATTAATAAGATTAAAATACTTACGGTAACGGCGACATCATCGTCAACCAAGATGAGAGCGGAGTAAACACAAGCTAATTCAGCTTTTGATGCCATTTTTGTTTGATATTTGTGCAAGTCGCCTTGTGGCCTTAGCTCGGTGAGAACAAGCACGTCTGGCTTCACAATTCAAAGAGAAGGAAGGAAGGAAGGCGATCAGTCAGACTGTCAGCTACTGACGTTTAATGGAATGTTGCCAGTACAAATTAAATAAAACCCACCCGCAACTCGCTCGCAACCCTCCGTCAAAAAACCACACGTCAGGCCTTATCATTTTATTCAATTGAAACGGGATCAGGAAATTAGAAATTGATACGAATTACATACGAATATACATAAAGCTGTCAAAGTTTGATAAATTCATGACTTAGGTTGCTAGCAAAGAGAATATAACCACTACGTTTAGTTGCTAGGTTAATCACTCGTAATGGTTTTTTTTAATCTCTCCGAAAAGCTAAGAAATATTAGTTCATACAGTATATCAAATTTATAGGAAATTAAAGGGAAATTACATTTATTTTAATAAAACCTGGTCAAGGTTAGGTTGCTGGCCAGGTTAAGTTCAATAAATAAATGTTTTTCTTTCTTTCATCCGTGACACTCGGTAGAACTCTGTTGTAGTCAGCATTTGCCGCACGATATCAAAAACATCCATACTATATACTACATATATACTATATACTATTATACTATAATATTATAAATGCGAAAGTGTGTCTGTCTGTCTGTCCGTCTGTTACCTCTTCACGCTTAAACCGCTGAACCGATTTAGATGAAATTTGGTATGGAGATAGTTTGAGACCCTGGAAAGGACATGGGATAGTTTTTATCCCGGAAAATTGCATAGTTCCCGCGGGATAGCGATAAAAGAATTTTTTGCAGACGGAGTTGCGGGCAACAGCTAGTTCTTGATAAAGACAGTAGAGGCTATCTGGAGGGCTGGCTAAAGTCCTGTCCGTCCGTCTCGTCTCGTTAGAAATGGTGCGTGCTATAATGTACCTTATTGCCCAACTGTAAAGTTATTATCGCTTCGTAGCCGACAGTGACAGGGCTGCTTGCATAAAAATATTATTCCAGAATATTTAGGTAATAAAAAAAAAACTGTTGTGGACATGTGGGCATTTTTTATTCCGTTTATGTATTTATTTTTAACTATAGTAGGTAGTGAATATTAAAAAATACAATGCTTAATTTTTATGTACCTACTTAATCCATATTAGGTACCTAATATTATAAATGCGAAAGTGTGTAGGTATATATATATATGTCTGTCTACGTATATCTTTGCGTTTATCCAATAAAGATTAAATTTGTTATCTATAGAGATAGTTCATTATCCCGAACAATTGCATAACTAGTTCCCGCGGGATAGTGATAAAATAATTCTTTACAGCTAAGTAGTTAGGTAACAGCTATAGTTGGTAATATACTTCTTGCCCTGTCTGAATTGCGGTTATTCTACTTAATTGTAAAAAACAGGTTTTTATTTCTTCTCTTACTTGACGTACATCCATCCACTGCACATAAATTACCAGGTGATAATTTTTTTCCGGTGAATACGAACTAACAAAATACATAAGTATATACAATACACCGGGCCGCCGCTGTGAACGAACGTGCGGAGTCGCGCGCTTGTGACAGCCTCACTGAGTTTGGATCGTAGTATTTGTTTTAAAAATTCTTTCATAAGAACCTTCTCCTGACAATAACAAACGCAATAAAAAAAGAATTATCCAATTCGGTGCAGTAGATCGGAAGTTATGCGCTTAGCAACACATTCAGCGATTCATTTCTATTTATAAGAATTTACCATGTGCGTAAGGAAAACATCGATAGTAAACCTGCACACACCAGAAATTCAATGGTGTGTGGGTGTGTGTGAAGTTCCCAATCCGCATAGAAAGATTTGATCCTTATGATTGACCCTATCGATCAATGAGATAAAAATACAGGTGCTATTTTTTCAGATTTTAGTCGGTTCGATTCCTGGGTGAGGCAAGCACAGCCATGGAATATAATAGCAGACTTGACATAACGAGTCCAAATAATGGCAAAAACACTTACCGGTGAAAAGAAAGTTGAAAGGTTAATCCTGGTATATTTCCATTATGTAACACTTTCACAAAGGTAGGCACTACATTTCACCATCTTTAAATCTAAAACAGTTCTAATTTTGATGAACAAAACATTAAAAAATCTCAGTTTACAAAAAAATTCGCTTGCAGCTTCGGCAGCTTATTTAAATGACTGACGTTCAAAACATAGCATGTGTCATTTTTTTTAAGGTTTCTTGGACAGTGTTGCGTGCGACACATGAGAAAACGGGATGACAATATTCCTGATCATTGTAACGTGAGGAAATAGGAAATATGTACGCACACACACGTAGTTATGTCAAGTCTGCTATTATATTCTAAGTCTGTGGAGGCAAGCAAATATTCGAAAATCTTTGAATGCAGTCTTTGATCAATTATAACTGTAGATGCACAGTCGCGCGCCCGAATATGTCCGAGCCAAATGAGCTCCACTTTGATAAAAGTGGGCGACTTTTTTCTCAGTACGTTGTTGTCAATGCAAGCGTAACGATGCCCACGTGCGTCTTTAAAAAGTGCAAAAATCACTCGAAAAAACGGAACAAATCTAATGGAATATCATACTTTCGGTGAGTATCTGTTGTTTTTTCTATTAAATTCTAAGAATCAGAGAGAAATATTGATTTAAATTAATTTTAAAGCCATTTCTAAATTGCTAATTAAAAGATTAACGTTGTCAGAATTCCACAACATTGACATATGCCTTGTCTTTGTCACACGCACAGGAAAGCTTATCAGTAAAACGAAACAGATAAACAACAGAACATAGAACAAAAGTGTAGTGGAGTTGCCATCACCCTATTTTTTTATTTCTAGAATTTTATGTGTTTTTGTGTGAAGTTTTGATTTCCTGGATGTGTATACGTATGTCATGTATGTGTGTATGTGTTACTGGGAAACGTGTGCGATAGTTTGACTGTTAATTCAAACCCTAAATTATAATAAAGTATAATCATTTTCTACTTATATTTTAGTTTTCCTCAAAATGAAGTGCATAGAGAAAGGTGGAGGAAAATTGTAGCACAAGAGAGAGGCGAGGAATTTTTGAAGGCGAATGGTGCAAATGTTGTTTGCTCAGATCATTTTGTGGAGTCTGACAACTATATCACAATGAAAGGTTTGCGGCGAATAAAAAAATCTGCAATTCCGCACATTGAGGTATGAGTATAAGCAGCAGTTCTGCTCTCTAAAAATTACTATAAAGTACCTACCTACCTACCTATTTTTAACCGATTTCAAAAAGGAGGAGGTTATGCATTCCACAGTATGTATTTTTTATGTATGTTCACCGATTTCTCGGTCAATTGTGGGCCGATTTTTATAATTATTTTTTTATTTCAAAGAGAATACTCCTGAGGTAAGCCATAACTATAATATATATAGTTATTTATTAGTTATAATACCTAGTGCCACCCACGAAGACGCGAGGTTTTGTCAAAATTAGACATTAATGACATTGTAATAAGAACGACGGCACGCGTCGACTCTAACTATAGTATGGCGTTGACTCTGAAACGTGTCAGGCAAAATGTGTCGGTAATAAAATATTATGCAGTTTTTAATGTCATTAAGAGTTTTTCTTGTATAATGTAATAATCACAGCCGGGTGAAGCGGTCTTTACTAATTTCATGATTTAAAATCGGGTTTTGTTCCGCGTACTATCGCCCCAAGCGCCAGATAACCAACTTAAAGGCCCAGTTTGCGTGCAGTGGCTAGACATCTGTCCATAACAATCCATAGCAATAAACATCAACGGCTGCAAGCAAATTTGTTATGAAAATGGGTATCTGACGTCTGGGGCGATGGCACCTTGATTTTGAAGAAGCCCGATATTTCGGCACAGTTGCATGCGCCATGATCACGAGACGACACTGTGTCAAGGTACGCGGAACAAAACCCGATTTTAACTCATGAAAATTATACTTTCTGGATTTTCTCATGATTACGAACAACTTTAAGTACTCCCCTACACTCTCCAAGGAACCTAAATGGCAAATTTCAGCTTTCTACGACCAGTAAAACAAATAATCGATCCTGTTGAACTGAATAATATAAATCCCGTTTTTCCATAACCCATGGGAATTTCGAAAAATCCTAAAAATATTTTTCACTATTATAATTACCTACTTTTATGCCCAATTTGAAGAGTAGTAATTATAATATACATAATTACGGAGATACATAGGAATCCCGTTGAACTGAATATATAAATCCCGTATTTTCCTTATCCCGTGGGAATTTCCAAAAATCCTTCCTTGTTGGATGCCTACATTGTATTGTATACACACATTGTACACATTGTACACATTTGCAAAATTTCAAGTCTCTAGGTGCAGCGTTTTGGGCTGTGCGTTTATATACAACAGTCAGTTAGTCAGTTTATCATTTTATACTTATATCTCGAAAACGGTAAACATTTGGAGTAAAGAAAATTAGGTTTAAAATTATCTAAATGACGTCCCCATTCATTCTGTAAAGTGTTGGCGTTAACCTTAATTTCACCGTTTTTTATTGCATTAATTGACAAAAACTTTTTGTAAAGAAAGTCCTCTCCTAAAGTCGGAATGCATTCTTTGTTCTACAACATCATTTCGTCCGCCAAAGCAACGTCAAACTCGTCAAAGCAATCTTACAACGTCGCCTTCAATGTAGCAAGTGAAATTAATCACTATGCCGTTTCTGATAAGGCTTACATTCATATCCGACCAAACGTGTGGAAATTGTGGAGTTTAGCTGTCAAGTGTCAAGCGTTGTGGAGTTTTGCCGCTACCGAAATTCGACTGTAATGAAGTAAAGACTAGGTTCAAATTTCGTCACGTATTTACGTATTTGGGATCAGTTTTCTCTACGCACACGTAAATAAATTTTTAACTGTGAAGTTGCGAAATTCAACTGTAATTAAGTAAAGACTAGGTTCAAATTTCGTCACTTATTCTTTTCACACAAAGTAATTACTTTGTGTAGGTGATGATTTTATTTGTTACGCAAACAAATAAATAGTTCGGACATTCTTTCAAGGGGATTTTGTTCGGCAATGTGTATCTTCAGTTATAATTGATCAAAGAATGCAGTTTTCATTCTTTTCAAAAATAAAAGAATGTTTTCTTTGAGTAAATTTACTTACCAATTTTCAGTATTTAGAGTAGGTAAGTACTTACTTTCCCTGGAGGTGGCATTACAAAATTTCACCCCATATACTCACTTAGGGTGAGGCCACACGAGCGTAATTTTGTGAGTTGTGAGCGGCAGAATTTCGGTTGCGCCATACATTGTGTCACGTGAGAGTCACGTGATGGCGCGCATATTGTATGGCGCGGACCGAAATTCTGCCGCTCACGACTCACAAAATTACGCTCGTGTGGCCTCACCCTTATAGCGTTCCAGATAAGAGGCAAATTCGAGGTTTGTTTGTTACTGCTTATTATTGGCTGGCATGCACCGAGCGGTACGATGCGAAGTTAAAAAAAAAATTAAACCGCCTTCAAAAAAAAACCAAACAAAAAGAAAAAAATTGAACCGACTACAAACAAAAGCTGGCTCGTGCTGAGTCACCGACTTTAAACAGATTAGTAGAAACTTAGAAAGATATTTTCATGCTTATGTTAGTGCTCATCAAGACTTAATGCTAAAAATGCAAAAATCGTCATAGGTGTGCCCATAAAATTTGAGTTTTCCTCGATTTCCCTAGGATTCCAGCATAAGATCTTGACGTGGTGCCACCTCAGAAGTATACTCTTTCAATCAAAGAAAGAATTTTGAAAATCGGTCCACAACTTTATTGGCGGAGATACCGCGACGCGATGAACATACATGGAAAAAAAACCGGCCAAGAACGTGTTGGGCACGCCCACAATAGGGTTCCGCAGTTTTTACGAAAAAATCCTTATTAAATTCTCTATTAATTATACTGTCCGTATTAAACAAGCAATATTTTATAGGTCAGGCTGCTATATACTCTTAAACTACTAATAATAATCAAGCAAACTTAGCCGTTATAATTTTCCTTGTTAATTTGAGATATTTCCTCCCATCCTGGTTTTGGACGCTCGTTTTTAACAATAAAAAAAAAACTTTTTAAGTTGAATATTTCGCAAACGAATCACTGCATCGAATAATCGTCTTCACAACCCCGTAATGATTTTAAAAGACCCATCCAACGATAACCCACACTATAAAGTTAGACGAGAAAAAAAAATCCCCCCACTTTACGTCTTTGGGAAATGCCCTAAAAAAATTTTTTTTTATATTTTATTTTATCAGTGTCGGGGTAATTGCTATAAGTATATATCCATGCAAAATTACAACTTTCTAACACTAATAGCCACTGCGCTAATCCGCGGACAGACAGACAGACATAACGAGATTATAAGGGTTCCGTTTTTCCATTTTGGTTGGCTCCGGAACCCAAAAAGTTTAAAAAAAAACATACAGTCGAACCAGGCCTTATACTACGAAGTGCAAAATTCGAACTTCGTATCATGCCATTCCTCTCACGCTAATAGTATTTAATACAAGAGCGAGCAAGACGATGCGATACGAACTTCGATTTTCGAATTTCGGAGTGGCCCCCCAGGGCCGGATTTAGAGGTCTGGCGGCCTCGGGGCATAAAAGGAGTGGAGGCCCCCTGTCCACAAATAATTCTTTAACTTAGGTAATAGGTACAGAAAGTTTACACGTGTCAACTATTATAGACAAAATAAATAAAATAAAATAAAATAAAAACCAAATTAACAAATTATTTTCCACATATCGAAATAATAAAAAAGCCGTGATGGCCTAGTGGTTTGACCTATGGTCTCTCAAGCAGAGGGTCGTGGGTTCAAATCCCGGCTCGCACCTCAGAGTTTTTCGGAAATTATATGTGAAATTACAATTGAAATTTACCGTGAGCTTTACGGTGAAGGAAAACATCGTGAGGAAAACTGCATACACCTGCGAAGAAATTCAATGGTGACGTTCCCAATCCGCACTGGGCCCGCGTGGGAACTAAGGCCCAAGAGCCCTCTCATTCTGAGAGAAGGCCTGTGCCCTACAGTTGGACTTACAATACGTTTACTTTTATTTTACCACTGACAGATGGATTGCCATCACTTCATTTCCAACTTTAACAATACAAATAAAGTAGCTATTACAAAATCTGCAAACGTGGGTAACAGTATTCTAAAATTGGCTTTATTTGTAGGTCGTTAAAGTTGAATATGAAATGAAGGCAAACCATCTGTCAGTGGTAAACTTTATGTAATTTTACTGTATATAGGCTGGGATGATGATGATCCAAATAATTACTTGTCGGAATTTGACAATTTTTTTTTCGAAGTTTCTATTGTGGAGGCCCCGGGGCTGTTGCCCCGGTTGCCCTCCCCTAAATCCGGCCCTGAGTCGAACATAAACCTCCTCCTTTTTTGAAGTCGGTTAAAAATCGAATTTTGTAGGCCAGAGGGGCTATTCCGAAATTCGAATTTCATATTGTATCGTCTCGCTCATTCTCGTATTAGCGTGAGCGGGATGAAATGATATGAAGTATGAATTTTGAACGTAAGGCCAAATTATCAGATCGTGCGTTATTGTCATTCATTCCGGGTCAACAAATACAGGGTCATGTTTTAACCGCACCCGCTGGCAAATCGATACAAACGCGCGTCGACGGCGCGTTATTTAAAAAACGCCGTGTGCTAGGGGCCTTAAGCACAGATTACTTAATAGTTACTTCGCCTTAAGGCTGTTCTAATGGAATGAAAAACACGCTGTAAACTCGCGTTCCTAAAACGCGCGTCGACGGCGCGTTAAAAAAACGCCGTGTGCTTAGGCTCTAACAAAGCCTGGCCTTGTACTACGAAATTTGAATTTCGAACTTCGTATCGTGCCTTCCATTTATAGTGTTAAGCCTGTCACACACAGCGCAGATGCGGTAAGATTTTATCTGCGTATAAAAACTTATCCGTCTGCAGGTTTCACACACAGCGCAGATGCGAGGTTTTACATTCGTTCTAAAATTTCGGAGCTGAGTAGACGTGTTTTGTGATGCGGATGGCTTATACAGGGTGTTTTTTTATATAAAAGGGGGTAAACGAGCATGCGGGCCACCTGATGGAAAGCAATCACCGCCGCCCATGGATACCCGCAACATTAAGGGTGTCACAGGTGCATTGCCGGCCCTTTGAGAGATAGATAGGCTACAATGAATTTTCAATAAAAGCGCGTTACACTTTATTTCTCTTCACGACAAAATGTAAAAAAATGCGTAAATGCATTTCTACGCAAGGATGACTTGTTGTTTGCTTAAGTAGTACGTAATTTTATATTTATTTTATTATACACTGAAGTTCCCAATCCGCACTGGGCCCGCGTGAGAACTACGACCCAAACCATCTTATTCTGAGAGGAAGTCTGTGCCCTGCAGCGTGACGTAATATAGACTGGGATGATGATGATGATGATGAAAGTGTGCTTTTGCGCATCCACCTGTATTTATCTGCAGATATAATCTTCACATCTGTCGGATTCTGTCGATATATGTCGGTGCTCACAGATACGCAGATAAAAATCTTACCGCATCTGCGCTGTGTGTGGTCCTCCATTGAATTGTATAGGGAGCGATATTGACAGATATTTGTTCAGATACAGATATCTTACCGCATCTGCGCTGTGTGTGATGGGCTTTAAGCAAAAGGAGACGACACGATGCGAGCTTCGAATTTCATAGTAGTTCACTTGTTCGTTGGCTTCGTGGTTAGCATTAGAAAGAAGATAAGCGATCTTGACGTGTCTTTTTATTGAAAATCACTTTTGATAAATAAGTTACAGCTAATATGTAACAATTTGAAAGGAAATGAGGTCATTAACACTCTTTTGGTTTCATAAGAAATAGTTGCTATTTTTTTTAAAGCGTTTTTCAATAAAAAGACTCGTCAAGATTGTTTACCTTATTTCTAATGCTAAAAAAACGAAGTATACGCAGATACAATTACAGTAGTACCTACACACTTTATATGGCGCGTCGTGCATTTTCAGCCGCGCAGACACGAACAAACTAGCCGATGATAGCCGAAGATACGAACCAAATTTTAAACCGTTGCCTAACTGTAGATGACCACTGAAAAATGATCTAAAGGAATTATTTATAACAAGACTAAGGGAGCCTTTCCACCAGAGATGTACATTGCTATGTTGCTATGCGTTTAATATCCATCCACCAATCATAATAATTATAAATATTCATTGGTCCACATAGTACCACTGTAGTAGCACTGGTGGAAAAGGGTTCAGCTGTTTTTTATATGAAAAGATGTGTGATTGGATGCGTGCTATGAATAGTCCCTACTGTTGATACATCGCTAAGCTCGAGCTGCGCATCCTCCTTACATAGCTAGATCGCAGCTGCACACCTTCCTCGCATGGTTACTTAGCATTAGTGGAAGCGGTCACATAGTTCCGCAGCGTAGCTTTCATATCCTCGCAGCATAGCTGCATAGTACACCTCTGGTGCAAACCCACCCTAATTATGATAAGATAAGATATATATGCTAAAATAATTAAAAAATTCATCATAAGTGTATTATTTTTTAATATATTAAGAATTCATATTATTTAAAAATAGAGTAAATAGGTACACTTAATTTATACATATGTCACGGTATTGTAATCATTTAATTTAGGTACATTTAAGACTTTACAATTGCAATGTATTTATTTATGTGACATGCCCCAAAATGATTGAATCCCATATAATGCGGACAATATATCAATTATATCAGACAATCATAATTATAATTATGAAGATCAAATTGCTATAGGTACTTAATATGTGCACTAACATATATGTCAACTATCCATTGTCAAACTGCTGACTTTGGGGTAATTGAATTATAGTTACAGTTTTGCAATCAAAGGCTGGCTCCTTTCCTTGGATTAGAGATCCCATGAAAATAAGTGATGCTTTACTAACATATCCCTTACACCTTCTTTAAGTGGTTGATTGTGTGTATCTTTCTTTAGTGGTAATTCCCAATCTGGATTTAAGTTAAAGCCAAATTGTGATAAAATACGCAGTTCACATTTGATCTGTACCCAACCAGGTGAATTTATAAATGACCAAGGATGATACCATTTCTGAACAATATCCACGCAAGAACAAAGGACCTCAAGCCATAGGTGTAATGCCTCTTCATTTAACCCCATACATATCAAAGTGCGTAACTTTACATCCATTTGGGCATGAGCGTTGTCATGTGATAAGTTGATGGCTTGAACACATCTATACAGCAATTCTTCTGGTGTTAAAACTTTTCCATCTTCATCTAAACGATAAGTTTTACATAACACCAGTCTACTGTAAACTGAATTAAAATCTTTTTCAACTTCACGAGATGAAGCTTCTTCAATGAACAACCAAGGATGACATGGTCCATCTAGAAAGCTTGGTCTCTTTATACCATGTAGAAGAACCCTTTTAAAAGCCGGAGCAAGAACTCCTCGGACCAAATGGGCTGCTTTTTCAGTTACAGAATCATCTCCAGCTCTGCTGTACTTGACACCTTTCTCATCCAAAAGTTTGACAAATCTTGCTGGGAACCAGCCACGGAGACCATTTAGTTCACCAATCCAACAATGCTCATCTCTTGAACTAATCACTTCTATAACATCATTTTTTCTGAATCCCAATTCATCTCCATCTCTTCTCTCAAAGTCCAACAGTGCTTTAGCTCTTCTTCTTTTACTCCTTGATACATTGACATACCGTTCTCGGTCAGCTGCATGACTCTGCATGGTGTAATCAGCTGTTAGTTGTATTTCAGATGCTAATTGGGGTTCTAATGCAAGAAAGTGGCGAGCAACTTGTAGTATTGCTTCCCTGAGATCAACTAATATTTCTGTCTGTTTCACATTTTTAGAAACCGCATCCTCATTGTTGCTATCATCTCCAAATAATATGGTCTGGATAACAGATTTGTTTTTTTTTATTTGACGTCTATGCAGTTGTTGTTTGGGTAAGTTAGGAACTGCACTGGGATTTCCCACCAACGCTCCTTGATCTGCCATTAGGTATGCCAAGTGTCTCCTTCTGTGTGTTTCTATTAACGCTGGATTTAATGTCTCACCGCAGACCTCATCTATGGTTTTAATGAGAATGTCCACATCATCAATTTCACCAGGTATATCAGATAATGCATTAAAGATCTGTGCTGAGTTAGATATTTCAGTGAACCGATTTTCTTTTATTTTCAACATGGCTAATGTTACTTTGAAAAGTACTACTGAACCATCAAGGAAAAAAAGGTCCCAAATCCTTAACAAAATTTTCATGTGAACCACATTAGCATAGAGTGTTAAAAACCAATGCATGGTTATTAACGAGAGTTCTATGTCATGGGCATTTAAAACTTGATCGATTCCAGGCAGATATGTTGAAATGAGACTTCTTAAAACTTTCTGATCTGCTTGTATGCCAATTAATGTTGAAGAGTAATAGGAAGCTGGTAATAGATCCTCTACTGTAGTACACATAACCCAGAAGGCATCTTCCTCCTCCATTAACAGCAAAAGAGAAGCAGCAATCATTCCTGTCCCCTGGCAATATCCAATGTCAGGATAGAGCCAAGCTAATGCCCTGAGAATTCTTCGTAATCTGGGCACTCCGGTACTGGTGGGATGTGAAAAGCAAACATTATTTGGTAGTATTTGTACCAAATCTTTTTCAATTTGTTTACTGGTGACCAATCCATCATCACTGGAGGCTCTCACAATTTCATGGTAAGTGATTTCAGTTGAAGCTCTTTTTTTGTTAGTGCCACACAAGTTCATCCAGACTTGTGGACGAAGGGAATGAGGAACTCCATCTTTTACCATTCTCTGTAATTTATCTGTCTTTTCTAATTTGCCATCACTTTCTGAAAAACTGATTTCTTTGCTGTAGAACTCCCATTGGAGGTGGTGTTGATCATCTTCAACAAGAAAACTAGAATGTAATTTACTTGAACTCTGCTCTGATTCGTCTTCTTCATCTACACAAAACCCAAATTCATCAAATCTATAGTTGGGTAATCCGTGCCCGTGACCTTCGGATTCCGGCTGTGCTAACTTTGCCATTATGTCTTGAGGGACCATACTGGGTGTGAGCGCGGAAAATGGTCCACCAGGAATCGGAAACAACTCGTCAGCGACATTTAGGCCACGGATAGCATCGATCATATCCTCAGGGTCATCACCAGCTAGCGCTAAACTTATTTTTCTTTCGTGATCTTCTCGTCCCACGTAACCATCATGGTCACGCGAACTAAACAGCGATTTAGCTAAATCCATTTTAAAGCCCTCTTTTCTTGTTTCTGAACGGGGGAATTGACTTCAAATAGATTTTTAGAACAATAGTTACGCTTTCACTTTTTGACGTCAATATAAATAAGTCATTTTTCCAACTAACCAACTCACTTCGCGCGTACAATGTACTAACGTCAAAATTAGGTCTAGTTTAGTCGAAATAGAGTTGGCCATTTACAAATAACAAGAAATATCGATTTTTTAGAGGACTACGTTTAACAAGGTAAACTGTACGCTCCATGTGTTTACTCGAACGTAGCTACAAAGCTGGCAACATTTAAGATATGACGCTTGCTGTCAAAATCGAATAATGGCGCACCAAATTCTTTGTTTAGTGCCTAATTTGGGTGCGTGAAATGGCGTGATAACAACCAAAGTCTAAGTAATTCTTGCTTCCAATTTGAAGTTATTGGGTAAGTTAATCTTTTCACAAAACCGATATAAATATATATATTTCGATATTTCTTCACTGACGATATAAGCTCATAATATTCAAAATGCACCTTAATTTCCCGTGATGGTGCAATCACTGCTTGACGATGGAAATGCCGCCGAGTTTAATTCTTAAATCACTTGGCGATGCTGTGCACAAGTGATGGAATTATACACTTATAATTTTTACTAAATTACGATGCTATGAATAAATCTGCTAAGCTAGCCAGAATAGGGTGCCGTGCATGAATCTTATACGTCTCTTATCCCTTTTTAAAGATAAGGATCAAATATAAGGCGACGATCAGAGTGTGAACATGTCTCCGACTTCGATTCCATTGTATTTCCTATTAGTAGAAGAGCAAGACCTCCTGATACAGGTATATGATACCTACTAGGAGGCCTGAAACACCATTGTAAATGTGACTGATTTGTTATTACCCAAAACAACGATTTATTCTTATTATTATTATTAGGGCTACTCGTTGTGATGTGTGATTTACATTAAATATAACATAGAAATGTTAGTACATATACAATTTCAAAGCAAAAAGCAGGATGCTAGGGAAGTATTTTATTTTAAGTGTGTGTTTGGGCTTAATGGGCATCCACCACTGGTGTCCACTGGAACATCTATGGGCTATGCAGGTATGAATGTGATCTGTGGCATTTAGGGTCTAATTATTACAGTACTTGAGTTGGCTGTATGACAAAGCTGGCTTAATCAATGACTTGCTTTTCAGTTGAGATTTAAATTCAATTACTCCTAACAAATTTATGCAGGTTTTACTTACCCTCCTGAGGCCCAAACTATTTTTAGGATATTTGTAATAACAACCCAGTGTCCTATTTATAGGCACTTATACTGGTAGCCCAGGATTTCAATTATTACAAAATCATTATATACTTTAATATATTTTAGACAATATTGTAATCGCTAATTAGTGTATGTCCTTATATTGGGACATTGGGACGCTAATTGATGAATTTTAACATTTACTTGGGCTGAAAGGATTACATATTACAGTCCTAAAAATAGGATGTTGGGCCTCAGGAGGTTAATTATTTTGTCTAAACTTCTTATTAACACATTTGCTGCGGTATTGGGTTGATATGACCTGGTACATGTATGGTTAGTTGAAAGTTAAAGTAATTGCCACAGCCAATAAGTTACATTTCAGTAATAATCCTTACTGTTAGTTCTTGGTGCTAAACAATTTAATTTTTTTCATGCTTATAGGCTATTCATATAAAATCGCTGTAAATTGAAATTGCAAACAATGTAAATAAACCATTTAATGAAATATCCATATTCTAGCACTTGTTTATTGTTTTAATGGTTTAGGATAGTGTTGTGGTACATATTGATTAAATAACACACGGATTTAGCAGTATTTGATGAGGGAAAATGGAAATTAAAGACATTTTAAATACAAGGTTTGTTTACATTGTTTGTAATTTCAATTGACTGACAGTTTAGTCACAACAGAGTGTAAATTTTTTATAACTACATATATGCATATTTTATTTTGTGTAAAAATATCAGTGGCGAATGGCTAGCATAACATACCAATCTATAATACAATAATTACTTCTCTTGCCATGCATATCCTCATAGCTATAAAGCGAAATCACTTTGTGTTGTTAATTATGCAAAAAATTTTAATAAATTTCTAAAATTAAATCCCTAAACAATTAGCTGCGTCCCCTCACTGAGCGAGCTGCCTTGTGAGGCTAGCGCATGAAGCATAATTTTGTTCAGCAAAAGGTTCAAAATCACACCGAAAATGGCTGCCTCACAAGGCTGGAGACCTGGCTATTTACTTACTTTAAAATAATACTAGGCAAATTCTACCTAATTTTGATGTATTTTATTTTAATTCATATGTTTTTTATAATGTGTAAACATTTTTTTTTAACTAAATCCTCTGGTTTGACTATTATTTCTTTGTAACTGTTTGAGGCAGTCAATCCTACATGAATAGTTTTCGCACCTCAAATATTATATTGTTTACTTAACAACCTTTCAACTGACTTGAATGTTGCAGTTTTAAGTTTTACCACAAAGTTGTGTTGAATTTAAATGTGTACATTTTTCACACCAGTATTATTTTACAGATTCATATTTACTCATTTACCTAGATGATGACTGACACCAAAAAATATGAAACTGTACAAATGGAAAATTTAAAGGAGAATTATATTGGTAGCACTAAGGAATCTGATGCTGAGAATGTAGATGCAATAAAGAAATTCATTGAAGAACAAGAACAAGAGATACTTTTGGGAAACTCTTCTCCTCATGATATAGAACCTAAAATAGGAAATTTAATCCAAGTGGTTAGTACCGATAATGAAAATGAACTTCTACAAAAGCAACTTGCTCCTGATGAGTCTGATGTTACCACACAGGCAATAGATATTAAGACGAAATCAAAAATAGAAGAACACAAAGTATCCAAGGAAAAAAATGAAATAATTGAAGAAGCAGACACAGAGTTTTTACAAGGATGTCAGATTCCTGTATTCAACAATATAAAAAACCAAGAGCAAGTACAGTTACCTGATCGGATGCAAGCAAATATTCAGGAACCGGATGTCAAACTGGCCAAGAATATTGCCCCTCAGTCAGAAAATGATGATCCAATAAAAACTACAAAAGAGAACCAAAAAGTGGTTGACTTCAGGCATGATGAATCTAAACCTCCCCAAGAAACTGAAAATGCACAGTTAGATTATTCTATGATAAATAAGTCATCCATACATATATTAAATAGTTTAGAAAGTTCAAATAAATCAAAGTCGGAAACAGCATTGGAGTTAGATTATGAAGCAAAGGCAGCACTTTCGGGTTCTGAAATAGCTGTAACACCTAAGTTATTGCATCAGCTATTGACTTCTGACACCTTAAATAAAGAAAAACGGAATCTAGATGAATTTAAATGTGAAAATGTAAATCAGGATGAAGGACATGCTGAAGAAACATTGGCCATAGCCACAAGTGTAATGGATATGATACTCACAGATACTGAAGCTACAATTGACAAGAAAAAAGTTGGTATCTTAGCTAAGCAATGTGTAGAACAAGGTTAGTATTTGGGAAATATTCCTATTATTTGCTTATTATAACTATTAAATAAATAACTTTAATTTCAATACTAATTGAAAAAAAAACCGCCAGTATAATTCCCGTTCCCATGGGAATTACGGGAAAATACATACCCAAATGTCACTCTTGGAACTGAGACAAATCTAATGATATCCCCCACTTCAAAATCTATTCAGCCGTTTAGGCTGCAGGGCATGCCAAAGAATGATACATACATACATGAATACATACGCTCAAAAAGCATAACCCTCCTTCGACAATCGGGTGAAAAGGCTTGGCTTGGTCTCTTGCTTTCTAATAAGGAAATATTTTGTCTTTTTCAGCAAGCACCAGTGTATCTCTGACAATTGGATCTAAGGTGGAAGCTAAAGATTTTTCGGAACTGTGGTACTCAGCACAAATAGTTGAAGTTGACTGTGATGACATGGAGGTCTTAGTGCAATATGATGACCAACCTAAAAAGTTTGTCTCATCTTTACATAAAACAATCACTATCTTTTCATAATAAAAACGGTATTCTTATAATGCCCATTTGTTTTTCAGATACAATGAATGGATAAGCTTAAACAGTCCACGACTAAGACCTCTCAATATTCCTGCATCAAAACCGCCCTTACCCACATCACCTGTAGCGAACCCCGCAGTATGTGTGCCTGAACCTAAAGCAGAAGATAAACAGAGAGGGACTTATGCTGTGGGGGAAAGATGTCTCGCCCGCTGGAGAGACAATCGTAGATTCATTGCAACAGTACATAAGGTCTTAGGAAATGGTATGTACTTTTCTATCTTTCTTTCTTGAAGTCAGTTTTATTTTATTTTTATGTATCACTTAACACCTAAAGCACAGTGTTGTGCATGCGCTAGTTTGAAACATTATATTTCCGCCAGTTTCTTATGCATCATTGATGAGCCATGGCCACATGGTGCAAATGATATTACAGTGTATTGTTTGTAACTTTGATGTGCCCATGACATTACTGTACTAAATTATAATTAAAATTTGACAATAGATATTTTTGACCACCTTTGAATGCTTTGATGTTTATGTTGGCGACTGCACAAGTGTGGCAAATAGATTATAAGTTTTATTTGTACTCGCCATATTATTTATTATTTATTTATTATTTATTTATTTGTATTGTGGTTAGAGTGATATGATAAATACCCCTTATTTTGCTACATATCGAAAAGCCAATTTTAGTCTAATATCTGGTAGCATAGTGAATGGTACTCTGAGGATGAGTTCTGGTTGTGTTCGAAACGCGTCAGTGTAGTTTGGTGGTGGTGATAGTTCGGTTTGTGTCGTTTGTGTGGGTTCGTACAGTGTGGAGGTAGGAATTGCTTGAACACACATTTCTTGCATAAGCGTAACTAATATCGTAAGGTCGCGGGTGAGCAAAGTAATTGTTTCAGTTCGCCAATTATTTTAGTGGTATTCAGAATTACATTGGTTATTTGCTAAACGTTCACTTAACTGTGGATCTTTGAGGATTATGAGCTCAAAGAGATAGAGCGGTACCCGCCCGGCCACGAAATCGCGCGTTTGGCGGCGCGGCAAGCGTTTTATCAGTTCATTGCGTGTGCCGCCAGGTAACCACTGTACGGCGAGCGTCTCGGCCGCGCAATGAACACAGAAAACGCTCACCGCGCCGACAAACGCGCGAAGTCGTTGCCGGGTGGTACGGAGTCCAGAGTTCTGAGTTATTTTATACTGTAACACACACAGCAGGTAGTCAGCCCGCGGCGGTCGCTGTGTGCGTTATCATTAAGGACATTAGAGAACGCAGGATTTTGATTTAGTTCTGGAGCAAAAGCTCAGTTTTAATTATTTGTTTTTTTATTTTGTTTTTATTTCTATTTTTTTTTAACAGGACTTTACGAAGTTATGTTTGACGATGGTTTTGAATGGAAATGTCCACAAACGAGGCTGCACAAGCTGAAAGAGTCGAGCAAGTATGACTACCCGTGCTTCAAGTCGTCGCAGTGCGAGTCACCGGCGCCGAGCCCCGCGGGCTCCCCCGGCCCGCCGCCGGCCGCGCCCGCCGTGCAACCACTCGCTCGCGTTCCATTGTTCCATACCCACCTCTTTGATCCGACCCGCGATTATTTAGGTTCCAAGAGCGAGCGCCGCGAAATGAAGCGGAAGTTGAACATTAAGGAAATATTCAACATAGGACAGAAACGGAAAAAAGCAGCGACAGGAGAAAAAGAACCTAAAAGTATTCCCGTTTGTAATAATTCTAGTGAAGAAATCAAACCCGAAATTATTGACAAACCACAAACTCCTGAAGCTCCTCCTTTAAAAGTAAATTCGTCTATAGAAAATAATTCGGTTGAAGAGTTACATAATCCCAACACAAAGAGGCCGACTGTCAGAAAAAAACCTTTTATGAGGAAGAAGATCAAGCTGAAAACCAAAGCGAAAAAAGAAGTACCATGTTTTAAGGATATTAAAAAAGAAATACCAGGTATGATCAACCTTTCGATCGATGCTATACTCTATGTTAGTCCATTTTAGACAAAATGTAAACAAATCCATACACCATAAAAATTTAAAATCAATGAATCGATTTAATAAAGAGTACCACTACTGTTACTGTTGTACATACATACTACTTATATCTAACATTAAACCTAAAATTGCTAAAAGTAGCCTGAAATCGTTAGGTGGGCTACATTTATGTAGCGTTTCGTGTGCTCTATCTAACCCCTTCGGTATAACGTGACGTGTGTATAAACATCGAAAAAATTCATTTAGTTATACTTTAAACAAATTGATGAATTTATAAGAAACTAGCCATCCGTCCGCAGCTTCGCCCGCGATAAATTAATTTTCCCGTAGGAAAAGGTATTTTCCCGCGGTAAAAAGTAGCCTTCTAACGGCAAATGAATTTTTGAAATCGGTCCAGTAGTTTCGGAGCCTATTCAATGCAAACAAACAAACAAACAAACAATCTAATCTTTCCTCTTTTAATATTAGTATAGATAATCAAAAGGTGTTGCGAAAAAGAATTATTAGAATCTAAGCCAATAACGTCAGTTACCGACACGTCGCGTTTCAATTATATTCCCACTAAAAAAGTTTACTGTTTATTTATGGTATAAGCAGTAAGAGTGCTTATTCCAAACATTTTGCATAATCCCCTTTGATTGACTAAATTTCAAATTGCCATGGGCTCATACATAATACATAAATATCAAAATTGTCTCATTCCTTAAATCAGCAAATGTCATAATAACTTTGACCTAAAACCTCTCATTACATACACTACGTACATTTCCTTAAAATACCGAATCACAATGTGTGTGATCAACATTTCAAAATAACTTAAACTGAAAACTGCACAAACGCAAAGAAAAAAAGTTAGGCATTCTGGAATTTAGGTATTTTGACACTAGGTACTTTTGAAATCTGGGAGTATTGGTAAAAGGGTAAAATGAAATTGAGACGCTATGAGCCCTACACAGCAGTAACTATTCCTTATTTAGAAATTATAAAAAAAATCGTTTATTCTTTTTATAATTCGGTTCATTAACCAATTACTAAAATGTTAAATTTCGCCGCAGGTCAAGGTATTCTAATATTTAATTGTTTTTTACAATCAACATTAAAATTTGTTCTCTGTGTTGTATGCATTCACGCATTTATAAAATCGCTTTTATTCGTTTCTAGTAAAATAATAATCGAGTCAATTAGGTATGTTTGACTGTTTTCTATTAAATTATTAAAATAATTTTTTTACTGTACATACAGATGCTGTGGCAGCTATAATAGGCACAGTAATCAAAAGCGAACCTTTAGATGATGAATTAAAGATGGAACAGAATGCGATAGAGACGAAAGATTCAAATGCGAATGACATTAAACTCGAAGAGCCCTCTACCGATGAACCAACAAAGGCATCAGACAGCAATACAAATTTGGAACAACGACACGCTGAACTTGTAAGGAATACTTTCTATCTTGATTTTTTAGCAGTACCTATGCTTATGAGGGGGTGGAATATTGTGGATATAAGGCGGTACTAGTCTTAGAGCCTGTTTCACCACTCTGATAAGTTCGTGTTCGTCATATTTTACGTGACAAATATCTGCGATGCAGTCTATCTGTATTTGATAGAAAATACAGACAGCATGTAAAATATCACAACTAGACTTGAAGTTGAAAGTGGTGAAACAATAGTTACAAAATATCTACAGATTTTTCTAAATCTATTTATTTTTATATTATCACAAATCAGCTAAATCAATTAATCGTTAAATTTAATTTAACGCAAGTGCACTTTTCCAAATAAATGTCAAAAGTGAGTGTTTAGTCAAATGGTACTTTCACAGTAGGTATTTTATTTTTATTGGATTGTTCAAATTAGTTATATGTATACCTGCACGATATGCCTTCTGTCTGTTTTTAAGGTACCAAAAATGGAAACAAAAATTGAAAATTTTGATATGCCAGATAAAGTTAAACACGAAGAAGTCATAGATAAAATAAAAGAAGTAATCACAAAACTAGAAGATGGTATAAATGAAGTTGAAAAGAATGACATAAAACCAGCACCTATGTTAGAAGTAACAGCGGATGAGGCTCCGCCGCCCTCAACGGCGAACGACGTCGTCGATAAAGAAAAGCGAAAAAAGTCCAAAGTGAAAAAGAGTAAAAAATTGAGGCTCATGCAGGAGAAGAAAGAAAAGAAACACGTCGACCGAGTGAAGTATCAGTTGGAGGAGATGAAGAAGCAAGTGGAGGCGATGCGGAAGCAAATAATGCTAAAGACGGAGGAGCTGGCGAGTTCGCGGCGCGGCGGGGGCGGGGGCGGGGGCGGGGCGGACGCGTCGTGCCTGCTGCCGGGCGAGTGGTGCTGCCGCTGGGTGGACGGGCAGCCGGCCGGCGCCGTCAGCGAGGTGCGGCGCGGCGCGCGCGGCGACGCGCCCGCCGACAAGCCGCCGCTGCCCAGGAGGAGCGTGCAGGTATGCCACTTAGTGCTTACCACTACCAGTGATCGGAACTCTGGGAGCTAAACTTTAACAAAACTTGTAAAGCTGACATTAAGGAGAATTTACAACCCAGAAAAATAAGAACATTATTGGCAGATTAGTGTTCAATTTAACTCTATATCGAAATCTCAGATTTTCAGTAGTTTATTAATATTTTCATGTCTGTAAGCACTGTTTCATGCCCGCTTGGCAAGTTTTGTTAAAGTTTAGCTCCCGTTTAGTTTAGTTCCGATCAGTGGTGCTTACTGAGCACTGCTCTGTCTCCCCACGCAACAGACTTGTCTAGCGCTAACATTACACCAACACATCCTCTTGTCTGCTTCATATTTATCTGTCAGTCGCTCAATGTCACTATAGTACATTGTTGTAGAGGCTGGAAAGTAAGCAATAGATGGACGAGTTTGTTTGAGGGCCGACGCGTAGCGGAGGCCCTCGAAAGTACGAGTCCATCTATTGCACTTTTGGCCGAGACTAAACATTGTGCTTTTCACGACTAATGCGAGGAAATCATCATCATCATCATAATCATCCATCCCGTCCATCCCGTCCATCCCGTCCATTCCGTCCATCCGTCCATTCGTCCATTCGTCCATCCGTCCATCCCGTCCATTCCGTCCATCCGTCCATCCCGTCCATCCGTCCATCTTTCCATCCGTCCATCCCGTCCATCCTGTCCATCCCGTCCATACCGTCCAACCCGTCCATCCAGTCCATCCCGTCCATCCGTCCATCCCGTCCATCCCGTCCATTCCGTCCATACCGTCCATCCCGTCCATCCAGTCCATCCCGTCCATTCTGTCCATCTCGTCTATCCTGTCCATCCCGTCCATCCCGTCCATACCGTCCAACCCGTCCATCCCGTCCATCCTGTCCATCCCGTCCATACCGTCCATCCCGTCCATCCGTCCATCCGTCCACCCGTCCATCCCGTCCACCCGTCCATCCCGTCCATCCCGTCCATACCGTCCAACCCGTCCATCCCGTCCATCCGTCCATCCGTCCATCCCGTCCATCCCGTCCATCCCGTCCATTTCGTCCATCCAGTTCATTCCGTCCATCCCGTCTATCCCGTCCATCCAGTCCATCCCGTCCATTCCGTCCATCCGTCCATCCCGTCCATCCGTCCATCTTTCCATCCCGTCCATCCCGTCCATCTCGTCCATCCCGTCCATCCAGTCCATCCCGTCCATCCCGTCCATTCCGTCCATCCATCCATCCATCCATCACATGCAGCAGACGATTACATTTGATTGGTCCAATAGTGTCGTTTCAGCACGCCAGGAATGAAATTCAGAAATTATCTTTCAAAAAGTCGTATCGTATTATGAAATGGGCCAATCAACTTTTAAACCGACTATAATCTGTCCGCGACATTTTTCAAACAATTGCAGATTTTTGTATGTAAACATGTTTTTTCTGTAATTTAATAGATGAATAGCATGAATACATGCCGTCCTACGTAAGTTTAACCTATTAAACCGTGAAATATCTTGTTGGAAGTACGATTTTTTGGTAACGCCAGAGACAATTTTGGTAACGCAGGAGACGCCAAAAACGTCGGTTTAAAAGTTGATTGGCCCAAATACATATACTGATACGTCCTGTTTTCGATTAGTGTAAACATTGTTGTCGTGTTTGCGCGCCATAAATGAGTCAGCTGTTAAATGTACATATATAGGCAGTTTTGTGTACTGGATTTAGGCTATCTATGGCCACATTTTCGAGCAGTGTCGTGAAAAAATTGTTTCGACGCAAAGCAGCTAAATAATTTGACGCAATTCGAAAGGAAATGCATATTTTTTTACTTTACTCGAACTCTTTGGTATAGGACATCTGTACGGTCTTTTACCGTACATTTTTTTGTTTACGCTGCGACCTACTTTCGGGTCGCGCATTTAATAATATAATGTTTTTTGTCATATTGATGAGTGCACAACTAACTCGCGTGCGATACACAGCAAGAGAAAGAATCGCTAACTGTATACCTATTTTTACTGTTTACTTTACATAACTTTAAATAAACTACGGGAACTTAACGAAGGTTCTTTCTTTGCACTCCAACAACTAACTACAACTACAAAGAAGTGTAGGGCGCTAACTGGCTCCTACAACATCCGACTGCTACTAACAGCGTCGGTTAGTGGCAGGTGTCACTATTATATTATTACTAAAACAAAAATACTTGTTTTCCAGCCTTTTCAATTCCCAGGTGGTTTCTCAATTTACTATAAACAATTCCAAAGGTGGAAAACACTTGTTCCACAGCAGCCGAAGAAGCTTTCGCCCCAAACAATTGCTTTAATATTGGGAAAATCAGCGATTTTTCCTCTGCTATGAAAATAAAATGAAAAATGAAAAAAATCCTGATTAATTAGGATATCCACAAAAATCGTGATTTATTCTTTTTTTTTAAAACGCGAGTGTTGAATCTGTTGCGTGGTAACTATTATGGAATCTGTGATTTAGTGTTGGAGAAAATTCAGGTCTGCCTTCACACATCTATTTACAAACTCTACTCAATTTCATAAACTAGGTGTGCTCAAAATTCGGGAGTTCTGAGTCCAGTCGAGCACTAAACACGAGTCGTGACTCGAGTCATAAAAAATAATTCGTATGACGTATCTTAAACCCTAACTTGAACCTTTAAACAAAACTCGTGACCTTACACTTGACCGGTTTTTTTTATTTGCTGTAGTTACTAGACTAGTACAATGAAAAGTGCTCTCATTTAATGCGATATGTGTTTTCTCTTAGGTAGAAGATAATAGACTGCCTCCGGGGTGGACAAAGCACATGGTTCGCAGAAGCGTGGGAAATTCTGCTGGCAAATGGGATGTCGTTTTGGTCAGGTGAGTTACGAATTCGGATACTTAAGCTGGATTTAGTGCTCCATCGAAGGCCAGCGCTGACATTAGGCGAACAACGTAGCAATATCAATGAAAATGTATGATCAAATACATTGCAGCGCTGATAGACTCCAGTCAGATAGATTATGTATGATCATACGTCGTACTCGAGGGGACATTTTGCGGGCATCAGGTTGGTAAGGTTTACAAATTACACATTATGTAGACAATTTAAGTAAATCTTAAATTACGTCTACATGATAACGGGTATGTTACAAATACTAAGTACATACACTCGTTAGTTAAAATTTTTCTTTGATAACCTTACCAAATGACATGCCCGCAAAATGCATTATGATAGATTCTAGGATAGGTCTGAACATTTTATTAAGAGACTAGTTTTTGTCCGCAACTTCGTTCGCGCAGAAATATAATTAATGATTAATGATCAACTCCCATTCCAGGGATAGATAGATCACGTGGGAATTTTCAAAAATCCCTTCTCACTGCTGCTCCTAAAAGATGACATCTGTCATGTATCAAGTCTATGGAGACAGCTCAAGTTACAGTTACAGAGATAAAGTTACTTTGAATCGAATATAGATCCCGTGAGATTTCTTCCCACGTTCCACAAAGTATTAGAAATCTTTAAAAAAAGATGAATTCAGAATCAGTAAAGCTGTTTTCCTTTATTGCGAGATTAATTGACAACCTTTCATTTTTTTAACACCTCAAAATTACTATAGGATTCGAAAGAGTTTCGCCTCCTGAACACGGAAAAATAAATTTATTTCTCCATATTTAAAAAAATACAACAAATTTAAAAACATATATGTACTTACAAATACTTCCACAGAATAGATATGTTTCCTTTACCCTTTTCACTAGAAAAAAGAGCTGTCATAATTTTAAATTTGATAACAATTTGATAACAACCTTAACGTCAAATTTACGTCATCACTTTTTTTCAATAGAGACTAGACAAAAGTAATGGATCTATTCTATCGTTACGCTCTTTTAGAATAAGCACATCTTTAAAAAATTGTAATAAATTAATTAATAATCCTAGTGAAAATTTAAAGCTATTAGCGTCTTTCTCTTTCCAAACAGAATACAGAGAACGAATCAAATTATAGTCTTAGAAATATGAAATGTCGTCAATTGTTATTTATAGAGATTTGTTGGTTTCAGCCCCGACAATAAGAGGCTTCACACGAAGAGCGACATGCGCGTGTATTTGGAGAACAGCGGAGACGAGAGCGTGGTGGGGCACGAGGCGGCGCTGCTGGACTTCGGCATCCACCTGAAGCTGGCGCGGCGGCTGGGCTGGGTGCGCAGCAGCGCGGCCGGCGCGCCGGCCCCCGCGCCCGCGCCCGCCCCCGCCCCCGCCGCCTCGCCGCTCCTCAAGCGCAGGAGACTCGCCCGAGACGCCAACCAAGACAAGCACAAGAGGCGGCGAGAGCTCAAAATCAACATACCGAGACTCGTTATGGTAAGTAGGTAGTTTTTGAAGTGAAACTTCTAATGCGACTTCCAACAAGGTCGCGTTAAACGTTTAACGCTACCATGGAAGGGGTATGAAAGCATTAGTATATGTACTGCCGAAGCAAGTAATTTCGCATTGTATATATACTAACGGATGTTAAAAACTTCGTCATTCAGACTGAAGGGGGACAACTGACATATAAGCCAACTGTTGGCTTATATTTTTCGGGACGTTTTCATGCCGCCTAAGCTCTATCTAGTGTATAAATAATCTAAGATTGTGACATAGTTTGCGAAGTATCATACAAAACAAATAAATAAAATCTAAATGGCTGGCTGGCGGTGTTGTTGTATGGGTCAAAAGTCTACATATTATATACCCGCAAGGGATTAGAATGGATGGAGTACTTCGAATGTGTGGTGATGACTATGACAGCAAAAATTACCTCATATTTTTCAGTTGTCAGGTAGACCTCTTGCCACTCTACAGTTTCCTGATTTTTATTGTCCCATTCTGCAGTGTTGTTCTTCCAATATAATTTGTAAACTAAAGTAAGACTAATGTAAGACTAAGAGATAAGATATTTTTTTATGGTATGAGAAAGAAAAGAGGCGAGATATTGTGACGTATCAGACTAGAATGACGTATCTTTCATCTCGTTGGCTTTGCTTTATATAAGTCGCTAACGGCTGTCAAATTGGACACTAAAAATCTTGAACCCTGTAAACTACTCGAGATTTTGAGTTAAAAAAATACTTAAATTATTTATATTTGATACAACAAAGCAAAAAGAAAAAATCGTTTATTTTCAGAACTCTTCTACGGTTAACATACCTAAAGAAAATAACGTGGATCCCGAGCCATTTGTTGAAGAAGAAGCCACTCTAGACGGTGCTAGCATTAAAGATGGCTTTGGTAAGTTTTTCGTTAAGCTTTTGATTGTTCTTAATGAGATTTTTGTATCATAGTGAATTTTTTAATTTTCAGTACACGTGGGATCCTTAAAAGTTCAAGTGATCGAAACTCTTTTACGCTGTCCAGCTGAAGGATGTTTTAAGAATTTTCGTAACACTATGCTTCTTAAAATGCACATTAAACATTATCATAGAGAATTGAGAAAAATGATGGGCGCCACGCCTAAAGTTTTAGACTTGGCCTACGCCAGGACGCGCCCCTCGGAGGCCGAAATGAAGCGACTCAAATGTGAGGCGCAACAGAGAATAATCAAAGTAAAACTACCGAGATTACACAAACGTGTAGTGGAACAGGTTCCCGAACCGCCAAAAGACGTCAAGATCGAATCTAGTCCGATTCCACCTTCCACGCCACCCATACCAGAAGACACCGTTCCCAAGCCTCAAGATTCACCAAAGCTCCGAAGCGCCCTGGTGAACAAGCCAACGAAACGTCCCAAGGTGTTGTTGCCAGTCCGTAATCCAGAACCTGAGCCAGTTGCCAATGAAGTCGATACCTCAAACGATCCCATTCCCTTTATTAAACAAGAGACTGTCGAAGACGACGTTATGCTTGAGCCGAAGCAAGAAGTACCGGAAGGCTACCTGTTAGACTTTGAGACAGCTATATCCACGCATACCGTGACCAGGGTATTGAATGGGGGCAGGAGGGAGCGGCGGCGGAAGACGTTCGCGACGATAGCGAAGGGCGGCGGGAGCGAGGAGGAGTGGGGCGCGGAGTCCGCGGACTCGCGCTCCAGCAGCTGCGGCTCGCGCTCGCCGGGCTGCCCGCGCGACCACGCCGACCTGGCACGCCCGCTCTCGCCGCCCTCCCCGCCCTCCCCGCCCTCCGCCGACGCCGCTGCCGACGCCTACTTGTTTACCGAAAGTAACTATCTCTTTACTCTACTAGCCTTCGTCTGTGATCAATTCATTTATCGCTATCCAGCGGAAATTGCAATTTTCCGAGAAATGAATTATCTTATGCGTTATTTCAAGTTTTAAACTAAACTCCAGTTCAATAGAGCCTGACAATCTCGTAGACACTTATGGCTATCTGACATGGACACCGAATTGTTCAGGTCCTTAGTGATATGATTGAAACCCTTTTTTATTCATTGATTTTCGATTATAACCATACCGTTAGGAACCTAGATAATCAGTTGTCCATGTCAGTTGGCTATAGTATAGGTATCTAAGAGATTGTTAGATTATATTGAAACGAACTTTACTAGCTGTTGCCGGCGACCCCGTCTGTATATATACCCTTTGTCGTTATCCCGCGGCACATGTATTTTTTAGGGATTTTGGGGTCTCAAACTATCTTCATACCAAATTTCATCTGAATCTGTTCTGCGGTTAAAGCGTGAAGTGCTGATAGACAGACAAAATTACTTTCGCATTTATAATATAATATTAGTATGGATCTGAATGCCAAATTTTATCAAAAACTGTTATATTTTTGGTGCTTTGAAAATAAATGAATAGTCAATTGGGTTAACTTTAAGAACATGTAGCTCAATGTTGTCATACAGAATCCATGGGGAATCTCATTGTGACGTCTCAGGAGGTGGCCAGAAAGTTTAATGAATTTCAGAGGAGGGCCAGAATTGCAACAAAAAGGCAATCGTATCATTATGTTATGATTTTACTTTATACGTCTGGATCGAAAAAAATATACAGGGAGGAAAC
Organism: Archips xylosteana; assembly: GCA_947563465.1. Taxonomy (NCBI): domain Eukaryota; kingdom Metazoa; phylum Arthropoda; class Insecta; order Lepidoptera; family Tortricidae; genus Archips; species Archips xylosteana. The sequence continues at coordinate 21,261,782 of OX387343.1, forward strand.
GATAAGTGATCTTACTCAATTATTTCTAAACTATACAAGATATCGAAAAACTGGTTACTGATCCTGAAAGGGCTTCACGAGCTCTATCAAACGGTATCAATAAAGGTTACAGAATAAACTGGATCTATCCGAAAACTTAATGTTTCCAGCGTCCATACGTTTAGTACAGCCACATGGCACTCATCTCTTGATAATACCATAGCAAATAAAGCCTAAAACCATTGTTTTCCATAATTAATTTTAAATAAGAATGCAAATTCATGATCAGTAACCAGTTCTTCGATATCTTGTATAGTTTAGAAATAATAGAGTGAGATCACTTATCGTTTCCACCCTATATATTATCGTGGGTCGTATACTAATCATTTCGAAGGACCTGCGGCGGGCCGTAGCTGGCCCGCCTACTTTGCCCGCCACTGCCATAGAAAGTAAGTATGGTAATTTAATTAATTGATAGTGTCAATCGTATTGTCTTAATTGTCAGACGGCGAACGGATAAAGTTGGTGCACATGAAGCGCGAGGAGATCATCAACTGCCACTGCGGGTTCCGCGAGGAGGACGGGCTGATGGTGCAGTGCGAGCTGTGCCTGTGTTGGCAGCACGCGCTGTGCCACAACATCCAGCGCGAGGCAGAGGTTCATCATCTTACCTTACCTTACCTTACCTGTGATGTGCCGAGTCGCTGTTCTGGTGGATCGAGTCGACTCGAGTCATTTTATGTGGTATTCGAATCCTGACTCGATTCCGCGACTCGAGTCAGTTAATATGTTATTCGAATCCTGACTCGATTCCGCGATTCGAGTCCAGTGAAGACCTACTCGAGTCTATGTTTGATATCTATTCGAATGTTTACTCGAATCAAGATATTAGAGTCCAGAAATCAAGTCCGTTACCAATTTTATAACAAAAAGGAAAAATCGAAAAGGAGTATCTTCAAACAGCATAGTATTCGTTCATTGCTTAAGTAAAAAGAGATTGAATTCAAGCGAGTCAATCTGACTCGAATACTAGACTCGAGTCAGTTGTACTCGCATAATAGAATCGAGTCAGGGAATACGAAACCGATTCTCTCTGACTCGAGTACCGAATCGAGTCTAGCGTACTCGAATCAAAATATTTTTGTACTCGAATAGGCGAGTCCTAAGCAGGAATCGAGTCTGACTCGAGTCAAGCCGTACTCGGCACATCGCTACTTACTACCATTTATTCAACGCGATCAGGCGACATTACACGGCTCTTTTCTGCCTTACTATTTGAATGATGAAACCAAATAGAACCGTGTCATCATAAAAGGCCTCCTCCTTGATTTTGAGACTACAGTATCTTGTTCTATTTCCGTATCGAAGTAGTCTTGCGTTTTACGATGACCTGTCCCAGCTCTGCTTATCGTTAGCAGTGAGCGTTCTCTTCACGATGTTCAACATCCTCTGACTATTACTTGTTATGCAAGGCTGGAAAGTTACTGTTTGGCGCGAGTACGTGTATTGCAACCTGAGCAACCGAAAAAACGGAGGATTCCAATAAATAATCCTAAGCATAGCGAAGGTATCAAACCACGAGACGCTAAACAACTGCCGACCAAACCACACAATTTTTTGCCTCACTACAGCAAGAAAATTAGTATGTCTAGTAGGTGAATAACCTCGTTTCTGCAAGCCTAATTTTTTTTATCTTATTTTTATACAATATAGGCTACACTATGCTACGTTGCTATGGATGCGTTTGATATCCACCAATCACGTTCATTGGTCCACATAGCTTTGGTGGAAACAGGTTTAACTAAGCTATGTTTTTTATATGGAAAGTTGCGTACTCTGGATGCGTGTGTAGATGCGTACTGGATGGTCCCTACTGTCGATACATCGCGCATCGCATAGCTCGAGCAGCGCGTCTTCCTCGCATTGCTACCTGGCGGCTGCACATCTTCCTCTGTCGAGTTAGCAATAGTGGAAGCGGTCACACAGTTTCGTAGCGTAGCTTTCATATCCTCGCAGCATAGTTGCATGAGGGCGCCTTTCCACCAGAGAAGTGCTATGCAGCTATGCTGCGAAAATGTGAAAGCTACGCTACGAAACTGTGTGACCGTTTCGACCAATGCGAGGTTTACTATTTATATGGAGCTACTACTCTGTTACCATGCATTTTTACAAACATTCACAGACTTGGAATATAATAGCAGACTTGACATAACATAACTACGTGTGTGTGCGTCTGTGCGTACATATTTCCTATTCCCTCACGCTACATTGATCAGGAATATTGTTATCCCGTTTTCGCATGTGTTGCAACACTCCAAGAAACGTTAAAAAAAATGACACATGCTATGTTTTGAACGTCAGTCATTTATATAAGCTGCCGAAGCTGCAAGCGAATTTTTTGGTAAACTAAGATTTTTTAATGTTTTTCTCATCAAAATTAGAACTGATTTAGATTTAAAGATGGTGAAATGTAGTGCCTACCTTTGTGAAAGTGTTACATAATGGAAATATACCAGGATTAACATTTCACCGGTAAGTGTTTGTGTGATAGAGATGTGTGCGTTTTTGCCATTATTTGGACTCGTTATGTCAAGTCTGCTATTATATTCCAAGTCTGTGCAAACATTAGATACATAAATACTAAGCATGTTTTTTTCGACACCGATAATCAATAATTATGTGTGATATATAGTTGATTGCAAATCGTCAATCATTTCACCGCAGAAAATAGACAGTCTAAACGGAAACAACTTTTGAGTTGGGACATGTTTACCTGCGTAAAAATTGAAAATGACCCACCCACAAAGTTAAGTGCACCAAAGTTTATCGTTACATTAGAATTCCGAAATTGTTTTCCAAGCAAGCGGAAAAATAGTACATTGTATAATAAGAGCATAAATCGAGCCATTTTACCAGAGACGTTCATATAGCCACCCGGGCCGGGACGGCGAGGGTGGAAGATAGACACCGAGGGGAAAATGGGTTTAATGCTCGACTTTTACACTCTGTTTTTCACTTCAATTGCAAGGAAATTAAATTTACAAGCTCTTATTTTTCATGCCTTGCAATTTCTATAAACAGTAATAAAATAATATTTTTATATTTGTCTATTTTCGTATATAAAACGTTAGTTTTATAAAAAATAAACTCATAAATTTAATTTAATTTCTATAACTTCATTTTGTACTGTTTGTGACTGTCGCAGCTTGCCTTGGTCTTAGATGAACATTTTACTTTATGCACAAGAGCATTCACAAAAGCAAGGCAAGCAAGGGCAAGGGCATTCTCTCGACATAAAGAACAAGTTTACTCGCATATGTCAAAGCAGAACGAAAACCTCTTCGAGCTGGTGAGGTGATAAGGTTGTTTTGTCGTGTCAGGTGCCTGAGAAGTACACGTGCAGTATCTGCCTGAACCCACGGCGCGGGCGGCGGCGGCAGCGCTTCACGCACGACCAGGACCGGCTGTACGAGGGGCTGCTGCCGTCGGGCGGCGGCGGGCGCGCCAGCGAGCCGCTGCGGCGCGCGCACGAGCTGGCCGGCAACCTGCTGCTGGCCGGCGACGCGCTGCACGCCGTGCGCGTCCACACGCACGTCGCCTCGTACGTACACTGCGCCCCCAGCTGCGGGGCGGCGGCGGGCGCGCCAGCGAGCCGCTGCGGCGCGCGCACGAGCTGGCCGGCAACCTGCTGCTGGCCGGCGACGCGCTGCACGCCGTGCGCGTCCACACGCACGTCGCCTCGTACGTACACTGCGCCCCCAGCTGCGGGGCAGCGGCGGGCGCGCCAACGAGCCCCAAAGTATCCATCGGCGTCCAACGCGTTCCCGCAGTCTTAACCAGGTCATCGCTCCATTATGTTGGAGGCCTACCAACACGGCGCCTTCCAGTCAATGGACGCCATCAGTTCTACAAGCGACGTGCCCTGCTCTCTGCCACTTGAGTCTGGCGATTCTACGAGCTATGTCGGTGACTTTAATTCATGCGCGGATTAATTTCTAATGTGATCCTGCAAAGAATCTCCCAGCATAGCCTATGCCATCACCCCTCTGAGTTGCCTTGAGCTTTCTTATGAGACCCTTCATTAATGGCTACTTCTCAGTGCCATACATAAGTCACCACTGGCAACACCCCTTCATATCGAATCTGCCTAAAATCGGGCTTCATATGAAATTGGCCTATTAGCGCAATGGCTTAATAGTAAATTTTCCTATTAGCATGATGACCTAAAAGCAAAACGTCCTGTTAACAAAATAACTTAAAAAGTCCTATAACCAAATAACCCTATAAGCAAAACGGCAAATCAAAATGTGGTAGGTGTCGCTAACTCGCTAGTAATAATAAAAAAAAAAAAAACTTAAATAGCCAAAATCGTCCACTTAAAAAAACGTTAGGACTCTTATTTTTTTTTATTAAATGTATCTTAAATATTCGTATAACATATTCGAAAAACAAGTCAATCAGTTAAATAGTTTGGCTAAAAAAAACTGGATTTTTTTTTGTAATTTTTTAATAAACCGTAATCATTTAAGGCCTAATATTCGGTACAGATATATAAAATAAAATAAATAAATAAATATTCGGGGACAATCTTACACAAATCGACCTAGTCCCAAACTAAGCAAAGCTTGTACTATGGGTACTAGACGACGATAAACATACTTATATAGATAAATAAATACTTAAATACATAGAAAACATCCATAACTCAGGAACAAATATTCGTGCTCATCACACAAATAAATGCCCTTACCGGGATTTGAACCCAGGACCTCTTGCTTCGTAGGCAGGGTCACTACCAACTAGGCTAAAGCGGTCGTTAAAACAACCGTATCGTCGTTAATATCCAACAACAAGACAGATAAATGTACATAAGAATATTTCATATTCAGCCAGGGGCGATTTTACTATGGCATTCCGGCCAGGCCCTTTGTCTCAATTAGGACGTTGACATTCTGCATATAAATCCTCACTATCAAGAGTCCTTATACTTATGGAATGTCGACTACATGCGCGCAAGGCTGTCGCTGCCACTGTATCCCGCTAGTTTTAAAGCTGGCTTTTATCAAGAGAAACAACGTTACAATAATCCATTTATTTTTTACAGAAAGAAGAACCATCCTAAGCTTTATTTGTGGGCCAAAGATTGGGAAAGTCTAGAATTAAGTTATGCTCAAGAGAAACTTAACTCCGAATATTCAGACTTGAATGTGATTATCAACAACATAGGAAAAGAAAACCTGCCGATTAAATCTGAAGATATAAAAGAAATGGCCTTGGATATAAAGGCTTCAGCAGGGGAACGAGAGGAAAGAAACGGCCAACACGAAAACGACATCGGATCACAGGCTTTGCTGAGCGGCCTGCTGTCGAGCCCGGGAGGCGTCTCACTAGCTGACATACCTATCAACGTGTCGGATTTGGAGAAAATTGCTAAATCTGTTCAAGGTGAGCACAGAGGAGTTAACCAATTGGCCGCTTGCACGGTCTAGGGTTCAAAAATTAAATAGTTAACCCTGGGTGATGGATTACATTTCCAAACAATTTGACACTGCTTAACCCTGGGTTAGCCCTTAATGCGGAGATACATAGTTATCTTTGGTCCGTGCAAGTCCTGCCTTAGTATACAAGGTTAAGTAAGCCTAGAGATCATAACTGAAAACTTTCTAATCTAGAATGAATGAATTAGTGAATAAACTATCTATGAAATAGCTGTTCCTCTTATGTCATCTCCCCACATGTTATTGTTTAGCAACAATGTCTGCAATTAAAAAATAGTTTCATTTATAATAACTATTCTGACGTCCATACTATATTCGGAATTTGCGCTTAATTTTGTAAAATTTCGGAGTTTCAATTTAATTGCCAGGTCTAATTGTTCACGTAAGTATTAAAATACCCACGGCTAATGGCTTGTTACTTTTAAAGTTTGTTCTAAGAAGCTAGCGTATTGCGAATAGCAGTAGACTATCTGTTCTGTAATGTTAATGCGCATTACGTAAATTGTCATAACGATGACTTGGTATATATCAGCATAATGTTACTTTGCATATGCATTAAACAGTATAAAAATGAAAGGCATAATAATGAAATCGCATAATGCACGCCTTGTGAAACATGAGTAACACTTGTAATAAATGTTGATTATTTTGATTGCCTTATTTACTTAAGAAGAAGAGAAGAAGAAGAAGAACGAGAAGTGAACAACTATGTCAAAATATCTATTATCGGGCTTTTACAGATGGCCTAGTGGTTAGAGAACCTGACTATGAAGCTTGAGGTCTCGGGTTCGATTCCCGTGTCGGGGCAGATATTTGTATGAAAAATACGAATGTTTGTTCTCGGGTCTTGGGTGTTCAATATGTATTTAAGTATGTATCTATCTATATAAGTATGTTTATCCGCTGCCTGGTACCCGTAACACAAGCTTGCCTAGCTTACTTTGGGACTAGGTCATTTGGTGTGAATTGTCTCATGATATTTATTTATTTTATTTTTATTTTTACAAAAAAATACCTAACATCGAAGATTAACCCTTTAACGATTTGACAACCCTGTCAAGACATTCGATTTAGGACCGTCAATGTTGCCAATTTGAATCTGTATTAATTTCTGTATGACGGCAAATATCTTGCCATTCCATTACCCAGTAAAGGGTTAAGGCGGGAGCTATGAACCTAACGCTACCGAGTCGGATTTGTTCTGACCCGTCTAATTCACTCGCTTGATAAAATTATGCGAATTGATATTATGACAGTTAATGCTATGCGAAATAAGAGGCACCCCAGTCCGGTATTGGCTATGCTATGGCTAGAGAGGTGATCACGGTGCGCGTCTGTTGCAGAGCGCGCGGCGCCGCAGCCGGAGGCGGCCATCGAGAACGGCGCGTGTCGCGCGCGGCTGCTGCGGCACGCGCAGCGCTGCCACGCGCTGCTCGACCAGCGGCTCGACTCCATCGAGGCGCAAGTGGCTGGTCAGTCCCGCCCCCGCCGCAGTAATACTACAGCTAAACCGTTCAACCGAGTCCTCGCCACTACACGACGAGGGGGACCGGCAGGCTTATTGTCTAACGCGGGTTGGGTCCCGTTGGCCTTACTTGCATTTAGCCTTGGCGGGCAAAACGGCTCAGTGGTACACTGACCAAGTATGCAAAATGACTTGGTTATATAATGCCATGGTTACAAAATTGTCTTAGTTTCAGGATTGACTTACTTAGCAAAACGTCTAGGTCGTGAAATGCACAAGTAGGCAGAATGACTCAATTGTGTAAGGTCTTGATTGTATTAAATAGATTTACATGACCAGACCAGACCATTTACCTTCTAAAACATAATGACATTAAGTCGTTTTACAGCCAAGTCATTCCGTCTACTATGGCTTATAGCAGTGAGGGCGTTTTACAGACCTAGACATTTTGCTACCCGGACAAAATACAACTAAGGTGCTCTGCTCGCCAAGGCTAAATGCAAGTAAAGCCAACAGGACCCGACCCTCTAACGCTTCTGACGCTTGCCTTCGCATTCACTATGTCTTTCTGTCCAATGGTGTAAGATGATGACAGAGAGAGATGGTGAAAGCGAAGGCAAACGTCAGAAGCGTTAGACGATACGGCCACGGGAGAGGTGCGGGCGGCGAACCCGCTTCGTGTGTCTGTTAAACTCGGTTAAACGGTTTAGCTATAATGTCACAACACCTAAGGCGCTTTGCAGATGTAGCATCTTAAGCTGTGTATCGACTTCGCGCAGCAAACCATAGATAGAACATTGGCTCGACGCGTTGCCAGCAACTTTACGTCAACCACCACAAATTCGACAGTTTTGCTAGTTGCAGCACTTAGAAACTAACATAGTTTTTCGATTGCAGTAACTGAAAAGTGTTGTCTGGCAATTCGAGTTGCTACGTGCACGCAGTTCCATTAAGATATACGTAAATAGCTAGTTGCCAGTTGCTGCAATAGTTGCTCCATTTGCAAAGCGCTTAAAAGCGCGAGCCGACTTTATGACCACGAAGCCAATAAATATTTTCATTTTAATAAAATTTGAAAAGAACTTACATAAGTTAAGTAATTAAAGATTAATTCAAACTAACCTAAACAACTTAAGTATAAAGTTAATGGCTTAAATAATTTTAATTGTCCGTGCATTACAAGAATTAAAACCGGCCAAAAGCGTGTGGACACGCCCAGGATAGGGTTCCGCAGCTGTTACGAAAAAATTCTTGCAAATCTTATTAATTTTACTTTTAATTATACTGTCTGTAATAAACAAGCAATATTTTATAGGTCAGGCTGCTATTTACTCCTAAACTACTAATAATTCTCAAGCAAACTTTGATTTTTTCATAATTTTTATACAACAGTTTAGCTTTTAGAAGGGGGGGGGGGGACGCTCGATTTCAACAAAAAAATCAGTAACGTTGAATATCTCGCAAACGAATCACTGTATCGAAAAATCGTCTTCACAAATGACTGATTTTAAAAGACCTATCCAACGATACCCCACACTATAAAGTTACACGAGAAAAAAAAACCCGGCCAAGTGCGAGTCGGACTCGCGCACGAAGGGTTCCGTACCATTATCGGCACAAAAATCACGTTTGTTGTATGGGAGCCTCCCTTAAATAGTGGTTAGAGAACCTGACTATGAAGCTTGAGGTCTCGGGTTCGATTCCCGTGTCGGGGCAGATATTTATATGAAAAATACGAATGTTTGTTCTCGGGTCTTGGGTGTTTAATATGTATTTAAGTATGTATCTATCTATATAAGTATGTTTATCCGTTGCCTAGTACCCATAACACAAGCTTTCCTTAGCTTACTTTGGGACTAGGTCAATTGGTGTGAATTGTCCCGTGATATTTATTATTATTTTATTTATTTATTAACTAACATGCTTATTAGATGACCAAACTACCACAAAAATGCATGTTTGGCAAAATTTTAATCAGATAAACTTACGGTTGAGAGTGACCCAGGAGATCGTCACTATAGCAACAAGTGACAAAAAAAAGTTAATATACTTTGCTTTTAAATTAATCCTGCATGGTAAACAAAATAACACAATACACAACTCATTTTGTAGCAGTATGTAAATAGACGGGGCCTGGAAAAGGGTTAAGCAGCAAGCGGGACAAAAACCTCCGATGAGATTACTTCATATTCCTAATCTCGTCCAGTGCAACAAATAGGAAACTTGGCGATTTCTATCCCAGCAAATAACAAATTCACTTTGTCTTAAGTACCAATTTAAAACTGAATTATTTTGGTCTATGATTTATATTTTAAATTGGATTAGAAATGAATTTCATATCGAAACTGATCAACTGATCAGTTGTATCAACTGATCAGTTGTATCAACTGATCAATTAACTAATTGTGACGGTTCTTGATTAAGTCTTTGAAGTATTTTTTTTATAGTAATTAGTTTCTTCTCGTTTGTAGAGTTAGAGTCGCAAGACCCGTCGCTGGAAGACGACGAGACGGCAGACTTCTGTCCGCGGACCAAGCAGACCATGTTGATGATGCTGCGTGATCTCGACACCATGGAGGAGCTCGGCATCCTCACCTGAGCCCGCGCTCGCCGCACGCACCACGATCAGAGGAGAAAGGGATGAATCATTTTATATCTGCATCTACGCCGCCTGGCCATGTCGCCCACGGCTTCCATAAGCGCAGCTGGCTTGCTATCACCGTGCCTGCTAGAGTGGCAAAATTATATTAAATTTCAAATGAGGTTTATTTTTATCGTGTACTTTCATTTTGTTGGAAGCAATCGATTAAACCCTTTGATCACGTTGGCTGGCGTTTTTAGCAACTAGGCACGCCGTACTTGGCGAATTATGAAGGTTAAGTTAGAGTTAATGCTTCAAGTACAATTTATGTAAATTCTCTAGAATTTAAAATATAGCCAGTCAGGGGCGGATTTACATGGGTTTTTCGGGCTGCAGCCCAGGGCCCCTAAGGGTCCGCCAACCGAAGACCTAGTATATACATCATTCATTATAGTAGAATACAGTTTTTTAACAAAATTTCAATTAGTTGATTATTTATTAGGTCCCCCCAAATAGTGTTAGCCCAGGGCCCGACAACCTTACGGTCCGCCCCTGTAGGCAGTGACGGAAGAAAATTCGTGATGTAATAATCTTCCAAAAATTTGCTAAAAAGCCTTTGATCTTATGTCCTTATTTCATGCATTTTAATATTATTAATGGATTATTAACATGTTACTTTAAAATGGCTTTTGATTTTAAATCCGTGGTTCAGTATATATCCCTGGATATTATATCTACAGCATGACGATTGATAGTAATCTTTTTTCATGGTCATGGTGGGAAGGATTCCTCCCTGTGCTTAGTAACGTGGTGTATGGTGTGTCTGTGAATAAATAAGTAGAAATTGTAGGTTCTAGTTAGATTTTGATGCATAAAATGCAAATAAGAATTGTCATAGACCATAGTAATTTTTCAGAAAGTCCCAACACCAGGATCACATTTTTTTTCAAATTTATTGTATGAAATATAATTTCACCTATGACATCAAAACCAAACTAATGAAATGACAATGCTCTAATATGAGTTGTGCTGTTGTGGCACGCAAGTCTGTTGCCCTTATACAAGTTTTCATTTTTTACTTTGACAATATTGCTATTGCTGGAATTTGTAATCGAGTGAATCTGTTCAATATGGGAATGACGTTGGCAGTGGAAGAATTGTTAAAGTTAAAATAATGTAAGAGAGCCATTTAATTAAACATGTATTTCTAAGGAATGTGCATGTATCTTCTGTACATAATGATGGAAAGGCCATTATGTTAAAGTGATTAAGTGTTACTTTTTTTTTATATGGAATAACTGTTCTTTTTACTGATTTATTAAAGCGATATCAAAAAAACGCCTGTTTACAATTCGGTTGACCTCAATTTGATGCCAGTTTAGGGTATAATTAAACTTCTCGGCTCCTAACGACCTACATACCTGACATAGTGCAATGTAATGTAATATGAAATATGGACAACCCCAAATCTACCATTTATTCGAACCGGGGCAAAAACTTGATGGTGGCGCCCCTCTCTTCAGCGTTTGAGTCTTACAAGTCGGCAGTGAGCCATAGTATGCTAGGCCCTTTATGGGGCATGTTTTACCAATTCTAAATAATAGAGTTCTAGCCAGTTGGGGATACAGCAGCCTATAAACAAGTTTGATTACTTCCTTATTATATCTTAAATGCGTTTATTAAGTAGCCTAAATCGAAGAGCAATATTTAGCCACAATGTTAATTTTAGAGCCGTACTGTTTAACAAATCAGTACGATTTGAAAGAGTAGAATATAGAATGCTCCTATATAATTTCTAATCTTTAATATCGCACTGTATCCGTGTAACCGGGTCATCATTTGAGCGTTACAACCGGTTCACTTTCGTGGTCACATTTTTTACGAGTTGACTGAAGACTGTGATGATCAAACTCGATCTTTGCGAACGTGTGTCAACGATACTGAATAGGAAAAGAGTTTGCTTGTGTATTAATAAGTTAATAACTTGAATTGTCACTGGCCGCGTGTCAAAACTTCTTTTTCCTCTCATGTCATAGAGCGAAAACGTTTATAAACTCTTTACGTTTATTGCAAATTGTGTTCGGAAAGTTGGTAATCCTTTGACTCGCTCTGACGTTGTACCTAATTGTCTAGTAGTTAATGCGACAAGCTTTGATCAATTATAACTGTAGATCCACAGTCGCGCGCCCGAAAATGTCCGAGCCAAATGAGCGCCACTTTGATAAAAGTGGCCTTCTTTTTTCTCAGTACGTTGCGTGAAATTGTCAAGTTTAGCTGTCAAGTGTCAACCGAAATTCGACTGTAATGAAGTAAAGGCTAGGTTCAAATTTCTGTGTAGGTGATGATTTTAATTGTTACGCAAACAAATAAATAAGTTCGGACATTCTTTGAAGGGGATTTTGTTCGGCAATGTGTATCTTCAGTTATAATTGATCAAAGGCGACAAGGCTCTATAGTGGCCTAGGAATCAAATTGGTTGACTGTACAACAGAACATTATAAATTTGTGATTTGCTATAGTTTTGTAAATCTCCCTTTTAGTGTAAGCTTTAATAACAAAATAACATGTTAATACAATAATAATAATTATATAGCAATACATTTATTTTCATAAATATTTTGTTTCTCTTCTCTTTTACTTAAAGGTTGAAACAGAACCAGCTCTAAGTTGGGTACCGGAACATGTTTTGGAGCTGTTTAAGCTGAGCTCCTATTGAAGCGAAGAGCAGCAGAGACGCGCAGATTGGGGTAGATCTTGCATATTACGTTTTCTATTTTCAACCCGAATTCGTATGAAATAACTACCAATGTGTAGTATTATTGGGAATACCGGTCCATGAGACATGATTGTTTTGTATTAAAAAGCTGTCATGGTCCATCCAACCTGTTTGGAAATGATGGTGGGCGGGTTCTACTTTCCTCTGTTCTTGATTTATTTATTAACATATACAGTTAAGTGCATAACTGAGCCAATGTCTACTACTTTGATATGTATCTTTAATTTATGAGAAAAGGGTAAAGAATTACGTTGACGTTTATTTACTGTTAGTACACATTAATATTATAGAGATGGTCTGTCCATTATGTAATTGGTGATAAAAATATTGTATTTTGTCTATAAGGTGAAAACAGTATTTAATCAATTTTGCACTGACCTTTGTCAGCGGCGGGTACTCTAACTAATTTCATTAAAAACATAAAGCTCTCTTACGATCTTCATATAATTTGACACCCATCCCGTTACCATTCGTGCAAATGAACTAATGATAGTTATGTCTAAAAGTTTTCAATGTTTAAGACAGAATTAAAGCCCAAGTATTTCCGCACGCCCTTTGAAACAGTATTTAGTATTTTTACGCTACAATTTAAAAAAAAAAATCGGTTGGTCAAAAATGCTATATTTATAAAGCAAACAACTGACGAGTCTTTATAATGAATAGCCACTCTCTTAAACCAGAAGGATACTCAAGTAGTAATTACAGAAATCAATATTAGGTGCAAAAGTGAATCAGAGTCCCCTCTATACATCTTTTCATTGATTCAGTTTTGCACCACACTGTTTGGTAACAATAATTTTCTGTAATGTCTCTGGTGCAAATTGTTTTTTAGTTATTTTGTACAGGTATTCAAACCCTTGTTAAGGAAGTTACAGGTATTGCCTATTGCCTATCACTGTGGTTAGGTAATTAGCGGGTTTTGAAAAAAGTAAAAATTTTACCGTTTTGGCTTAAGCATAAGTAAAAAGTTATACACGATAGACAGGTCATCTATGGACAGGTGACATATTTTCATGATCTATAAATTGTACTTGAAGCATTTAGGACATCCTGAACTATTATCAATTTATGTGCTTATCACTAAAGTACTACTATTGACTCACTTTTGCACTTAACTGTATATTAGAAATGCCAGTGCATATCGCACTCTCAGATTAAAGGTTGCTCAAAACAAAGTACTCCCATAATACACTAGTCCTAAAATACACATTCTCCAAATAAAATAGTTTCAAAAAACCCTAAATTCAAATTTAATGAACTTCACAGTGGCCTGACAATTAAAATCCGTGATTGTACCAAAAATCTTACTACAAATGAGGCGAGATGGACTAATGCTGGGTACACACCGGCCCAACGAACGCCAACGAAAGGTATTGTATTGTAAAACTCTTTATTGTACCTAAAAACATTAAAAACGCACGAAATTAACGGAAAACAGGATAAGGTAACAGGACAAGGGGACAGGGTTCATTCAGAAGTGGATGCTTTTTGCAATACTGAGTCAACTCACTGTAATTTTGCAATACAATGTCAACTGTAAAGATTCTTTTCCAAGGGTTGACATTGTATTGCAGAATTAATCAGGGTTTACACACGATTGCGAAACAGCATCCAAGTGGCCTGATATCCGTCATCAATGCTGAAGGTTCTATTTTTAACCAACTTCAAAAAAAAGAGGAGGTCCTCTATTCGTCTGTATGCTTTCTTATTGCACTTAAATCAACTTGTCCGGAATAACCACTACACAGACACATTTAAGGGTATTTTGAGATTGGCGTGTTTTGAGACTATTGTATTTTGAGAATGGTGTATTTCAAGACTAGTACATTATGGGAATAGTTCGTTTTGAGTTTCAGCTTTTATGACAGTACCTAGGTGATATCGGTATTAGTACATAATCAAGATAAGTTCGTTTTAGTTTTTAGTTTTTTGGGACTGTGGTATTTAGACATAGACATTAGGTTATTTTGAATTTATGTTTATTATGGTAATTATGTGTTTTTGACACAACTAGGGTATAGGGTAATTTGAGCTTAGGTTCTAATGCACCGGAAGGATCTTCTTTTGAAGAGTTCTATTTCCATAATAAATGGTACCTTGACTGTTCCTTGAGAAAATGGGATGTTTGCCCGTTAGTGTTTTAAGATACTACAAAAACAATGTTGTTTTTTATGAATTTATGTAAAACTAGCCTTCCATCCGCAGCTTCACCCGCGATAAATTAATTTTCCCATAGGAAAAGGTATATTCCCGCGGTAAAAAGTAGCCTATGTCACTCAGTGATAATGTAGCTTTCTAACAACAAAAGAATTGGTCCAGTAGTTTCGGAGCCTATTCAATGCAAACAAATAAACAATCAAATCTTTCCTCTTTATAATATTAGTATAGATTAGTGTAGATAAACAATATTTTATTGGCATATAAAACTTTAATTACAGTGCATAAAGTCCATTATATGATTTTAACCTTCATAGAATTTAGGTAGTTGGTCTCCAAGAATAACAGATCTTTCAACTCCTTTCTCTGTGATCACACCGAGTCGCACAACCCCTCCTGAAGATCCATCACGCAGCATGGCAAGGGCCAGGGTGTTGATGACAAACTTGACGGCTTCATCTTTACTCATGTTCGGTTTGAAGTTAGCATCCACATAACCATATACATAGGTAGAACCTGATCCACCAATGGAAACCGCTTGACGTTGGACCATGCCACCAATTGGCACTGAATAGATTTGACCTGAAATTATAAAACACAGATCTGATTAACTACCGTGCCCCTTTTCTTCCATAAAATTTTAAGTCATAATGTATCATTAGTCATACAGTGATTTGTTTCTGAAACAGTATTTTTTTTCAGGACTTTTTAAATGCCATCTTATAGAATGCAGTAGGTTAGATTAGGTTTGTTTTATAACAATTTCGAAAAATAAATTGTTTCAGAAATAAATCACTGTATGACTAACGTTGATTATGACTAATGAAACATTATGACTTAAAATTTTGTGGGAGTCATTATAGACCCGATTAACTAGCATATTAGAAACTATGAAATTTTAAGTCTAATCCAGGTAGGTAAGTATAAATAAAAATGCCTTCACACTCAGTATACGCATTGCATTTACATATGCCATAATTGTATGGTCAAGGGCTTTAACACGTTTGCTGCGACAATTAGTTTAACTTGTTATTTACCATACATATATGGGGTCAAATCGACCCCATACTGCAGCGAATGTGTTAACACATTGGCTGCGATATGGGGTTGATATGACCCGATACAAGTTAAACTAAATTCCGCAACAAACATTTTGATTGATGAGCCACTTGCACTGGTCATGTTTTAGCTATGTAATGCAAATCAGGATATATAAGTGGCTAAACCCTTGTACGGCTATGTGATTTTAGAAAGGATTAATAGATTTTGTTTAATTTTGGTACACATGATAGTTCATAATTAACCCAGAATTACCTCCATTTCTTTTATCCCAACCAGCTACCAGAATGCCAGCAACAAGCGAGTCTCGGTAGTTGTAGCACAGCTCTCGAAAAATAGCTGCTGCTGTCTGCACTAGCGGAGCCTCACCCAGTTCCATTTTGTGGAAATCTATAAAAACAGAAAAATGGTAGTGTTAAAGCTAACAAACATTAAGGGATTTAGATATTACTTTGAGATAAACAAACCACAAGCTTTTATCTTTGTCCTCTGCGGCCACAAATAGTGGTTATAGTGATCCAACACAAGAGTAGATAAAATAATTACTTAGATGGTAAGAAACGATGTCGGAGATGGCTTGGGTGTCAGCGGCGGAGCCGGAGCGGCAGCAGTAGATGTGGTCGGTAATCTTCGTGAGCTTGTCGGTGACGCGGTTTGCGATGTAGGCGCCGGTGGTGGTGCGCGAGTCGGCGCCGATCACTACGCCGCCCGCGAACTCGCACGCCATGATGGAGGTCCCGGTGCTGTGCGCAGCGCTCAGCCACTCGGGCATGCTGGGGTCAGCGTAAGCGTTGATTACTGAAGTCGCCATTCTGAACAAAAACAATAAATCCAATATCGGTCTTGGATCACACCATCAAGCAAAAAACGAGTACGGAATAAAAGATACGAAATACTCGTTGTTGATTTGTAAAAGATGTTACTTTTAAAGCGCCGTTTTAATGTGTATTGTCTTACTTCAATTAAATTCCAAGTAAAAATGCTTCTAGTTTTTTTGAAAGTCACGGTAGCGAGCGATGACTTCGTTAGAGCCTTGTACTGCACTTTGTCACTGACAGTCAGAGTTGCCGACCGTAAAATATAAAAACTGCTGTTAAAGTGGTTCTAGCTGCTGCACTAGTATTATTAAAGCCATGCCAAACCGCGAGTGCGATTCGCCCAAGGAGCATGCCCAGCGCACTCTATAACACTGAATCTAATATACGGTGACACACATCGGCAGCGCGGTACACCGTATTTGATTCAGTATTATTGACCGCGCTGGGCACGCTCCGACAGCGCCCCGCGCTCCCGGTTTGTTGTGGCCTTTATGTTTATTTATTAATTTTGGTTTTGCTACATTACATAAAATCCAACAGACCCTCACATAAAAGAGTAGAAAAAGGATGAAAGAGGAACTAAATATTTCCGTATATACCAATATTACAAATATTTCTAATTGGGGATGTCTATTTTTTTGCAACGTATAAATAGTAATAGTAAATCGAAAACCATTTCGAGATAAATGCTTTTTAACCCGTTTTCTGTAGTTATTTAATTTTAATATAATGTAATGAATTTATTACATAACAAATAAGCAATTTTTTACATAACAAATTTGACGTTGGTGTATAGGTAACGCCACGAGAGTTGGGGCGAATGATTACACACACAGCTACATAAAGTACTGGCCCTATACTATGAAACGCGAAATTCGAACTTCGTTTCATGCCGTTCCGCTCACGCTAATGGTATTTATTACGAGAGCGAGAGGGACCGCACGATCCGAACTTCGAACTTCGAATTTCGTAGTAACCCCTCTGATTGCAAAAAAGGTAGTGAATGAACGAAATGAGTGAGTGAATGAAAATGCGCGTTATATGATCTTATGATGAAATACTTACGCAATACTATGCATATTATAATTTTTCTTTTTTCATATAACCTATTTTTGAAATAAAATAATTTGAAACTGATAAGAAATATTCGCAAGAAAAAAATCGGTATTTTATAAATAGAAAAAAATATCTGAATCATATAAAATAGATCAAAATATTTTATTTTCTGTTTTGTTTGAACTAGATGTATTTTCCTAAATTATTGTTAAAGAAATAGGTTGAAGAATTTTTTAGTTAATCTTGTAATTTTATGTTGAGTGTGTTGAACTTGCTATCGGTACGAAGAAATGTCAAAATCCCGCTGTCATTACATGACGCGTTACTGTGTGCGTGACCTCAACTCTGATGGCGTTACCTATAAATTACGTGACCGGTCCAAGTCGTACTTTATTCTGTGTGGTTAGAATTCTTCACAATTTACGTGTGGCGTGGATTATAGCGTTGCCAACAATAGATCGAACTATCGATAGTATCGATGTATCGATTATAATTTGATTCATTCTCTGTATACCGTTTGGAAAGAGAAAGACGCTGATAGTTTTAAATTTTCACTAGGATTATTAATTAATTTGTTACAATTTTTTAAAGATGTGCTTATTCTAAAAGAGCGTAACGATAGAATATCCATTACTTTTGTCTAGTCTCTATTGAAAAAAAGTGATGACGTAAATTTGACGTTAAGGTTGTTATCAAATTTAAAATTATGACAGCTCTTTTTTCTAGTGAAAAGGGTAAAGGAAACATATCTATTCTGTGGCAATATTTGTAAGTACATATATGTTTTTTAAATTTGTTTTCTTTTTTAAATATGGAGAAATAAATTATAATAAATATTTTTCCGTGTTCAGGAGGCGAAACTCTTTCGATTCCTGTAGTAATTTTCAGGTGTTAAATAAATGAAAGGTTGTCAATACTATCGTGACCTCGAAAAATAGTCACAATATCGATAGGCCCATCAATATTATCGATAGTAATTTCAGACCAATACTATTGATAGACATCTATACTATCGATACTATCGATAGTATTGCTTTCAATAGTATCGATACTATCGATAGTATTGCTTTTCAATAGTATCGATACTATCGATACTATTGATATAGTATCGATAGTATTGATGTCTATCAATAGTATTGGTCTGAAATTACTTCAAATTACTATCGATAGGCCTATCGATATTGTGACTATTTTTCAAGGTCGACTATCGATAGTCAAACTAGCAAACAGACATACACCGGCACGAGATACAAAATTCTGTTCCAGTTTATAGCCGGGGAAGTTCAAGTATGAAGTGTCTGCCGGGGAACATATTATTTGCGTCTCAGTTAGAAAGAGCAGGGCCAGTTTCGCCGTCTCGAGATGGTGGTGGACGGCGTCGAGGTTGGAATGCAGTCACCTTATGTTGCAGAAGTCAACATGCAACTTGGAAGGGGCCGCTGGTATTCTGCTTTTCTTGGCCCTAGCGTGGAACGATAATGGGATGTTGCCTCCCCCCAGAATACGTGGGGCCGCCCGAGTCTCCGTCGCCGACGGAACCCTCCTGGGGTAGTTTGAGTTTCTCTTTACATGCCATTTTCACACTGAGTGTAAGGCTGCGCGAGGATGATCCGCGAGGGACGCGCCTGCCACGAACCAACAGAAACACTCATTTACAAGGTCCTTGTAAATGAAGCGCTTCTATCGGTCCACGACAAACACATCCCCCGCAACGTACCCCCGCACATCTCCCGCGGAAACGCAGCCTAAAGGGCCTCCGGATCTCCGAACGAAACGCAACAGAATGAATCTGCTGCTTCACGCCGGTATTCTGTAGGAGGGTGGTACTTCCCCGGTCGGACCGGCCTGTATAGAGCTGCAAATGCAGCGTGGTCCTACCACCTAGATCAAATAAATATATATTTTTTTAATCCAAACAGCCAGTCCTGTTACTGTCGGCTGCGAAGCGATAATAAGTTTACGCTTGCGCAATAAGGTACATTTTAGCACGCAACCATTTCTAAGGAGGAAGTGTAGGCTAATAATCGCGGTAGGTATTCAAAATTTTGTACGAAAGGCGGTATCTGTTACGAAGTAACTATTAGGTAATCTGTGGTTTGGGACTAGGTCAATTGGTGTCAATAGTCCCATGATTTATTTATTTCCTTCAACCGAAAAACATAACTGAACGTCCTAAGCTCTAGGTACTTACCTTAGAAGCACCAGCAACTTTGTGCCTTTGTGCGAGCCGCTGACGGAACTGCGTAGTCACGGCGCGTGGGTGTCCGTGTCCAACAGCACTCATTAGCAACCCTTGTGCTTTCAAAAGGTCGACAAAAAACTAAATTCGCTACACGCAATTTTGTGAAAACGAAATGTTTATTTAAGAGGTATAAAAGACTACCTATCTATTGCCTATGAACATGAATGAATGGCCGTTTTTGATAAATCGCCTTTTTATTCGACATTTTTATTCAAAAGGAATATCGAATTTATATTTATTCATGAGCTATACGATTCACCACCGTTGTTCAAACGGACAGATCACGTGGAACCGACTGCGACTTAGAAACATTTTCTTTTCGCAAATCATGAAACTTCTTGATACTATTTACAAGTTTACTTAAGGTTACAACCATTTTATGCGGTAATATAATTATGCAGGTGTAATATATGGTGATATGATAATATTTATCTGACCTAATTACATACATAAATATATAATTGAACTTAGCGCCTTATTTGTAAGCATATGTTTATATCCATCACATTGACATTTGCCTTAGCAAGACACAGATAAAACATGAGTCAGTTATGACAGGTTTGTAACTTTTTATAAATTCATGTAATTTTATCTATACCGTTTGTAAAAACCCACTTCTAAAACTTTTGTCCTCAAAATCTGCCTACTCATTAAGTTTCTCTTCTCATATCAGTTACATGACATACTTAATGATAATTATATAGTACTCACTCTTTACAGCAGGTAAATATAAAACAGCAGCAGGCAGTCAGGGAATTATAAAATTATAAATAAAGTAGTAAAATTAATTTTATTCACATATTTCTAATAGTTAATTTATTTTAATAAGTTAATCTTTTATTTTAAATTCAATTAGGCTATACTTCATGCCAAAAAAAGTAAAGACGAAGGTTTGCGAAAAGAACAGCGAATGTGACTGGTAAATCGACACATCGACAAGTGCGCAATGCAGTTGCAAGCATACAATTGCAACCAAACTTCGCTAAGCAAACTAGTTTAGAGCTACGAGTATCCACGAGATAAGGCGTGGTTTGAACTGGTTTAACTTTATGTTCATAGAATTTTGTCTTTAATCTGTATTTTACATTAGATATGAGTATTGACGCAATTAATTAAAATCATATGAGGCATTGATTATTTATAAAATTATAGGTATAATTATTCGCGGTGTAAAAGCCAGATGAACGTAATATCAAAAATTTTGAGAATCGTTTTTTTTTCATAAAACTGTTCGAAAATTTTGTTGTTACGTTCATCTGGCTTTTACACAGCGTATTACTCTTGCACTTAACAAATAAAAAAAAAATACAATATTGGACAAAAAGTAGTAAGTACAAACAACAAGGGATATCTTCTAGCTAGCCTGCAATACTTACGTACATGTATTGAGATAGGTAATTTAACTCTTGAGATAGTGATATTGATATTATGAGATGTTTTAAAATGATGCTTGCGAAGATTCTTCACTGTAGAAAGCAAGTATCAAAACGGTTCTCCTTGGCGCCGGTACCGCCGACGGTTGCTCAGCAGTAATAAGTAGGCGTATTATTGAGCGCGGGCACAATCGCCGCAGCGGCGGACCCATGGAAGTGGCTGTCAATCGCACTTGAATAATGACGCGTGCGGTGGCGACATTTTGTTATTTATTTATTTTATAGCGACTCCCCCGCGACTGGCTAGACAATGGCCAGATGTTGATATTTTTTCTGAATTACAATGTATTTTAAGTTTCGTTCGACGGTTCTACTAAGGCTTTGTGATGGAGATGTGCGTTTCCGTTGCACGATGAATGCACAGCGCAACCCCTGCCCCCTAGACACACTATTTACCCAACTGAAGAGACAAAGAACCTGCTCTCCAAGGTTTATGAAATGCTGATATTAGTACGTCAATTCGGTATTCCTACGACAGTTGAAATTCAGGCAGTTTTTAAAGCGCGAAATTTACCTATCATAGGGATAGAAACCAAACGGAACACTATTTCTCTCGCTCATGCGTCCGTCTGTCTGTACTTATGTCACAAGGGTCTAGCGGCTAAACTGCTCAAGTTGCAGTCTTCAAATTTTCACAGAATGTGTATACTGTACAGTCTGCATGTACCATCGCCCCAGACGTCAGATACCCATTTTCAAAACAAATTTGCTTGCAGCCGTTGATGTTTATTGCTATGGATTGTTATGGACAGATGTCTAGCCACTGCACGCAAACTGGGCCTTTAAGGTGGTTATCTGGCGCTTGGGGCGATAGTACATGAAGGATCCACGGAAAGAACATGTCTAGTCACTTTTAGACCTCGCAAAGTAGAGCTTGCAAAGCACTATAACTTACCGTTATAAGTATTAAATAGGGATATCAGAAAATAATATATATTTTTTTCACTTTTAAAGAAATGGTTACCATAGTAATTGTTCCTGATGACTAACTTTCAAACCGCTATAACTCAAAAACTTGTTTAGGTGACTAGACATGTTCTTTCCGTGGACCCTTCACATGCTACAGCAATCCATACTAATATTATAAATGCGAAAGTGTGTCTGTCTGTCTGCCTGTTACCTCTTCACGCTCAAACCGCTGAACCGATTTAGATGAAATTTGGTATGGAGATAGATTGAGACCCTGGGAAGGACATAGGATAGTTTTTATCCCGGAAAATTGCATAGTTCCCGCGGGATAGCGATAAACGAATTCTTTGCAGACGGAGTCGCGGGCAACAGCTAGTAAAGAATAAAAATGAAATAAATTTAAAAATACAAGAAAACTTAATT
The DNA here is from genome assembly GCA_947563465.1 of Archips xylosteana. Taxonomy (NCBI): domain Eukaryota; kingdom Metazoa; phylum Arthropoda; class Insecta; order Lepidoptera; family Tortricidae; genus Archips; species Archips xylosteana. Next base: position 21,284,178 of record OX387343.1, read on the forward strand.
TTCAGCGTTTAGGTATTTGCTTAAAGGCCGTAGCAAGATAACGGAAGGAAAAATGCCCTTTTATGATAATGAGCTAGGTCCTTTTTCTACGGTTACTTGAGCCCAGCAGTGCAGTTGTGCCAAGTTTGGTTCAAAAATTCCCTGTGGTACCGCAGAAAAATAAATATTCAAATTTATTTCACGTGACTTTTTTAACTAGGAATCAAATTGAAATCGGAAATAATTGCTACAAAAGGTTTTATTGCTTTAATGGCTTAATTTGTTGCCCATATCTCGCAACCCCTTTTGGGATACATTTTTACCCCCCACCACTTATGCACTACTCCGCTGAGGGGGAAAATCTAGGATAGTCATATTGGGCAACAAATTAAGCCATTAAAACAATAAAACCTTTTGTAACAGTTATTTCCGATTTGATTTATTTTATGGTTTATCCCTCCTGACCTATACTTTAATATTCCTTTTGTTTTCCATTTCGGTAAACTTAATCCCACCAAAAACATTTTCATGTAAAATGTTGCCAAGATGAGACCATATTCCTTTCACTGTCAAAAAGTTATCAGATCTCATTATATAGAGCTACGCTTCCTAACTCTACACGCCCTAACTTCAAAAAATTTACACCTTGGTCAAAATATCTGGCTTGGCCGTTTACTTGTAGCTACCGTCACACGAGCGAGCGAGTGAGCGAGCGAGAAAAGTAAACTAAGTTAGATATAGAACTGCGACCCCAACAATAACGAACCGCTGCTATAAAAATAGGTTAGGTTAGGTTAGAACTGCGAATCCTAAAGAAATATACCACTGCCAGAAAAGTAGGTAAGGTAAAAGAAATACATATTTTAAAAATGTAGCAACACTACGCCCTAGAAAACATATTGTTTTATTAAAATTCAAAAAGTCATGACCTGCCGTGCAGTATTAGCGTCGTACTACAAATTTATTTTATTTTTTACAGACGACTTTGGTTTTTTAAGTGCTGAGGCACCGACTTCAAACAGATTAGTACAAATATTATTTTCATGCTTTTTGTTTGTAGTCGGTTCAATTTTAATTTCACAACTTTTTTTGCTTTTTAGTTTTTGGGTGTTTTTGAAGGTGGTTTTATTTTTTTATACCCCTATTTTTCGCGGACGGAGTCGCGGGCAACAGCTAGTTATAATATACATATTAAAAAGAAAAGCAATGAGCTAAGCTGTGTAGCTATTAGTATTTCCAATCATTTATTTTCTCGATGACAGCTCCCGTAGAATGTAACTGCGTTTTTACGCAAAAATTAACTTTTAAATGTGATGTATAAAAAATACGACAACTGCCTAATTTTGTTCCTTGATCCCATATATTATAATCGTTAAGCCAGTACTACCACCTCATCTAAGTTGAGGCTCAAGATGGATCAGAATGCACTCTGGTTAAATTCAGCAGCTATGTAAAACTAAATAAAATTAAAAAAATGTTTCGCGTGTTTTAATAAAAAAAAAGAATCATATTTGGACCCAATCTTACCGTTAATCCGGGTGTGGTTAAATAAGCAAATAATAAACAAAATTATTGTGTAAATTTCGAATTTCAATTTTAAGCGGCGTTCGAAGTCTTTGCGGCCAGTATTTTTTTGAATAAAAAGTTGGACAAGGCATTGTTAAGTTTCAAGCAATCTCGTAGTTTGAAAATTGCAGACATAGTTTTAACTTTTTGTTTTGAAATAAAACATGCGTAATTAAGATACACCTGGCGCGAATTAAGGACACCCTATATATTCACTAAGTATGATACCGATGATGATGAGACGATGGATTTTAGGAATTAGCCGATGCCGGATTGTTGTTTTATTCAATGAAAGAAATGAAGAAGCTTTACTGCGCGGACGAAGTCGCGGGCACCAGCTTGTGAATTTAATAAAATAACAGTCACACACAGCTTATAGGCTTCACAAGTTAACGAGTGATAGACGATCAAAGCGTAATATAAAATATTTAGTCGCATATTACATAGCACGTAAACCTATTGTACTGCCCGTGGCACTTGGCTGGTCTTTTATAGTTCTGTATTTAATTTTTATGACATGTTTATAAATAATAAAATATCATGGGACAATTCACACCAATTGACCTAGTCCCAAAGTAAGCTAAGCAAAGCTTGTGTTGTGGGTACTAAGCAACGGATAAACATACTTGTATAGATACAGATACCTACATACTTAAATACATATTAAACACCCAAGACCCGAGAACAAACATTCGTATTTTTCATACAAATATCTGCCCCGACACGGGAATCGAACCCGGGACCTCAAGCTTCGTAGTCAGGTTCTCTAACCACTAGGCCATCTGGTCGTCAAAATGTTTAATGTTTACTTATACGAGATATGTTTTTGTCTTGAGCACACGAGAAGAAATTGATATCTGAACCTAAATCACTTACTCAGTATCATTTCCGCATCTATTCAAAGTATTCTAATTCAAAAGCTATTTTTTGTTCCCAATGTCAACAAAGGTACTTCCCAATTGAATACATTTGATACGATATTTTATAGCGCGCATTGTAAGCACGCGCCGGAGCGCCTCGCGGGTAGTATTTTATATATTTTTTTATAAGATATTTGTAGGAGCGTGTGCGAGGCCCCCCGACCCGGCGGAGGCCGCGGCCGGCGGCGGCCAGGGGACCGCAGGGGGACGTCCGGCCCCTAAAAACTTATGTATTTTTTCTCCTCTCTTTCTGATGGATGCGATGAAGGAGCGAATTATATTGATGATTCGCTTAATATGAGGTCTTACACAAAGTTGTTCTGATTCTATAATTATTTTGTTAGTAAATACTTTATTGGACTCGTGCCATGGGAAAGCGCGTTACATAAAATAAAGAAGGATTTCTAATTCAATATTTAGGTACATAATATAATACTATATTATAGTAAATGCTCGTTTTTATTCAGATGTAAATGTAGTGATCTAGTAAGTAAATCAACCATAATAAACTTATAAATAATTTAGAATGAAAGAATACCTAAGCAATCGCCAGTGTGGTTTGATCTTAAACAAATACCTACCTAAGTGGCTTGGAAAATGTTAATAGCCCGGAACAGTTGCAATTTTGGTTGAAGTGTTTTTATGTTAAGTAGTACGTGCAAATGTGAAGCAGAGGCCGTATTGTCTAACGCTTCTGGCGCTTGCCTGCGCTTTCACCATCTCTTTCTGTCATCATCTTATACCGTTTGACAAAAAGAAATAGTGATTGCGAAGGCAAGCGTCAGAAACGTTAGACAATAAGCCTGCAGGTGTGTTTAGGGCTGGCCGGCGGCGGCGGCGACGGCGGCGACGGCGGCGGCGCGCGTCCGTCCCTCCACCCAGCGCTCAGGGACAAGCTGCTCGCCGCGCTCGCGCACCGATCCCAGCGCAGCGTGCAGCGTGCACATTGTGCGCTTGCAATGCGTTACAGGATGACTTTTTAATTCACACTGTAACTATAATTTATTATATAAAATTATTAACCGTATATTCAACTGCAATATGTTTCGTGGTCCATCCATCCTATATTCCTTTCCATCAGGAACCTACTATATTCCTTTGGGAATTATTTTATTTTGACAAAAATCAATTCATCAAATGTTTATTTTAAAGTTACTGCTCCACGCACACACATGACTTAGATACACGAACATTACTATTTTGAATTGTACATAAGAGAACTTCTTTACTCATTGTGAAATTCAACTAAGTATGAACAATAATAGTCCAATTACTTACACGCTAATTGGCTGAAGCATTAAACGTTTTTTGATTGACTTTGATACCTACGCCATTCCATAAGCTTAAAAGACAAAATTAGATTATAATATTTTTTGGAAGCAAGAATCTACTTACATATTTAGTTTATGTTTAGGCATATAAAGGTAAGTATCCGACGAAATTTAAAAAGGTCGTTTCATAGCCTTCAAGCTGTTTTTGATTTGTTTTTTGATTTAAGTTTTGTAATTTTATGTATTCGATTTTTATTTTATTTTAATTGTAAACTGTGCTGTGACATGTCCTTTTTATTTATATGCATTTTTATTTTTATTTTAAATTGTGACATTTTAATTATAATTTTAATAACAATAGATGATAAATTTTTATTTGTATGCTTTTTACTAACAAAATGGATGTATGTACATAATGTCTGAAAAATGAATAAAATTATTATTATTATTATTATTATTTGCATGATTCTGAAACACACATTCAACTGTCTACATAGGTAATGTTTTTATAATTTGCACAGAAAGGATAATATAGAATAGGAATTATTAACTTTCTGGAATATTCACATCAAAATTCAACGTCTGAAGGTGGCGAATACGAGTCGCATTGTGTTGTGACTGATTCAACCGTTGTTGAAAATAGCCTTGGAACATGAAACAATAAAAACTAATCATTACAATATAGAAAGAAACACAGAAATATATATGAAAAAAAATGAAGTCTCTCAAGTTTTTCGTTTGAAAAGTTTGAATACTTATGCGTTTAACTATTCACTTAAAAATATGGTGCCAAACTGTGGGGTATGCGACCGTGTCAGGTCCAATTAGATATATTTTTATAACGTTATTTATAGATCTCCTTTGTTTATTTAATTGACGTCACAGTACATTATTATCCAAACCCACACTTGCGACAACATCTTCGTCGCTACGGAGCGGAGCGAGGAATTAATTATTCGTTATTACATTATTTAGTGATTCTTTCTTGCAGTTTATTTAGTGATGGGTACTTTAGATATTTATCCAAACAAAGAAAACGGGCAAATTTCTGAATATCGAAAGTTAATAATAATACATATGTACATCGAATGTATAGAATGTGTATGTAAAGTTTGTAAACGGGATCGTGTAGACCCATTAAGTTAGGTTAGTTCACTAAAAATCTTAAAAAGTTAACGATTTCAGAAAAAGGTTTTCGATATTATAATCCGTTCGATATATTTACTTTTGATATTCAGATACGTGTCCTAAAAACATTACAAAATGTTATCTAAGGTTTAGTTAAATAGTTCTACTTTAACATCAAGCTGTATCTGCGCACGAATAGTCTGGACAAAACACTATTAGATATTAAAGTTTTTTTCGGAACACCGCTGCCGTTTTGTCGGATACGATGGTCCGTATTCACTAGCACAATCCCGAGCACTCTTTGGGGTCACTTTTTGGAGATTATTACACATTGTGGGCCGAAGTCGAAAAACTGAACAAAGGGCTCAAATCCTTGTTGACTGACCGTAGTTCGTACATTTTTTGTGCAATGGATAAAGTAACGGTGGGTCAGTCAATAGGTGTAGGTACCTACGCCTGGGGATCGGTTACATATCTTTCGGGGCGAGTGAAGAGAGATGCTACTGCTCTGATATAGATCTGCGCAGTAATCAAGATATCGTCTGTTGATGGACTGTTAAATATTCATTGCACACTCAATTGCAACATAATAGGCACGTGAAGATATACGATAAAGAGATTAAGATTTCGTTCGTAATAAAAGAATAAGAACTTTTTACCAATTAGTCATCAGACATTTGACACAGGAAGCTATTGTCCGTGCACAGGGAAACTGTTAAAGTAATAATGTATTTAAAGCGTAGAGTTTATATACAATAACGTAGTGCAGGTTGTTTGAGTTGTCTATTAATCAAACCCGTTTGTAGTGATATCATTTACAACATACTTATCTGATGTGACGCCGAATTGTAGAGATCTATATTTTATGTAATTGCTTTTAGCCAGCATATAAATCGAGTATCGAGTAAATGTAGCCTGTAGAATACCGATAGCCAAGCTATTTTTTTGCGATGATGAAGGCTCTGGCGACAAAAATCTGTATCACAGACGATGCCGATGAGCCTCTTCGCTCGCCGTTGCACCGAATCCAAAGCAGCCAGCTAATATTCAGCAGATCCGTCCCAAAGGTGGCAGCAATATTCCATGCAAGATCGGACTTGGGCTCGGTAAAGACTAATGAGCTGCTCCGTAGTACAGTATCGCCTAACCTTGGATAGGATACCAATCTTTTTCGCAGCGGTTATTGCTAAGGATTCGAAGTAACTCCTGAAGTTCAATTTAGCCGTGAGGTAAAACCAAGGAGTTGATATTGGTACAAGCACACCACGGAAAGTTAGAGTTAGATGAAAAGACTCCGTTCTGCGGAAAATAAACACGCCTGGGTTTCAGAGGCATTAAAACCGACTAAATTGTCTTCGCTCCAATCGGACACTGCCTGTAGGGTTCGGTTCAAGTTACCTATCATAGCCTCTCTAATTAAATATTCAAAAGAGAGTTAATTACCAAATGGAAAATGATTGATCCAGGTAAGTACCTACTTGGTTGCGCCGTGGTGTCGTCGTGTGCAAGGAGGTGGGCAAGCTTGGCTGACGCTGTCAAGGAGCCCCTGATGCCACGTGGTTTTGCGCACATCATTGTCATTCATTCATAATCATAAAATATTGTTCCGCTGTCACGTTTGTGAAAACTTTGTTATGATATAATTCACTCGAGCAGACATAAATGAATTCCTTCTTTCTCAAGTGCTTAAAATAAGCGGCGACGTACACCTCATTCATCATTGTACACCCGTGGCCAGTCAGCGAGGTCGGCTGCGAAGATAGGTAAGTCCACCTTTCTTCGTTACCTCGACACAAAAAAATATTAATTTGTTTTTTTTTTTACAGCTGGTTATTATCCGATAATCAATAGCCATTTTAACTATAATAATATTAATCATTTATTACGAACACATGTCCATATATGGTTAATAGTAAATACATTATACAATAAGTTAGTAAAATTTAATAATTTGAATAATTTAATTACATTTACAATTATAATAATAAACATCCAATTTTCTAATATTATGTGATGTCAGAGTGATAAAGTCAGATAATAATCAGATGCAATCACACTATTTAATCAATTGCATTTATGTGACACGTTCATCAACATACTCGTATTTTGTGATTATAACATTATTTCATTAAAAGTATTAGTGACGCATCTTATATATGAGGGTAAGTTCTAGGTATATTTTTTTCATTTACACAAGTCTTAATATCCATTGCAAATACGCAAAAAATAAACTTAATTAAAAACATGTCAAAGTACGTAACCATTTTTCTAAGTTTTTCAACTTTGATAGAGCCGAAAATATCTTCCACCCCTTTTCATACGTCTGGATTTTATATATTGTATAGCCTCTTTTCTTTATTAACTTTTTTATACTTTTTTATCCCTCTCTAAAGAGTAAATCCTTATATATTTTTTTAGAACACCTTTCATCCGGTTAAGCATCCGGTGTCAAAGGTGGAACTTTTTGAAGAATGGATGAAAAAGGGGAAATGAAAGAAACGATTATATCTTAAGCTACGTGTCGACAAAATTTAAATTACATGACCTCACTGAACAGGATGAATCAGAAATTAAAAACATTTTGGCCTGTTTTGCCACAAAAGTCGCCACCAAATGGAATTCGGCGGGGAAGTCAAATTTAATTTAAATGCTGTTTGGATGGCGAAGATTTAACATTTCGAGTGTGTACAACCCAAATATGGCAACCGACATCGTCTGAAAATGCAGGAAGACCTAAAAGACTTCGAAAATACCTCATTCAAAACTAAGAAATGTAGAGTTGAAGACCCAGTTCAATCGCGTAGTGTTGGTGAACTTTTAACCGCTGCCGAAGTCGCTTCGCGTTCAGTAGGACAAAGAAATACGGCAAATATGATTAAAAACATCAGTGACACTTCAAATAAATCAGACGTATCCTCTGATGTTCACAAGAACAAATCTTTTGTGACTGCCTAGGCAGTTAAGTCACAGATTACTTAATAGTTACTTTGTGAGTTAAGTGGTGATGAAGCATTAGCATATTACATTGATTCAAAATCGATAACACACATACAAGCAGACAAGGAAGTGGTCTATGAAGGCTGATCATCATGAATATCTATCGTATCATTTTTTACGTAAATCCAAAAATTATAACAACAACAACAAGATGGAGCGACGACCTGGTTAAGGTTGCGGGTTCGCGTTGGATGCGGATGGCACGGGACCGATCTGTTTGACGAGCCTTGGGGAGGCTTATGTTCAGCAGTGGACGTCTTTCGGCTGAAATGATGGTGATGATGTTTTTTTTATTTTTTCAAAATTATTTTTTATGTGCAAAATAAAAGATTATTTAGTAAAAAAACGTTTTCTAATAAATATGCCCCCTTTTACCTAATTTCTTGAAAATATAACAACAAAAATTAAAATAATCGTTAATCGAACTAACCCATCCCAAAAACCCACCTGGCTTGTTCTAGACGAATCACTGTGTCTCGCAACGATGCCAGATCTACGGAAAAATCCGTAGATCTACGGATTTTAGGCCTTGTACCCAGACCTACGGAAATGCTTGGCTAATCTACGGAATTTCAGACTAGACTCATTTTTTAAAATTTACCTACTAGTGTCGCTGACAACTATCAAAAATGAACATAACGGAACGGAATGAACGGGAAACCGAAGCGTATGAACGTATGAATAGAAAATTTCTTCCTAGCCAGAATAGATTGCCAATTTTTTTTTAATTTTTGTCGATTTTCTATTGCCAATTTACTTTAGCCAGACTCTAATCTAATTTTGAATAGCATTTAAAGGGTCAGGTGCAGTCGAAAAACCTAATTTAAAAAAATCCCTAGATCTACGGATTTTTCTTCAGGTGATTTACGGAATTCTACAGATTTTTTCGTCTGGACCTACGGATTTACATAAAATGGATATGGCAACACTGGTGGCTCGGCCAGTGTCGCCAGGATGCTGCTGGCGCTGCCGCACACGCGACGCTAGCGTCGCCGCCCTGCTGCGCAAGATTGCATACTAGGTACTCAATGATGTTATAAAATATACTGTTTCGCTTATGCCGTTTTCTTTATTTGTAATATTTGCGTTAAATAGTTTTGAGTACTACATGTTCCATTCTATATTATTGCGGGTAATACTGTACAACTGAACTACTACTACAATCCATTGTCTTGAATACTAGATACAGTCAAGTGTAAAAATATGGGTGCATACAACTTGCTCATAAATATGTCCCATAGCTCTTATGTCGTCGAATTAAGGTATAGGTATATAACAATGGGAGGATTAAATCGATACTTATTTTTGCACTTGACCGTACACTTATATCACCTTATTCATAAACGCTCGTTAAGCTTACGATAGTTAACCATCATTTTGCCTTTATTTCTTAGTTAAAAACAAAACACAATTTAGCTTTAACTTTATATGTAACTACATATGAATAAGGGGGACAGTTTTTGTGCTATGTGTAACTTACACCCTCCGAATAACCTGTTCCCGAGAGCCTGACAATAAACTACCTAATCACTTAAACATTTCATAAACATGACACTGAATAAAAAATAAATGGTAAAAAACGTTCCCTATATTTTTGACGCTTTTGGGGTAATTGCTAGTTTTTTGGGCGAAGGGGAGTTTTTTGTAAGCCGTGAGAAATTCCGCTGAAGTACGGGGCGTAAAGTGGGTGAATGAGTGTGAATTTGACTGTATGTACTTGATAGAGTCATTATTTGGCGCTAAACGCTAATGTTTTTGCTATAATATGTACACCGTACTACCTCATAAACCATAAACCTAGATTTAAAGAGTTTTCTACATATCATTAGTATTGTACCTACCTGTTATAAATGCGAAAGTTTCTCTCTCTCCGCGTGCGAATTCGTGTGTTTATTACTCTTTCGTGATAAATCGGTTGAACGGATTCGGTTGTAATTTAGTATGCAGGCAGCAGGACCTCTGGAATAACACATAGGCTACTTTTTATTCCGATATTTCTCAGGATAAAATCCTACAACTTTATCCGTTAAGTGGACAATTTCATACGGATGTTCTTCATGCAACGTAAACGAAGATCACGAAGAATATTTAAAAAATCCCCATGGGAATTTTGTAATTAAAAAAGGCAAAAACAAAGCCTTTTATAAAATGACAACTTTGGTAGAAATTTTCCAAACCCCAAATCACTGCGAAAGCACCGCAAAAGTAGTGACGATAAATATTAAAAACGATTGAAAATGAAAGCTGCCAACTTGCACAATATTTAATTTTTAAATTATCCAATTACACGCCACTTTTTTGAAGCCGCAAAAAGCGTAAAGGGCGCGCCACGCGTTCTCACTTCCCCTTATGAAGGAGCTTTAAAAAGATAAAAATAAACGATTTTGTGTTTTTTGGCCTTCGCGTGCGGGATTTGGACCGCAGGGTGGGTAAATGTCAAGTTAGCACGCTTCCGGCATTGTGTAACCCTCCGCTCCGCAACATTTTATTTAAACGTAGGGATATCTTTTTTAACAACAAATAGTGGTACATAATAACACTTGTTCGTGCAGGCTTCTGCTAAGTTGACACGTACTTAATACGTTACACTTTGGACCAAATCCAAGGGCAATAAAGATAATGTTAGTTATAAAAACAAGCGATCTAAAAAATATTCATTAAAAATAGTTTACCTATTTGGCTGATAATTCTCATGACTTTTAAATTGTTGTAATTAATATGATATAACGCAATTTGGTGCTTAAATCACAAATAACCGGATTTTTATGTTGATGATAAGTTAGGTACTGCTGGAACTAAAAAACGCATGAAAGGATGTGGTAGGTACGTATAGTTGTATATTTTCAGGTAGGTAGGTACGGTAGATATTTCACAACCAGTAACTATAATACAGTTAAAAAACAATTGAGCAATACAATATCAAAGACATAATTAACAATTGACGTGACTTTGTGTGCAAACGTTAGATAAATTAAAACAACAGAATGATATCATTATTTAGGTACCTAATCAATAACAGTGGAAACGTTTCCAGGAAAACATCATAATTAAAATAAAAAAGTAGGTCGTCTGTCAAAATAAAGGTAAGTAGGTACTTAGGTTAAAAGGCCTACCTTGTGTCGTATGTAGTTAGTGTTCCGTATTAGTGAGCGAATACGTACTAGTAGTAGTATTTTTTTTTCTATCCTTGGTCAGCGGACTATTAGTGCCACAGTGGTCCACAAGACCTAAAAATAATAATATAAAATAATATTTGTCCACATAAACTTATGTATTTTCAAATAATATGTATAACTTCTGTTTATAAGTGTAACCTTTGAAATTTTACCATTATCTACTTAGATAGATTTTTTTTCAATTGATAGTTACAGTTTCTTTAACTTTGTGGTTCCTGCTGAAATAATGGAATCAAAGCGGTCCCTGGTCAAAAAAAGGTTGGAAATCATTGATGTACTATCGCCCCAGACGTCAGCTTGCCATTTTCAAAACAAATTTGCTTGCAGCCGTTGATGTTTATTGCTATGGATTAGTATGGTCAGATGTCTAGCCACTGCACGCAAACTGGGCCTTTAAGGTGTTCAGCTGGCGTCAGGGCCGATGGTACTTACCTAGAGAGTAGAGAAGTGTTTCTAATAAACCCTGCAAAGTAATTCGTAACCTGAATTTAAGATATATAGGTAGGTTGCCTTTAGCATTCTAAACGGGTGATATTGTTATGGTGAATGTTTTGTTTATATTCAACGTTTTTTTTAATGTCTGTCTGCCTTTACAACCTAACTGGGATTCCCAGAATTTCGAACATGTAAACTTTACACAGAAATAAATAAGCTGATTACCTAATATATCTGTGTGCCGTTATAAGCTATCTGTGTGCCAAATTTCATCACAATCCGTCTAACCGTTTTGGCGTGAAAGAGTAACAAACATCCATACATCTTTACAAACTTTCGCGTTTATAATATAAGTAAGATCTAATACCTTTATATGAGCAATTCTTGTATATATATACAGGGTTATTTGTAATTCACTAGCATCCTTTTAACCCTAAACTCCTACCACTTAAACAAATGTTTTTTGTTTTACGGCTTTTGTCATAACTTAATATTTTTGGTGTAATGTTTTGAAAATTTGATTCTGCCTCTTATTTTTACGATACTCTGTTTATTTGTATGGAAAAAAAGTGCTTCATTTTAAAAAGTCGTAAAACAAAAAACATTTGTTTGAGTGATAGGAATTCAGGGTTAAGAGGATGTCAGTGAATTAAAAATAACCCTGTATATGTAATCAGAATCTCAGAAACGGCTCCAACGATTTCGATGAATTTTGGTATGTGGGGGTTTTCGGGGACGAAAAATTGATGTAGCTTGGTCTTATCTCTGGGAAAACGCTTGGTAACGAGTTTCAGACCGAGCGGAGCTCCACTATACCTTTAACGAGCAATTCTTGTTTCTCGGAAACGGCTCCAACGATTTCCGTGTAATATGTGGGGGGGGGGGGGGGGGGGAGCGGGGGTTTGATCTAGCTAGGTCTTATCTCTGAGAAAAAGCATGTTTTGCGAGTTTTAGTCCGAGCAAAGCTCGGTCGCCCGGGTAATTATTTTATAATCTTAATTTACTTAAATGACTTACCTGTAACTAAATTAAAATTTTCGTGTCATTGTGATTTGATTAGTAACGTACCTATGTAAGTCTAGAGGTAGCAGACGGGTTTGCTTAAGGTCTACGTAATCATATTGTTGTTACTCGTATCTCGGTGCTTACTTGTTAAGGTAAACGTACCAATGCTCGACACCTCAACGCCCAGTAGATGACATCCATCTGTCACCTCTCTTACTATGACATAAGATTGAAGGTGCCATGTATTGGGTCAGTGTCAAGCACAGGGACGTTTACCTTATGTGGTAGTTTGTGTTTCTTGTTTTATTATCATGTTAAAAAAAGTTTCTATGAATTCCGTTATTCTAAAAGTGTGTAGACAAAAAGTAAACTAAGCTAAACAATGTATGCAGCAAATATTAATGCTATCTATTGTCCAGTAATCAGGTTAAAGGGATTTAGCAAAAACTCGTTGCCTTTGACGTATAGCGGCAGCCCGGTGAGAAACCCTTTTTTAATGCGGCCGAAAGAAAGTGCCGTTAGCCGTTCGGTAATATTTGGAACAAATTGTTTCTGAATTTTCTAAGCTTTTTACGACCGGCCGCGCAGCCGGACACCGCCCATTGTCGGCCGACCGGCGCGAACGCCGACAGATTTGCATATTCAAACTTTTGCATTCTATTCCAGTGTCAATAGTAATTGACGGGTTGTCTTCTTTATTCCCTCTATTTATGTAAACTGTCTCTAAAAAAGGGTAACATAAAATGTAAATGAAAATAGAACAAAAAATAAGTATTTTGTGAAGCATAAATAAATCAAATGGCAATTTTACATTATTTTCTGAATTACCAGGATATGGTACGATCTTACGGAGTTCAAATGGACCCAAGTCGACGTAACTACTAGTTATTTACCTGTTTGTAAAACTTACGTGGACTTGGTCACATGTACATTTATTTTATGATCGGGAATACCGTCATGATCCATCTCAAGAGATTCAGATTTAAATGCCCTATCCTTCGTATGGAACGGTCAACCAAAAGATGGAACCAAAAGATCGGAGCCGTTTCGATTTACGACGGATTAATATTTAGAAGAATTAGGCTTGATTCCTAAAAAAATGTGATTAGTCCGTCGGTTAATTATCAAAAAATATTGTACTTACCTGCCTGTATTTTTTCCTTGTGTCAAATAAACAAAAAATACCAAGATATATATACGTTAAAGTTCTGTGTAACGTCACGCCTTGGTATACTTTTTAGTTAGACGTGACGTCACGGGCTGTCACTCCCGAACTTTGGCGCACTTCATGTTTGTGATTTTTCGTTTGATAGACAAAATAAATAAATAAATACGTGTCCAATTCAATATATTTTTTTTAATCTGACGGACTAATTTAATAGTATTTTTTTACACAGGAGACTGCCCAATTACATTGCTCATTGAGTTGTACAAACGCTAACGCTAAAGCGTATTAAATTTTAGCAATGATCTCTTGGCTGATGTGAACACCTCATAAAATATGTAGAGGATATTGACTAGGTATAATCTACATATAAATACAGGGTTATTTTTAATTCACTGACATCCTCTTAACCCTGAATTCCTATCACTCAAACAAATGTTTTTTGTTTTATGACTTTTTAAAATGAAGCACTTTTTTTCCCATACAAATACACAGAGTATCGTAAAAATAAGAGGCAGAATCAAATTTTCAAAACGTTATTACACCAAAAATATTAAGTTATGACAAAAGCCGTAAAACAAAAAACATTTGTTTAAGTGGTAGGAGTTTAGGGTTAAAAGGATGCTAGTGAATTACAAATAACCCTGTATACATTGGTATCTATAAACTACATTTTGATTTTTGGTTTTTTATAATAAATCTATAAATATAATTAATTGACATTTGAGCTTTATTTTAATATACTGAGTATGTTAAGACGTTAAATTATCCCTATTCATAATATCATGTATCTATCTAAATATTCGTATTATAAATATAATTTTGTTGCTTAATAGACTTATTAGACCTCCGTTTTCTTGAAGTTTCAAATTTTAAGATAAATTTCATTCGGTTGTTATAACTGGACAAAAGATTTCAATTGTATTATTAAATCTTTTTTGCTTATTCTCAAAGACGAACGTGAAAGGTATTTTTTTGATAAAGCAATATCTGGGGTAACATTAGAAAAAGGAATGTGCATGTGGCTGTAAAGGGACAGTGCAGGTACCCACTTGCGTTTTTGCATTTCCTTTCCAAACTTTTTACAATAAAAACTTTCTTTTAAATAAATAATCCTGACATTCGCTTGACAGGGATTCATCTTAAAATAATAATTGCAAAATGTTGCAAAGTTGGAAACTTTTTTGGAAAGGATGTTTGAATGGCTACACAGCTTATCTGTTCTGCCGTATACACGAAGGAAGCATGTTCTATCATTATATCATTGGCTTGGATGTGTCTGACTTAATTTGAAATTATCAAAAGATATACAGGTTCCCTAAGCACAAGTCATTATCATCTTCTTCTAATCTAATATATAAAAATCTCGTGTCACGGTGTTTGTTATCGAACTCCTCCGAGACGGCTTGATCGATTTTTATGAAACTTTTTCTCTACATTCGGTAGGTCTGAGAATAGGTCGTAGGCTATTTTTTATCTTCGCAGACGGAGTCGCAGGCAACAGCTAGTCTAATATATACAAAAATCTCGTGTCACGGTGTTTGTTATCGAACTCCTCCGAGACGGCTTGAGCGATTTTTATGAAACTTTTTCTCTACCTAATTGGTAGGTCTGAGAATAGGTCGTAGGCAATTTTTTGTATACCTATCCCTATTCAGCGCAGACGGAGTCGCGGGCAACAGCCAGTTATTTTATAAAATACCTACTATTTTTTATCTACTTTACAATAGAAAAACGTGTCTTTAAATAAATTATAAATTTAGATTAAATTAAAAGCCATTTTTAAATACATACCGGTGAATCCTATGTCGTGAACATAAATTATTGTTTCTAACTCAGTTAATGCTGGGTAAAACATAATTAATAATTGTTAAAAATAGTCTGATATAATTTAGGATGTTCATACTTTGTTGAAATGAGATCACAAACTCAATGTATGGATAGCTCAAATTTAATAAGACTAATTAAAACAAATGAGTTAGTACTTATATTGTCCAACATCAAATGAGTTAGAAATAATAATTTCTGCTCACGACTTATGATTCATCCTGCATAATATGGATAATAGTCAATTGTTTCATCCTATCATAATGAAATAGGCCTAAAGGTCATATAATTAATTTTTGTATTTCTCAAGTGTTAAATTATATTAAATAGTTTACCTAGCCGTTTAAACGAGTTCATTGTTTGAGCTATCAAACAGGATATAGTGCGAGCGTCTTTTACATTTTCCTTATGATGTAATAAATAATATATTAAAGACAAGGGTAAATTAATTGTTTAAATAATATATATAAACTCCAAACAATTTTCTACCTGTAATTACTCCACGCCGTCGTGTTTGATGGTTGTCCTTTGCAGGATATGTAAGTAATTGGTACGACTGTTGTACACGTATTCATTCACTTCACAGTTTTGAAATGTCTATTAAAAATCAAATTTTCGCCGCCCATGTTTTGTTCACGACATGTAAAAACTGTAGAAGGTTTAACGTGGAACATGTGTCGTGTCTCCGAGCAGCCACACGGCGCGCGCGCAGGCGTCCCGCGCTGGCGGGCGCTGGCGGCGGCAGCGACGACTTCGGTCGCATTAGCTTTCTAGAAGGTAGTAATCCAACTGTCGACTAGGTACCTAATGTAATAATCTCTTTGAATCTCGTTTATCTTCTGAACAAATATCGGTTTTTGCCTACACACAACGTTACGTGGACTTAAAACGTAAAGCGTTTTACGGCCGCGTTTTGTACTTATTCGCTACGTAAACTACAAAATCCTAATAATAGCTACCCGTATTTTAATTTTAATACAATTGATATAATAACTATTTTAACAGAAATAATAATCGACTTGAAAAATCAATTTAATGCAGCCTTTACGACATAGGTACCTACACTATCGAAAATAAAAGTTAGCGAAAACGGTCCACAGGCGCCGAAGGTATCGATGAATATAAATAAGTACAGTCTCGGGGTATGAAAACCTTCGTCAGTTATTAAATTAATTCCTTTATCAAGTCATAGAATCTTAGTACCTTTTGAAAAATGGGAAACGTCAATGTCATATAGTTTCATTTGAAATAAAAATGTTGACAGGACTAACAATTGCCTTGGTGCAAGCAAATGTCAACTTTAAGGTGATGAACCTTATTTTATCCCGACTGTACAAAAAACAAGGGTACGTCATATTAAGAATCTCCTCCATTTTTTGAAGTCTGGTAAAGACAACAATCCTACTCATAAAACCTCCTGTCTGTATTGCGAATATGCGAAAGGCAAATCATTTCTTAAATAAAATACATTCAAGACATGAGATACTTCGAACGTTTATGAATATGAACAAAGGTGTTAATACAAAATAACGAACAAATTACTTAGTTATTGATCGATTAGAACATCCATGTCACAATTAGATTTGCACCTGCTTCTTCTACGCAACTGTAGGACATGCGGGCCGCAACGCAAATATCTCAGTTTTATGTAACGTATCTAAAAATATGGAATTAGTGACGTAGCATATTATGAACGTTATGGAGCCGTACCTTGAGTGTTTTTTTTTAATAAGATAGCGATCGATTTAATTCGATTGCGTTACACCTAGGTATAGTAGCGGAATGAAAAGGTTCGTCACTTTTCGATCTTAACTCGTTGACATAGAGTCGAAAAGTGACGAACTTTTCATTCCGTGACTGTACCTGTATTTATATATAATTACAATAAAGACAGTTTGTTGCGGAGCCGGACCCTAGAACCTAGATTACATCACAACTCCATTGTATGTGCAATGGAGTTCGTTCCTTATTGACATTTTGTCTTTCGTCTTTCATATTATAAATATAGGTACCTAACTATGTACAGATAGGAACTTAGCATCTGCTATAATTACACTGCTAAAAATGCATGGTTTGTCTGCCATATTTCACTTAACATGGACCGATCCGACCGAGTGGAAAAAAAAGTGAACACCATGAGTGGTCATCAAACAACAGCTGTCCTGACGTGGAGAAAAGGGCAAAAAAACGTACCTACATTCGCAGAAGCAGGAGCGTGCCGCCTTGGCCGCGGCCCCGCCTCTTATTCATAGCGGGTACATCCGTGCCGCGCGGGCTGCGGGCTGGCTGCGGGCCGCAAGCTGGACGCAGGGCCGCACTGCGCACGGCTCAGGGCGCACTCGGCCAGAGGGCCACATGGGCCTTGTGTGATGATCGCCCTCAAATACTTCCAGTGGATTACTATACTAGTATCATGTCTGAAGTCGTAACATCGTAAGGTTTGCAAAAAACAAGGCGATATATCATTTTTGTAAATCTATTATCTCATTTTATTTTTAATAGTGGGGTGTGCGTGAAAAATTGCAAATTAGCGGTGGATTGGTGTTAGTAACTATTTAAAAAACGGTTTGGCGCCACCTTTGTAATAAATAAATTAATGCTTTAAAGAGCTTTTTTGAGAATTTGTTTTCCTATCGCTCTTTTGCGGGAGCTATGCATTCGGGATAAAATATATGTATGTGCTAGATTAACACCAGATTATAACCAGATAAAAACAGATAAACACACTATTAACCTCTCTCAAAACTTCGCGTTTATAATATTAGAAGAATGAAATTATAATCCTCATTTTATTTCGTCGTATAGTCGAGTAATTATAGGTGAGGCTATAGAGTAGTAAGTGCTAGAAAAGTCCCGAGGAGTAGTAATTTACTTACCTACCTAGGTATCACCCATCGCTAGATTCAGTGATGTTTTGCTTTTAAAATTGATCGATTACATATTTTAGGTTTTCGTTCATAAACTTAGAGTGAAACGTGTATTCGAGACATTGATGTTCATTTTACTTAGTTCTTTCATTCTATACTTACTCAACTTTGTGTGGTATCCGCAAATAAATAAATATTAAAAACCGGCCAAGAGCGTGTCGGACACGCCCAAGATAGGGTTCCGTAGCCATTACGAAAAAATCAAGTAATATTTTTCTAAGGATTTCATATGTGTACGGAATCTTCAAAGTTAGGTATCGTCAATACTTTGAAAAAAAGCTCGTATCTCAAAATCCTTAATCTGGCAAAGTGAACTTTATTACGCGCGTATCAAGGTTCAGTTTTGTTTACATGCTGATTTGAGATACGAGTTTTTCAAAGTAGTGACGGTATGTTTAATACCTTAGGCTACTATTTACTCTTAAACTACAAATAATTCCCAAGCAATCTTAGCCGCTATAATTTTCCTTGTAAATTTAATATATTTACTACCATTTTGAATTTTTTTAAATTTTTCCACCCTACAGTTTAGATTTTAAAGGGGGAGGGACGGTCGATTTTAATGAAAATTTTCACTTTAAAGTTGAATATTTCGCAAACAAATCACTGAATACAAAAATCATGTAAGCAACCCCGCAATGGTTTTAAAAGACCTATCCAACGATACCCCACACTATAGGGTTAGTCGAGAAAAAAAAATCACCCCCACTTTACGTCTATGGGAGGTACCCTAAAAAAAATTTTTTAGTTTTTTTTATTTAACCACTTTGTCGGCTTGAGTAATATATATATTCATGCCAATTTACAGTTTTCTAGTACTAACAGTCTCTGAGCTTAGCCGCGGACAGACAGACAGACAGACGGACAGACATGGCGAAACTATAAGGGTTCCTAGTTGACTACGGAACCCTAAAAATACGCTTATACGATGACACAATGTGTAAATAAAGTGAAAATCTCATTGTACCAACCTGCAGTGACGTTGGCTGAAAATCTTAGTATTGCAAAACTGACCATAGAAGAACACCGACCAAAAAGCAGCGAGTAAAGGAAGGACGAGAGAGAGATGTAGGAGGTATATCTTTAGATTTTTGCCATACTTGTCACCACATCACTGACGTCACGTAAAACAGTTTACGAGTATGTTGGGTATAGCAAAAGTGGCTTAGAATAAAAACCTTTTGCGTCGTATTCATACCGCAGCGTCACACACGTTAGTTACCGTAAAAAAACATCCAATTATAGGTATTTGCTATATGATCTGCCATGAAAATGTTTGAAAAAGCGATCTTTACGTTTGTAGTCTATTTTTATCTCCGGACGTGCTGAACAATATACATACTTTTTATTTTAAAAATATCTAGGAAGTACCAAGTCTACAACATAATACTAACCTTGGCTTCAAGTAGTGTTTAGGATAAGTTGCGATAGTCTCTGGGTTGACTCTGGTATGGCTCAAACCCGGGCTCACACCTGTGCGTTTTACCGAAATTCATCACGAAAATTTCGGTGAAAGAATCTATCGTGAGGAAACCTGTATACCTATATCTGAAAAGCAATTCAAAGGTGTGTGTCAAGTTTCCAATCTGCGCTGGGCCAGCGTGGGAACTACAGCCCGAGCCCTCTCGTTTAGAGGGAAGGCAGTGGGACGTATAGTCGACCGAGAAATTCCTTTAGGTACCACTCTAAGGTTCATTGTCAGTTGCATGACTTTAAACATTAAACGCTATTTTCACTCTCAAGTCAATCAGACAATCAGCCTTATTGTTTTTATTCTGATATAGGAACTGTCATACAAAATGGTAAAGCACTTACTTGGTCGACTATAAATATAGGTATGAGATGAATGTTTAAGATTTATTTTTGTCGTAGGTAAAAGTTTAAATTAAACCGTTTCGATATTTATCATTGTGTCAGTTATTGTGAAGGTAGAGCACGTTTTACGCAGGTCTTCTTAATTTTTTGTACAGCAAAGTAACCACCTGCGCGGGCACGAACCTGATAAAAACTGCGCATTATTCGGAGAGGTACCGATTCATAGATTACCGCGAAACGTGTGTGGATTATGGTTTCCGTGCAGTTGCTTTGAATCGATATTTTTTGTTTTTTTCGGTGATATTTTTGAATCTTGCTACATGCTTACCCTGATTAACTTTACATGCCATGATCAAGTTTAATATTATTAAAATAGGAATTGAAAACCTATTTACGTGAATCTTTTTAAGTTTTCCATTTTTGCACCATCTCAGCTAAAAGAGATCCCTTGTTAAAGACAATTTCACTTTTTAACACATAATTTAATGTTTTGTTTTTATTTTATTTTATATATTTTGCAGTTTTATAATTGTATGTGTATTGTGTGTGGAATAAACTTTTTCATTTAATTACTCTATGTCAACTTTTGTATAAATTCAATCAATTGTTATGCGTAGTAAGCATTTTTCACAATTTTCACATACATACAAATATAGATCAATAAGATAATTAGTATTAAAAAACCAGCCAATTGCCGGTCGGGCCAGGAGCAGGGCAGGGTTCCGTACTAATATGTGGTAAATATTCAATATCGATGAATTTATGATTAAATTTATTGACTCGTATTTGGATGAACACACTCACCTAAATCCATACAAATTGGTATCATGTATGGTCTAGTGCAAAAGCCTTAATTCGACGACATTAGAGCTACGGGGCATATTTATAAGCAAGTTGTATGGACTCATATTATTACACTTGACTTGTATAAACATTCTTAGACTCCAAACTTATGTAAAAAAATACTCCAAGTAGGTACGCGTGATAATCATACGGTAAAATTATCAAAATCTTAAAAAAAAATATGCTCCCAAAGATACATTTATTTACGTTACATGTTCGTGTTTGGGTCATAGGCCCCTTACGAGGGCTGTGACAGAGAGGCACGAACAAATGAGTGATAAGGGATCCGTTTTTCCTTATGGGAGACGTTTATAACCCTTAAAATAACAGACAGTACCAGTAATGATAGGTAAGTTGACATGTATACTAAGAGCTCGTTCCCACTATGTCGTGTGTCGGATTCCGAACGAGCTCTTATGTGAACGGCTGATGGAATAAAACTTTATGTGAAGCGATGAAGCAAAATTGGTGTGAGGAAACTTAAAACGCACAAACATTTATATATTTCTCAGGAATAACTTGTAGACATTGTACAAAATCATACCTTTGAATAAAAATATCAAAGTCATATATTGCGGTGGTATGCTATGGGGCACATAACCGCTACATGAATGTCATTTAGGTCTATCCCATACAAATAGTAGAGGTACCTTCAATTCAGATTAGGTACACATTGATAGCTGCGACTTACGTCGTTTGGATTAGGATCATGGATTAGTTAGGTATGCTAGATCATTCAGCACCTACCTGGTATGACTTAACAAAAAAATATTGATGCAATAAAGACATATAAAACACCTAGAGTTACATAGGTTGCCTTACAGTCAAGGTCACTAACATGTACAAACATTTTCAATTACTTAAATGTTTTAAATTTTCGCGATTCTCATAATATTACTTATGATTTTCAATTAATTTCATCATAATTAACTTTGTAATGCATTAATAATCTGGACTGAAGCTACGTACTCTAATTAATGGCAAGAAAATTTAACCTGACCAAAATTACAAAAATATTGTTAAGTCAAATGTAACTGAACGTTCGTTTGTGTCACTTTTTATGAAAATGGATTACTTAAGAGTTTTAATGAACTTTTTTACCTTGCTCCTTTCCGTTACCACACCCACCGTAAGGCCTGAGTCAGTTACAAATTTATACAATAGGTACCTAAACAACTAAGTTCCTATCTTTTCCTTATGTTACTAGTCTACTAGCTGGTCACTGTGTTATTGGTGTGTGTCTACTGGTTAGATAAAAGCGTGTTAAGAACAGGAATAAAATGACAGGAGATATATAAACTAACAAATCCATGTACAATTACACTTTCAGCAGTCCGGTTCGTAACATACTCGTATTATGTAACTGACTGGCGCTACTTAATAAACAATTGCTTAAGTATATAACTACGTCAATCGTTTTAATTAGGTAGCCGTATATTTGTGACGTCTAAATTGTGTTCATCAAAACAATATTCGTCCGAACACAGACCAACGTAAATTATTGTATTTCTCACTGAGCCGAATTTACCTACATACCTTTAAAATAACGTTTACTTACACGTTTTGAAACACTATTTCGGCAAACGGTCCTATGAATATTCATATGGAGTTTTTACCCGTAACGGTGACATAAAATTGTATTGTTCAGTAAAAAATGGCCGCTTCATAAATAACAATTATGTATGAAACAAAAGAATAAGTTATTTTTAGAATATTGCTTGGACTCGCTATAGTCTATTGTTTTATTTGCTTTAAATATAAACTGAGAGTTTTGCAAGCAGTATTAGGTAGGTAGGTGGAACATAATACATATTACCTATGTATTTTTGGCGCGACACGTACTTAGAGACCTTCTGTTTAATAATCAGAAATCATGATTTGTAGACGTAAGTAGTTAAAATAATGCTTAGCAACACAGCAGAAAAAAATATCAAAAATTTCCGTCTAGTAAATCGCTAATGCGCGTGGCTTGTTAAGGTAGGTAGATTTAATTCACAATGCGTTGCAAAGAAAGTTGAATGAAATCGTAGAAAATTTTCATAACAAGAACCGACTGATCTAAAGTCCAAATTGCTATATTTGATAGGTCGATGCCAATATGGAAAATCGTCTAAATTTCACGCAAGTTTCGTTGATTGAAACTCAATCGCAGGATGATCGCCGCAGGAGCATGGGTAGGCGTGGCACGAAATGGCAGCGCAATGAACGTTTATTTATCACATTAATAAATATAATTGATAATAATTCAGTTAATATATGGACTTCGTTACATAACTGTGTAGGCTGACCATCTTAAGACATCTAGTCAATTAACGTTATCATCAATTACTTTTTGTATGACAATTTAGCACACATCATTTTGAATCAAAACAACTTTAACTGTAAGCAATTTTAAAGTTGTTTTATTTCAAGATAAAGTCACTAAAGAAACATCAGCACAAAAAATCGGAATGTATGCAAGTTAGGAAATAATAACAACACGTAGAGATATTGATAAAACAGTTTTAATACACATTATTTTCGGCACACAAACAGAAAACCCTTACATAACATTGACAAAAAGTCATGTCCATCAAACAATGCGTTGCGTACGCGCCACAGAGGGCTGCGCGCGAGGCGGCGAGGCCGCGCCGCGCCGGGACCGGCCCATCCTCGTCGATATTACAAACATTATTCAATGCCATTAATCCTGTCATCAAGCGAAAGCTACACTATAAAATACATAATGCAGAACACTGTTAAACAATGTTGAACTGGATCATAGTCAACATTATTAATACCACATTTTATACAAACATGATTAACAAAATGAGGATAAATAAATAATATAAAATCTTTTTAGGTTAATTTAAATAGGTACATTGTGGTAAGATTTCCTTTTATACCAACTATAATTAATAGATTTTTAACTAATTAGAATATCTACTTATACATAGGTAAACCTAGTAGGTATTTAATAATATTGTTAGGCATTATATCCATACTAATGCTGTTTTATAGAACTAATAGGTAACTTTACCGTGTATGTGTAATAATGTACAATAATTTAAGGAACGAACATGAAGATAGATCATAGATACATATATTATGTATGTTAAAACTAAGGTTGCTTCGATTTGTACCTACTTAACCAAGGTTACAGTCTTGTTTGCACATTGGTCGCTCTACGTACTCCCAACTACCCTCCTTCTGCTACTTATACATAACTACTAACTAGTTTAACACAGGTTTTTACATTCATTACTATAGCTAAGTTGTTGATTTTCGTTACATACTCTGTACGATTAGGACCTAAATTGAATTACATATTTTGAAATGTTTAGAAACGAACGAGATACGGATGCCTCAACATTGCATGCAAATCGTAAAGCTTAGTTTTGCAAGTGAATTTATACATTTCACTTAACCTTTATAATTGTAAACTGGGATAAGAAGAAAAAATATGTACTAATTACGAATAATTCGATTATTGATTGTAATAATTTAGTATAAGAAACCATAATATGAGCACTTTTTAAAAAACCACATTTTATCTTTGGTTTTAGGAATACATAATTTAATTTCTGCATTTATTTTACAGCTAAGTAATAAGAATAATTTAAAATTAACTATTCAATACAATCATACATCTGTTAGACTATAAGCAGACGTGGACTAGGAGCAGGCTTCCGCGCACGTTGCGCGGTCAATACTTCACGCGTTGCAGGAATCACAATTATTTTGTACCGCGTCCTTTGATAAGTGTACATATTATTAAGGACGCTGTCTTCTTTCTTTTAGGTCAGTACCTACTAAAATTATTACGTACTTAATTAGGATTCCATATGCTATTGACCGTGCAGCTTACGCCGTAAAAGCTTCGTATAATACAATTAAGCATGTTGTGCTCTTCCCAAGTGAATAAAGAATGCAACGCGATCAGCGCTGCGCTCTCCGCACTTGTTGCACATAAACGGATCATTATACCCGTGAAAGCCCATATGGATAGTGTGCATAGTTAGATCCCCAAATGTAATGTCACAATATTGACACACGTAACTGTTCTGCGCACTGGACAATGGTATATCAGTTGAGGCATCAGAGTCAGAGTCAGATCCCGAAGCACCGCGTCTTTCATCCTCGTGCTGGAGTCGAAGTGCTGCCGGTTGCAGCTTGAAAGCACGTCCTTTTCTCCTGTTTTTTAAAGCCGTTGTGGGAGTCACGGGCATCGAAGCTTCTACTGGCGGTGGACATTCGGTTTCGTTTGTTTTTGTGTTTGTTAGATCAAGGGCATCATTGTTTTGGCAAGTAGAAGCATTTTGAGATACTGTTGGTGTTTGTGATGAATTTTCTGGCGTTTTAGAAGGTGGAGGAGTGGTACTGTTTTCCAAGTTTTGCTCTCCGTAAGACAGACGTTGATGTAATATAGACGGAATTGGTGACGGTTGTCGTTTCTCAGGCAGCATTTCAGAAGATTTTGGAGATGTCCTAGTTTCATAATTGTTATTTGTTGGAAATAAGAATGTATGAGGTAAAAGAGGAGGTAAATAAGGCAGATTTACAGGAAAATGGGCCCCGAATAGAGGGTGTGACTGAGGTGGTCCTTGAGGTTGGATATTGTTGTTTATAGTAGCTTGTTGTTCGAACATTTTTGAAATTGGTTTTTGCTTAGGACCGCGACGAGTTCCATAAACATCGATTATTGGCAAAGGATTAGGCGTACCATCTACATTAAGGACCATAGCTGGATTATGCTGGTATTTGCGCAGATGAAGCTTCAGAGAGTGGCAGTACTTGGTAGCATAATTGCAATCGGCGCATCGGTACTGATAAACATTCGAATGGGATTTAAGGTGAGAGTTGAGCATCGACTTGTTAACACACGAATATGAACATTGACTGCATTGGAAAGGTTTTGAACCTAAATGATTTCTCATGTGGTATTCCAAATGATGTTTGTATTCAGTAACAAAAGGACATTTTCTGCAGCATAGCATTTTTTCTGGTTTAATGTGTTCTTTACTGTGATCCCAGAAACTCAGTTTGGTGACAGCAACAAATTCACATTGTTTGCATTTAAATGTTTTCACTTTTCCATGTGAATTGACAGCTGGTACACGAAGCCCAGGCTCTTCGTCAAAATCATCATCCATACCGGATCCCTCTCTTCCATCTTCACCATCATGTTTCATACCTTGCGCAGCACTCTCAAAACCTGAGTCATGGAAACGTTCAAAACCCCTTTGATCAGTGTCGCGGTCAGGGGATGACGGAGTTCTTGGAGGTGACTTTGGTGGTGTAGCGTCGGCACGCATAAGAGGCGTAGACATGTGTGCTGGTGGAGCCAGAGTCCTGGGGGAGTATTGAACATTATATCCCGGCGAGGTATCACGCCCTTCGGTGTTTCGAGTCTCAAAACCAGGAGGTGTAAGTAAACTGTACGGTACTCCGTTGCGATAAGATTCGAGATGCATGCCTAGGTTAGCTTTGGCTTTTAGAGACATATTGTCATAGAACGGCAACGTGTCGCCGACGCTACCAACACTGCTAGGAGAATGACCGTTAGAATCCTTACTTGAAGAAGAAGGTGATGCGCTGTGAAAGCCGTCGGAGTAAAACCCGCTCGTTTGCTCCTTTGAAAAACTAGTTTCTTCCACAGGTTCTGATTTCTAAAAAAAAAGAATCATTTAAAATATGCGGATAACATTGTACTACTTAAATATTTTATTTTTATGCTATTCAATGTAAATATGATTAAAGAGCAACTGTTTTATGATTGACACCCAAAGGTGACTTACCTGTGGGTCAACATAAAGATCTTTGTAATTTTATATTTAAAAAAGGTCTCGAAATTTACTTAAGAAATGTTTTCCACGAGAATTGGAACTAACCACAGTAGGAGGCGGTTGCAGTAGAGATGGCCAGGGTTGCGCGAGCGCGGCGTGCGCGGGCGGCATGCCGGCGGGAGGCGCGCAGCTCAGCATACCTGACATCAACAAAACGAGTTACATCCCGTCATGTTTCGGAAGGGAAGGCGTACGGATCTAGCGACACGAGAGTGTCTTATGTCCAGTACGTGTACGTGTGGCACGAAATTCTATATTATATCATAAATCTTCCCAGGTGAATTTTTCGCTTCGAGCCCTTATCTTTCAAAACAAACGGTATTGTCACAGTATTAAGGTTCAAATTTAATATAATGGCTCGAAGCGAAAAATTCACCTGGGAAGATTTATGCTATACATGACTTACGAGACATGGAAAATTAAAAAGCCACTTAAAAAGAAACATGTTTTATTTTTTTTTTGCGTAAAGCTTTAACAGCGAGGTCTTTTTACTTTATCAATCGGTGTAAACTTTGGTTTAAAGAAGAAATATCGAAATCCTCCAACTTGAGATCTGTTTTTAATGAAAATGAATTATCATTTATCATTATTGAGTTTCTCTTCATCCAAAACACTAGCATCCATCTGTACAAGCTCTTATTTAGCTTGAAATGTTTATTTATTTATTATATTTATGTTGGTTTAGGTCAAAAGTCATCTACTTTTTCAGTGGGCGGCTTAGGTTGAAACATAGTATAGCTACACAGATAATGTAGATTCGATGCCAATGCAAGCAGATGAGTTCAGTCAACAAGTGATCATAGCACAGCTGCTGCAATATGGCCGAAACGTCGAGGTAATTTAAACAATACTTATTAGCTTTTGAGAGCGGTAGTAGTTCAAGTACAGTCAGCAAAAAGATTGTAAAAAATAATTATTATACGTGCATAGGTATATAAATTTTATGTACCTAAGTGATGTTAATCGTATCTAAGTAATCTGAATTGGTGCACGTATCATTGAATACTGGTTATTATTAAGTACATAGTGCATACATACATACGCGTAGGTACAGTGCCGAAATGTTCAGGTGTTTCATTGATAAGGCATACATATATTTACTAACATAGGTAAATGTTTAATCATTTCTTTTTCAATGTAATCATAAAGTGCAGCACTATCTAGCGCATCAGAGTACATTTTTCGCGATGAAGAATTGCAAGTAAACTCGCCAAATTAAATCTGTATATACGTGTTGAAACACCGACAATAACTACCTATATAACAAGATTAAAATAGTTAAGGAAATTATACATTAACTTATTTTTTTATTAAAGTACCTAGGTCAAATATTCAATAAAGTTTTGTTAGCGATAATGGCATGAAGCAATTATTATTTATTATTCACACTTTCTACAACGGTATGTTTAACCACTAAATGGAACTAAATGTCAGTAATTAAATACAAAAAAACGTAGGTCTCAACACTAGATTTTCCAACGAAAAGTCAATTATTAAACATCTTAAACATTAAATAATAAAAAATATTTCTTTAATTATAAATAAGAACAATCAGGGCAAAATATCACTTAGGTATAATCCCATTATAGAAAAAAAAGTCTTAGACATGCCTTTGATGCGAAATTTTCTTTATTTATTGCCGTAATCTGTGAGATTTCATGTTAGCTTTTGAATATAATTTGTTATAATGTACTAGGATGAATAAGATGGTATACGTATTCTAGTAGATCAACATGTCAGACTTAATTTCTTGCTAAAATTTATAAATGTTATCGCAGTAAAAATTTGGCACGTTATTAAAGTTACAGTTTAATATAGCTAAATCTTATATTTTTTTCGGATTTTATCCTGTAAATAAGTAAAAAAAATACTTGCATATAAAATACAATTAAAAAAAACAAACCTAAAAAAAAAACAATTTTCAAAATACATTTGTATTTGATTGTACATTCGACAATATCTAATCTTACCTTAATTTAAATATCGGCAATTGTTTGAAGCACAACACACTATTTTATTTAAACGTTGAAACAATAGATTCACTTAATTAAGTCTTTTAATGTCACAGAGATCAAATGATTAAAAAGTTAACGTAATTCACTAAACATTGTTGAGACAACCCTTCGCTGCAGTGTCCGGGAGCGATATGACCGCTTCTGCCAGTTCCTTACAATATACTGAACAAAAAACTGTCAATTTTTATGCCCCAAACATCGATATTGTATTCTACATTCGTAGGCGACGAGTTATCTCGAGAAAAAGAGAGAGATGTATTCTCCTATATGTGCATTTCTTTCATACACCCTCAGCCTATTTTATTAGAGCCAATACGATGCGGCCAGAGTTGACATGGGGAGGGGATTAACTTATTAAGTTATTGTTTATAGCGATATTATAATAAAAAATAAGCATCACAACGATATTAAAACCATAGAGAAACTGTTGGCGCGAAACATGTATTAACGCTTCAAGTTTGTAATTTTAAAGTAAGATTTATTGCTACTTCGTGTATTTAGTGGAAGTAAGGATTGTTTGTTATGAGGTTGACTTTATTTTAGATGAAAGAGTTTTGTGCTTTTTACTTCCCATAAGATGGTTTTGTAAGTTTTTTTTATGGTATAGGGGGCAAACGAGCAGACGGATCACCCTGATGGTAAACGATTACCGTCGCCCATGGACACCTGCGACACCAGAAGAGTCACAAGTGCGTTGCCGGACTTTTAGGTAGGAGTACGCTCTTTTTTGAAAGCTTGAAGGTCATATCGGTCCGGGAATACCGCAGCAGGTACTTCATTCCAGAGCTTTGCTGTGCGAGGCAGGAAATTTCTGGAAAAACGCTCAGTAGAAGACTGCCAACCATCCAGATGGTGAGGATGGAAGTGCTGTCCCGTAGGGCGGTGGCGGAAGGATGCGGCAGGGATCAGGCCGAAAACTCCTCGAAGCACTCTCCGTTGTACATGCGAAAAAAAAGTAACCATAAGTAAATATTGCTGGAGCTTCAGTTCTCGATCTGCCGAGCTGTAACTAAAATATAGTTAATATTATTGTTATTATTTCCCTTTGTGGCTAAAGATGGTATATATATGTGGGATAGTTTTAAGTTCTTTTACCTTTTTATTTCTTGTTATACTTATTTAAAAAGTTGTTATTAGGTATATCTCTAATTTAGAAAAAAAAGAAGAATTGACTGTCAGCTAACGAAAAGACTACGATGCCGTAACGACTGTCTAAGTTTTGTTTGTAATAAAGAAATAACATTGTTAATTCGCGCGTGTTCCTATTACTTATCCCACAAAATTATGGGGGCTCGTCCGGGATAGTGAGAAACATCGCATTTAACGTGTTCACGAAGGATAAGACGAAAGATTATTGTCATCAATACAAGAAGTAAGATGCCATTGTTTACTTGCTTGTCAACGTCAATCGAGTCGAGTGAATGACGTGACTTGGACGCGACTCGTACTGCTTTACCGACGGACAGTTGTCAAAGCCAAGACGTCATCTGCTGCGTTCCGTTTCACGAAGGTTAAGTGGAGTGTCGATTACTCGAGCAATCGATTATTTGTAACGACTGTCTAAGTTTTATTTGTAATAAAGAAATAAAATTGTTAATTCGCGCGTGTTCCTATTACTTATCCCACATATATATAATTATATTCAGTATTAACAACTATGATTTAGTTACAGCACGGCACAGACGTAAAGAATTCATTTTGATAGTTAAACATTAAAAAGTAGATTTGTTTTTTAATGACATATTTATTTTAAGTGGTCCTAACTCATTATCTAGTCGAAGTGAATATGCTGTAAATCGGCACATATCATAAGGCAAACATCACAAAGGTCTGATTCGTGATCGACCTTTGTACGTATGTAAAATCAAAAGTATAAAGTAAGTATGTATGTAAACTAATGTTCAAAAATTAAGAAACTAGCACAATTGACAAATATTAAAATATATTGTACGAAGGAAAACTTGTTCCTTTAAGGAATTTCTATCAGTCGGCATTTGCATTGATGAGACGAGCATTTCATTACGGATCGACAAAGAGTACGTACCTATTTACGTAAATATCGTAAAGTACCTATTACATTAAATTTGTTAACTGTTAATTTTCATGTTTTTTTTTATGTACAATAAAGAGTTTGCATACATACATACATAGGTACAATTAAAAAATGGTTCAGCATAAAAATAAAATTAGCTTTACCGTTCACTTTCAATGTCTAGAATAGGTTTGGTATTTATTGTATATTTACTTACATACCTACCTGTGAGTTAATTTATCTGATTTGGTTTGTCTGTTTAAATATTGGGCACGAGCTTTGTGACATCCTGCATCAACTTATAATACCTAGTGTCTCATTTTGTGTGACGATTAGACACCTCACACTATTCAAAGATAAACCTATACCCAAACCTATACCAAATAACTGTACCGTACATCAATGAGGAATGATCTTGTCGTATTATCAAATATTACCTACCTACTTGTTTTTAAATTTTGTATAACATCGAAATTATTCTCAAAAGGTAAAAGAGAAGAGAAGAGGTAGTGGTGACATATGAAAAATAGTAAAAACAAATAAGGACATTATCTACACCTATACAATATTATTAGGTAGGCAATAAAAATTAGAAAATATTATTAAGGGTTTATTAACTTTCTAATTAGGGTGCTACAAACCTAGATAAGAGTCATATTCAAAATGGATCCAAATTACTTATTCGTTGGTGCAGTTTAAGAATGATTTAAAAATAGACCAAATACCCAAAATAGTTACCTATGTAAAGATAAACTGAATGTAGGTTGAGCTTATACATAACAAAAGTTTCATGGTACGTAAAAAAGCTTTTATGTGTAACATTATGTAAGGGCGTTACGAAAGCACGAAGGGGCGCGCATCGAGCTTTTTACGTTGCCCCGACAGCCAATCACTAAGTCGCTACAAAAAAGGAACGTGCTTTAGCTTTTTATTGCCCCTCCCGCGGTATTATAAATACATACTAACTAGGATAAATCTATTTAAGTAAGTTAAGAAAAGAGTGAACATTGTGAGTCAGAAAATTTTGTTGTTTTGTAAGGCACTTCTGAATAAAAAGTACTTATGTTTCGTTTGGTATTTTGGTTTTAACGAGTTTTCATAAAAAAGGGAGGAAAGTTACTGTAAGGGAAATGTCTAATTGATTTAAGAAGTATGAACATTAAGTAAGCCTAGCCGGTGTTTGTAAGGTTGCCAATAAACAACACGTTCTCGCAATAAAATGGCAGTCGACGAATTCTTAACGGTAAGGTATTCGCGCTGCAACCGCACAAATGTCTGTTTCAATTAATGCGGCGCCTTGGACGTTGCTCCCTAATTTTTTAATACTTAGTTACATAAAAATTTTTAACTGTCTAGTATTTAATGTTCTTTTAATCTGCAGTGATTAACTGTAAAGGAATTTGTGAGGTAACGGTGTACCTATTGTAATTAAACGACATTACATTTTCATGTTTTACTCAATTGAAATATTATGGTTATATAATGAGGAAGTGCCAATTCATTACAACGATTTATTTCATTAAAATTAAGTGCACGATGACAAATACTAAAACACTATATTAATACTATATTATTATGTTTTTTTTGGTTGGAAGGTATGCTGGACGTTACACGGCTATGCGACACCCGGTGGGAAAGTACTAATATGTGCCTTAAATAAATAGGTCTACGAAATTTATCTTTATTTAACCGTTATTTTATTTTTAATAGCTCGTACCCGTGGCTTCGCTGGCGTGGTCGTTTAGGGTCGGCAGTTTAATTGGAATGCCGGGATTATAGTAAATCTACCTATGTTTACGGCTTCGTTTACGTTGTGTGAAGAACATATGTGTAAAATATCATGTCATATCTCTTAACTTTGGGATAATATAACGGTATAACAGTAATCTCTCCCGGTACCTAGTTTGTGGTGATCAAATAAATAGGTAGTTATTTAAATATGTGACTGGTGCATAATGAGAGGGATTAATCTTCTCGACACAAACGACACATATATCAGCACCGCAGGTTCAACGCCAACGACTGATATATATGACAAAAGGAGAATAGTATTTTACAAAATCCAGTTAATGTAAAAAAATAACTTTCTTTGGGTAAAACACATTTAGATAAATGTTCTTCCAGTTTCCAAGCGATATTTTCATTTAGTTGTACGTTTAAACACGAAATCATGATATTTTGAGAGCATTGTTTTTAGTCTAATTATGGCACATCTCGTACGCCATTGACTGATTAATACCTACGTCGTTAGTGATGTTGCGAGACGTCCACATTTTATTAGGTATTACATTATGTTAAGCTAAATTCGTTAGAATATTTTTTTTGTAATTAAACGACAGTTTTTCACTTTAAATGATACTCAATAATTTTAATGACAAATAATTGTTTTTTTTAAATTAGTAACCTTTGTGCTAATACGTTTTTAAAGAAAAACCAGTTTGAAAATGGAACTCTCGATAAACGACATTCGTTTGTTAATTAAACGTGTCGCATCCCTTCTATTATCATTGAAGAACGCGGAAAATACTATATTCCTACGCCATTGACTGATAAATCAGTCCGCACGTGACATAATAACTGTTATTAGTGCTGCCGTTGTCTTTAAACTTATAAGTGGTTACCTAGGTGTCGGACTAGTCCGACATGGATACTGAAGAATTGTTGCAAATTTGTAAAATCCTGTACCTGATGATTGTTTTCGAGGAGAAATCGGAGGTAAACTTAGAAAGTGTTAGTACTAATATTATAAATGCTACACTTATTATTAGGATATTTGTCATTCAATTACGTAAATTATTTTCTCTATCAATGTACCTAGAATGAAATCCTCTATTCGGCTGCACATAATGCCAAGACATAAAAATTTACTTTTTACAAATTTTGGCGTACTTACTTAGCCCTCTAGATTACTCGCGTAGTGGGCTACTCGATACAATCTAGTGGGCAGTGGCCAGTGACCCGGCTGAAAAAGTTGGAGGTTGGAAATAGTCTTTTTCATATTTTTCGAATTTTGTTATTGAACCATGCGTCAAAATGAACCAAAACCCAACAAAGCTCCGAGTTGTCCTACTCGCATACTGGAGCGACGAGCGAATCGCAACCAATGTGAGAATCGTCTAAGATAGACCCGATTTCTCAATAACCGTATATACTCTGACTAAAATGTATTAAAATAATATATTTTATCTTAGGCGGTCATTGGATGTGATTTGCACGTCGCTCCCGGTGTGCAAGCGAGGCACCGATATAGATGGTCTATAGCAACAGCTCTGTCCCGCTCGCATACTCTGACTAAAATATGAATATGTCAGTTCTGTAATGGAATTCACCTTAGTGCCCATAGAAAGAATTGAAGTAGATTTAATGACCGAACTCTCAGCTTTGTTGGTTTTAGGTCGAGACTCCGCACAAAGTTGCCTTTTAAATTAATGTACCTTTTCTCAAACATGCTTTGAAATGTATGCGTTAATGTCACGAAATGAAGCCAAAAAGTTTGTTGTTTATGGCTCCCTACATTACTTCTTGGCCTAGGCCATAAAAGTAAGTATGAAAAACCATTATTGTCCGCTGCTGTAACTTTTTAAATTTGCTTACTAACATTAAACTGACAAAGGAAAAATTACATACAGCCAACTTACGACATTAAAAAAAATTCTATCTTCTTTTATTTCTATTAAACCGCCTAAACTACTGGTGATGGATGGATGGATGTATGGATGGATGTATGATGATGATGATGATGATGATGATGTTGATGATGATGATGATGATGATGCACGTTTGAGAAAAGCTCTATACAATCCTCGGCCGGAAGAGGGATTGCTGGACTCGTTTTATCCGGCCTCTTCTACGACTCGGCCGTATACCCCAACTCGTCCATCAATCCCTTACTTCACGGCCTCTGCAGTAATGTACTATTTATAAAGAAACTAGCTATTACTCGCGACTCCGTCTGCGAAGAAAATAGGGGTATGAAAAAAGATGTCGACCGATTCTCAGACCTACCAGATATGCACACAAAATTTCATGAGAATCGGTCGAGCCATTTCGGAGGAGTTAGGTAACAAAAACCGCGATACGAGAATTTTATTTATTAGATAACTAAAAGAACTTTTACTTACTTAATTTTTTGTGGGAATTTCGCAATTCCTAAAAAATCTTATTTTAGAAACGAAAATGTCATCAAATACAAACGAAATCAAGTGAAAGACGTTAAAAAAAACGATATAATACTCGAATGAGTTATAGCGTGCGTAGGCCTATTATTTTAGACCAAATTATTTACAATGTTTAAAGTATCGATAGTAACATGTGACATTCCTAACCTTTAAACGGTTGGGCGTATGAATGAGTGTTTTGACATTCAGCTTGGCATCGAAAAGGTTAAACCACGAGTGTGATTTTATGAAACGAACGAAGTGAGTTTCGTAATAAGATTACACGAGTGTTTTGATCCTAATTATGTAGGTACAGTCAGGGGGTTTCACTCCGCAGTTTAGGTATGTTCGGCCGGCGCGCCTCCCGGGGAGGCGTATGACAGTAGGTTGTTCTTGGCATTTGGTGCGCACGCTAGCAGCGTCGCGCGTAATTATTTTTCTGTGATTTTTGCAACAAACGATGACTTCTAAACGATCTTATAATCCGTATAAAAGATACTGTTGCGTTTAAAGCTGGTTTACTTAATTAATACACACTGTTATCTTTCTTGATTTATATACCTACCAAATGTCAGCGAATGGGAACCCTGTGCCCTTGGTTTCGGATCAGCGGTGCCCAACGGAATATGAACGCTCGTATCACACGATAAGTTTCAATTTCGCGTGCAAGCAGTAAGAGTAAGCAAGTTTTTATACCTAAAGTTGGCTTTTGTTCGAGATTGATCCTTCTGTACGTTAGTACTATTACTTATTCTGTGGTACAGTCACATACATAATTTTATCTACATGCATAAATCTACGTTATTTTTCACCAGATATTTCACATCACAAAATACGGTAACTTCATTTTTCATTCTTTGACAGTTCGAATTCGAATCAAATGACTGACATTTACAGTAAAATTACATAAAGTTTACCACTGATAGATGGTTTGCCTTCGTTACATATTCAACTTTAACGACCTACAAATAAAGCCAGTTTTAGAATACTGTTACCCACGTTTGCAGATTTTGTAATAGCTACTTTATTTGCATGGTGTTAAAGTTGGAAATTAAATGAAGGCAAGCCATCTGTCAGTGGTAAACTAAAAGTAAACGTATTGTATTACATATATTTTTAAATTCATAAACAGTCTAGATTTAGTCGATTCCGATTCTCAAACCGATTGTAATATTCGAGATTCAAACAAATGTTTGAAACAGGAGTTTCACATTGAATGAAATTTCAAATAGACTGCTCACAACCCAACGTGATTATTTTGTTTAAGAAGATGTTCGAAATTTAAATGTAATTTTAAAGTATCGATTTCGATGAGATGAGATGTATATATGTATATGTGTTATATACATATGATATGTGTTATCATTTTGGTGAATTTTAAATAATGATGTTAGCGTACTTATTGAAAGTTAAGATCGACATAAATTATGTTGTAATAGAGAATTTTCTGGGTGGATTTAAAAAATAAATTTAAAATAAACCGGCCAAGTGCGAGTCGACTCGCGCACCGATGGTTCCATACAAATTTGTAGGTTCAGACAAAATATACGCCGTAAACAGCCGTATCCAGGGATCGAACAAAAAGTGCGGATGACGTAAAAATGACGTAGGTAATCTTGCACACAGGATGATGTTTGTATTTAAACTTCCGTGTGACATGTAGACAGTAACGATGTAGTATTAATGAAGTTACAAAATAATCGTAAATAAATCAATGGAATTCAGTATATAAAATAAATTTCACGAAACTTGTACGAAAGGTACGATTATTTGAAATTAATTAGGACAAATCTGTGGGAACCTCAGATAAATAGGTTTAGCTGTCGCTCCACGCTCACCCAGGGTATGTTTGCTGCTATCATAAAATTTGTAAGGTTCAAATTAAATTCACTTTGCCCTTTTTTTTCTACGTTTCCGACATGTTGGGTTGTCTCCAAATATCTTTTAATATTGTTTACCTTCGTTGGTATATCTTGATTACAGCAAGAGCAGTATACGTGTTTGTCACGTACCTCCATAAACGGAAAATTGCCACAATATTCGAGTAAAGATGACATTTTACAGCGTCTTTTTATACATTAGTAAATATAAATTTTAGCTAATTATAATCGTGAAGATACAATAGCTAAACAATAACGAAGTCAATTTACCTATTGTTCATCTGATTGACAATGTGTCAGTCAAAAACGTACTTACTCATTTCAAGTGGCGATATCGTTTAATAAAGAGGTTGATAAATGATAATTGTTTATGAAAATCAAAAATACTATTTGAAATCATCCTATAAGTGGTTTGACGTCATCCGCACTTTTTGTCCGACCCCTGGCCGTATCTATTATAATTTTATTATTTTAATATTATTAGCAGAGCCCTAAGCGACTTTTAAGTTAAATGTACGCAGAGTGGGATTTTATATTGGTAAGGCGGGACCTCCCCTTACAAAATTACCTACAAAATGTGTAGTGTATACTTGTAGAATAAGACGGTATTAATTGCCAAATTTCATAGTTCTAGGAAACGGAACGGAAACTACCGTATAAATTGTGACTCTCCAAATATACGGCACAAACGGCCGTATCTTTTTTTACGTTAACTTAGAAGGTTGATTTTTTTACAGCTGCAAGGGACTGTAGACCTGGATATATGGTTTTAATTTCAACTCGATACCTCCACGCGTTCCAGAGATAAAGGGTCTTGACCTTTGATCAATTATAACTGAAGATACACATTGCCGAACAAAATCCCCTTCAAAGAATGTCCGAACTTTTTTATTTGGTTGCGTAACAAATAAAATCATCACCTACACAGAAATTTGAACCTAGTCTTTACTTCATTACAGTCGAATTTCGGTAGCGGCAAAACTCCACTTGACAGCTAAACTTGACAATTTCACGCAACGTTCTGAGAAAAAAGAAGGCCACTTTTATCAAAGTGGCGCTCGTTTGGCTCGGACATTTTCGGGCGCGCGACTGTGGATCTACAGTTATAATTGATCAAAGGTCTTGACAGACAGACGGTCGGACGGATGGACGGACGGACGGACAACAAAGTGATCCTATAAGGGTTCCGTTTTTTTCCTCTTGAAGAACGGAACCCTAAAAATGGCCAGAATACTAATATTTCCGGAAACTTCAGGATTCACCAATGTGAGCTGAAAGTTATTTCGGCGCCGTTTCGTATAAGTAAGTATGTAGTATCTACTTCATTTAATTTATGTAAACTGAACTGAGTTGGAAATTTTCAACAAAAAAGATGGCACAGCCTGAAAACGCCAGTTTTTTTATGTTAGAATGTCAATGCAATTATTTTTGTCTATTGTAGTCTGTTTACTACTAAGTACTTACTATTACTTGTTTAATATTTTTTTATATTTTTAATATCACATTGCAAATTTAATGGTGAATATAATCTAAGAATGATAATATATCATTGATGAAATGTTTCATTCGTTCTTTGATCAAATCGTTCATCATGTAGGTACTTTATCTGAATCAAGCACTATTAAAACTAATATGAAGGGTAAGAGAACATGTCTAGTCACCTAAGCAACTTTTTGAGTTCTAGCGGTTTGAAAGTTAGTCATCACGAACAATTATTATGGTAATCATTTCATTAAAAGTGTAAAAATATATATTATTTTCAGATATCTATATTTAATGCTAAGTTATAGTGCTTTGCGAGCTCAACATTATGCTAAGTTATAGTGCTTTGCGAGCTACATTATGAGTCTACATTATGAGATTAAAATCTCATTTCTCAAAAAAGTTCACCAGTCATGTTCTGTCCGTGTACCCTTCATTCAGATGGTATCATTATTTCACTACGACAGTAAAGTGAGTGTTGTCATTCTGCTGCAGTGAACTAAAAATTGTTTGAGTACAGTACCTGACAATAGATTTTTACACAACTAGCTTTTTTACCCGCGGTTTCACTCGCGTGAACCATAAATATTTCAGAGAAGCATGCAAGCTTGCAAGAAAGCATGCAAGGTTGCAAGAAAGCATGCAAGGAAGCATTTAAGCATGCAAACATGCAAGCAAGCATGCATGCAAGCAAGCAAGTTTGCATGCAAGTTAGCATGCATGCAAGCAAGCAAGCATGCAAGCAAGCATGCAAGTTAGCATGCATGCAAGCAAGCAAGCATGCAAGCAAGCATGCAAGCAAGCACGCAAGCAAGCACGCAATCAAGCACGCAAGCAAGCACGCAAGCAAGCGCACAAGCATGCAAGCAAGCAAGCAGTCATGAAAGCAAGCATACAAGCAAGCAAGCTTGCAAGAAAGTATGAAAGCAAGCATGCAAGCGAGAATCCAAGCAGGATTCTAGCGAGCATGCCAGCAAGCATCCAAGCAAGCATGCAAGCAAGCATGCAAGCAAGCAAGAATGCAAGCAAGTATGCAAGCAAGCAAGCAAGCATGCAAGCAAGCAAGCAAGCAAGCTAGCATGCAAGCAGGCATGCTAGCGAGAATCCACGCAGGAGGCCCAAATTTTCAAAATTAATAACTGACTTTAAGGTAACGGCACCTATTTCCGTGGGGGGTTAAGGACATTTTTCAAATACAACAAAAAATTAAGCACTTCTGATTAAAATAGAGTTAGAAAATATTTTTTTTTAGGAGTATCTTAATTGAACTTTGTTTTTTTTTTACTTTTGTTTTGTGTTTTGTTGTTTTGTTTTGTGTTTTGTTTTGTATGTCTTAGATGATTTAATAGTAAAAAATATTTTTTAAATGCAGGAATGTGAAAAATTCTTATTCCGTGGTAATCCACAGCTGAAGAATCTAATTCCGCGGGTTTCGGCTCA
Organism: Archips xylosteana; assembly: GCA_947563465.1. NCBI lineage: Eukaryota > Metazoa > Arthropoda > Insecta > Lepidoptera > Tortricidae > Archips > Archips xylosteana. Next base: position 21,324,063 of record OX387343.1, read on the forward strand.
TAATTCCGTGGGTAACGACTAAATATTTTGCTTGGTTCCGTGTACAATAAAATATTTTTTTTTGTATTGATTGTATATTTTGCTCAGACTTAAATATTGTAAAAACCTACCCTAAAACTTAGAAAAATACACATAATAAATAAAAAAAAAATATTTAGTATGATTTACTCATGATTTACTACAAAAATACAGAATTATGGACTCAAGTTAGAGATCAAATTAGTAATGGCCAGAAAGTACGAAAAGGTTAGTATAGGTTAAATTCAACATTACACAACATTGAAACGGTCTACTACACCTATATCCAATTTTACGGTACCCTAAATTTCAATTTGGTTGGCAATATCACTCGGTATTACGTTATATGAGAACATAATTCCAAGGTGTAAAAATTTTTCGTAAAACAAATTTAGGTTCCCATATATGGGATTTTGACCGCGGATTTTGACCAATTCGGTCGTTTCAAATTTACCTAGCTTATTATAAATTACTGGTGACACCTAAAGATTTGAAAAAATTTTTAGTATATAAAGCGACAAAAACTGTCAAGGTTGCAATTGCAATAATTGATTTAAACTTCTTCAAAAAATTTATAAAAATATATTTGTGTCTAAAACGTAACGAAAGTCGTCTCATTTTTTCGACACCGAGTTATTAAAACCATTTTTTTCACAATATTTAATATTTTATGTATGTTTTAAAACAACGCTATATGACATTGCAACCATAGTTCAAGCGGTTACGGAATTTTTATAATGAAATAAATTATTGTTTTCTTTGTTTCTTTTATCATATATGAATTCCACGTTTACGTTACGAATACTTATGTGACGCTTTATAACGCTAGTTCTTAAACCAATTTGGGTAGAAATTGGTTTTCGTATACTGGCAACTCATGTTTTATTAGGGCAACACCAGTGAGTAACAGATATCTCGCTAGTCTGATGATAAATCGCAGTCGAAGTAGACGCTGCAAAAGTTTTGCCAAAAAACTAAAAAAGTGGCTATGTGATTTTTAACCGGTTAATTTTTTATATGATAGAGTAGTGTTTTTTAGGTAGGTGACATGTATTATTGTATTTAAATTGTCTTAATTTCACCATGAAAACAAATGTTTTATAAAAGATACGTTACACTTTCGTTACGATTACGTTACGTTTTTATAAAATGTTACGTATTTTTTATAAAACGTAACGAAAACATGTAGTAAAGGGAAGTGCACACAGGAAAATACTAACGGAAATGATTTTTTTTAGATTTTTGTATGAAAAAACACAATTAGGTGGGTATTTTCAATAAGATAAATAAATTTGCGATACACAGTGCGTACAGGAGGTACAGAAATCGGCCCAAAACAATTGAGGCAGCATAAAAGACAAAGTACGTTAATTTAAAATTAGTCAAAAGAACATAAAACTTTCTGCAACTACTTGTGCGTAAAATTTATTTAAGTACCGTAGTTTCGAAGTTAATGATCTCTTCTTCTTGCGCTGCTCTTATCCTACAACTACAAAAATGCGGTTGGCACATGTTTTCTTCTTCCAATTCCCTCGGTCTTCCGTCAAACATAAAGATCAGATATAAAAGATCAGAGAGATCAGATACTTAATTCCATCACCGTTCATCAGGGTGCTAAACTTATTAACTGTGCAATACCTAATTGCGTTCAGTTCATGTGCATAGTTGTTACGATTATACACTCATCGGGAAAATAATCCACTCACCCTATTTTTTTATTACTGTAAAATGTGTTTCAATTAACGCTTTTTAATAGGTGAATAAAAAAATAGGGTAGGCGGATTATTTTGACACTGAATACGTTTATAATTATTTTCCAATAAAATGTAAAAAATCGAATAATACAAAAAGCACATTTCATTTTACATCATAATGATAGAATTAATTTAAGTAATTGTAAAAGTACACTGTTTTTTGTTTATAAAAACTTTATTTTTCTTTATTATTTGTCTTTTTAGTTTTAGTTTCGTTATCGAATAAAATTGTGTCAGTATGATCTAAGCTTTATAGGAACTTACGTTACGTTTTATAGTAACGTAACGTATTTTTTTATGTTACTTCTATGTCACAATTGGTCAAAATCCGCGGCCTTACCCATATGCTATTTCCGTGTGCTGGGCTTTTCGCACCATCGGAAATAGCCTCAATCCAGGTGATCAAGAAACCTAATTCCGACCCATAAAAAAACAAATAAACAGAGATTTTAGTAGTGCAAATCGAAAGTTTATATCTTTACAAAAAACTCAACTTTCATATCTTAACAAGCAAAATACTTAAATTTTTCATAAAAATAAAATGACGTGTATATTTAAGGGTTTCTAAGAAAACATACTTTATTGTGATCAACGAGTTCTTAAAAATTAGGAGTTCTGATCACTTTTCAATACCACGGATATTGCTCTTTAACTGCTGTATTAGCTAAAGATTACATTTGCATAAATATTTAATATAAGTGGTAAGCAAAATTTAAAATAAATCAACTCGGAATGGAAACTATTGTTTCATCTATTGCCGAGGTATACCTCGGAATAAGCTGCCACTGCAAAAATATGGATCCTAATTCCGTTGTATTTAATTTACGGTTTTTAACGTATTTCTGTCCAAAAATATGAAAAAATTATGAACTTAAGTCATAAAAGAAACTACTATCTCACATTATAAAACCGCAACATTAAAGTAATTGTCATATTTATTAACCAAATCACTAATTAGAAACACGGCTGTACTTACGTGAGGTATGTCGCGTTTGTATGAGACAACCTGCTTTTGTGGCAACGTTTCGCTTACTGACAATTTTTACGGCCCCTTGCTTGATGTATGTTCACTAGTACTGTTAATTCCGTTGTCAAAAAATGACTATTTATTCCTGTATGAGCAAATTTACTGCAAGTCTCTTAGATACATCACAAAATGCATAAATAAAAGTACCACGGAATAGACTGCCGATTTTGACTTCCACGGAAATAGGTGCCGTTACCTTAATTTATATATTGATATTTTTAATTTCGTATTATCTTTTGAATGGAATGTCCGATTTCAATAATTCAAAAAACAATCAACAGGTATTGAACCAGTCTTGCATACGAAATAATTTATTTGGATAAGAATTAATACAAAGGTGTGGATAACATGCTCTGATTTTGATAGGCATTTCTATCATCTTTTAAAATGTAAAAAAGTAGTAATAGTGACATAACTACAATAGTTGGACGTATGGTCTCCCGAAATTTTTTGTAGATATTGATACGTTCTATAATATTGTAGAACATTTTTTTGTTCTATCATCAATACTTTTAGCAGCGCATGCGATGAAAGACATTTATGGCTAATTTTTTTACACCTTGGGTTGGTTTTAGTAAGATTTTCTGAGGATCTCTAACTTTTTCTAGTAATAAATATAGCCTATGTTAGTCAGTGATAATGTAGCTTTCTAACGGCAAAAGAATTTTTGAAATCGGTCCAGTAGTTTTTAAGTTTATTCATTACATACAAAAATACAAATCTTTCCACTTTATAATATTAGTGTAGATGTAGATTTAATAGTTAATGTGGTTGATATACTCGTACTTGAAACATCATAGATATGATAATAAATTTAAATAGTAAATATGTAGGTTCCCAGGTCTGATTGAGACGGGCGGTACAATGTTTCATCATCATCATTCATCATTTCAGCCGAAAGACGTCCACTGCTGAACATAGGCCTCCCCCAAGGCTCGCCAAACAGATCGGCCCTGCGCCATCCGCATCCAATGCGTTCCCGCTACCTTCACCAGGTCGTCGCTCCATCTTGTTGGAGGCCTACCTACGACGCCACTCGAGAACCTTTCGGCCCCATCGGCCGTCAGTTCTACGGGCGATGTGCCCTGCCCACTGCCACTTAAGTCCAATGTTTAGGGAACCCAAATTTACCTACCTACGTTGTCTAAAAATCCCAACCTTTGATTTTGCTCCCGAAAAAGAACCTACCAAAGAGTAAGAAAGAACCACCAGTACCAGAAAGTAAGTTGAACTTACTTTCTGTCCCAATGAACATTCGGACCTTAATAAATTTTCTCTTCTTCATCGCTCACTAAAAGTGCCCTCATGGAATCATGGAAAGCATCGAGTAAAAAGTAATGTGTTCAGCTTTTATGGCAGTTGGGAGACACGCTCGTTATTGCAATGGGGCAGTCCTGGGCTTGCATGCCACTGGAAGAAATTACTATACTATATAAATAAATAAATATCACGGGACAATTCACACCAATTGACCTAGTCCCAAAGTAAGCTAGGCTAAGCTTGTGTTATCATAATGGGTACTAGGCAACGGATAAACATACTTATATAGTTAAATACTAGCGTTGCATAACTATCGATAGTTTGACTATCGATAGTCGACCTTGAAAAATAGTCACAATATCGATAGGCCTATCGATAGTATCGATAAGCCTATTAGACTTGGTAATTTCAGACCAATACTATTGATAGACATCAATACTATCGATACTATCGATAGTATTGATGTCTATCAATAGTAGTACTATCGATACTATCGATAGTATTGCTTTCAATAGTATCGATACTATTGATACTATCGATAGTATTGCTTTTCGGAAGCAATACTATCGATAGTATTGATGTCTATCAATAGTATTGGTCTGAAATTACTACCGATACTATCGATATTATCGATACTATTGATAGGCCTATCGATATTGTGACTATTTTTCGAGGTCACGACAGTATTGACGATACTATCAATAGTTCGATCTATTATTGGCAACGCTAATAAATACATACTTAAATACATATTAAACACCCAAGACCCGAGAACAAACATTCATATACCTACTTAGGAACAAATTATTATCAAACAACAGCTCTGCCCTACCTAAGAACAATGCGAAGGACATTTTCGATTATTGAAAACGTATTTGAATTCTTTGGTCATCAGACACGTAAGCGTAAAAGAAATATTATTAGTATTATCATGGAGGTACATATGCTTAAATAGACGCCTATTAAATCAATATTTTGATAAGTGTCCATGCAGCTAAAATATCTTCCTTCAGGTCATTGATTTACCTACGCAATACAGCCCTACTCTGCGATTTACTTCTCGGTTTTAGTTCGCCTGTAGGTACTTCGCAGTTTGCCCCCTCGCATAAAAAATGATTGTACCTTCAAATCTATCCCGAGGCAGGGCGCTCCCTCAGGGCAGCCTCCCGACTCCATGCTCCCTCGACCTCATCCTCCATAATGTCTTTCTCCCCCTTCGTCCGCAACCTATAGAATAGCTTTGCCTTGTGTTAAATTATCATTTCCAGTGAGCAGCGCTGATTGTTCTCTAAGATATTGGAATCTAACTATAACTACTAACGAGCCAATATAACGGGTCATTTTCGTACAAAGCTGTAAGGTAATACTTACAGCTTTTAATAAAGTGACCCTTGAAAGTTAACGTCTGAGTGCGGGTCGCTGTCCCAGTAGGTAGTTTAGCAACTAGCTCTTTGATTTTTCGTCATCTGCAATAGAGATGACAGCGTGATATCATCGATTGGGCATTACCATGTCGAGCACTAGCACATTTACCTTAAACATTTGCTCGCCAGTGTGTGATCGCTAAATCTCTTGTAGGTTTGAGAAATTATTTTTCAAAATAACGAATAGGTAGTCATAATCAATATGTGTACTTAAAATTCATCTATACGTAAATGCAAGTAACGTAAAATTATTTGTTATTGAGGGCGTCTTGGATAGCACAGGAGTAGGGGAACGGATAGCCTCCCTTCAATTTATGTTTATTATTTGTTTTAATAGTGGCATAATAGCAATCTACATCTACATCTACACTAATATTATAAAGAGGAAAGATTTGTATTTTTGTATGTATGTAATGAATAAACTTAAAAACTACTGGACCGATTTCAAAAATTTTTTTACCGTTAGAAAGCTACATTATCACTGAGTAACATAGGCTATATTTATTACTATAAAAAATTAGAGATCCTCAGTAAATCTTACTAAAACCAACCCAAGGTGTAAAAAAATTAGCCATAAAATGTCTTTCATCGCATGCGCTGCAGAAAGTATTGATGATAGAACAAAAAAATGTTCTACAATATTATAGAACGTATCAATATCTACAAAAAACTTCGCGAGACCATATGACCAACTGATGTAGTTACGTTACTATTACTATTTTTTTACATTTTAAAAGATGATAGAAATGCCTATCAAAATCAGAGCATGTTATCCACACCTTTGTATTAATTCTTATCCAAATAAATTATTTCGTATTCAAGACTGGTTCAATACCTGTTGATTTCTTTTTGAATTATCGAAATCGGACATTTCGTTCAAAAAATATTACGAAACTAGCTTTTGCCCGCGACTCCGTCCGCGTGGAGTTAGTAATTTGGGCAGCTTATTTTTTTTATCCAATTTGCTTTTTCATCAATTATGGCTCTCCTTAGTTCCTCGATATAAAAAAAAATTATCCCCCCCGCACCCCCCCTCACCCGCGTTCACATTCACCACCGTACCTACTCCCAAGTCACTACTTCTAAAAACTGTTCTATAAATTCTTAAAATAGACGTATCTTTCTTATCTGTGAACCGATTCAAATGAAACAACACTAAATGTTAATCCAAGAAAATACCAACATATCAGTGAAAACCGCATCCTTCTAGGTTAAGCCGTTTCTGAGATTAGTGCGCACAAACGCACAGACAAACAGACAATAATTCTAAAAAACATTGTTTTGGGTTCTACTGCGCTAGTAAATAGCCTTAGTGACAGTTTTTCTCAAATATCTTCAATGTACAGACACAGACTTGTTACAGATTTATTATATGTATAGATTAAAAATGTCAATATAAATAAATGCCTTAAGTTTTTTATTTTGGAAATTTGGACAAACTAGCGACCCGCCCCGGCTTCGCTCGGGTGCAATTATGCATGTGTTATACATTATAAACCTTCCTCTTGAATCACTCTATCTATTAAAAAAACCGCATCAAAATCCGTTGCGTAGTTTTAAAGATCTAAGCATACATAGGGACAGACAGACAGACATCGGGAAGCGACTATGTAGTGATTGAGTCATGTTCGTTATAATTAGCATACTTATATATAAGTTTAATTATCTTTATTTATCCCAAAATGTTTATAAAGATAATAGATTAGTGTTGATGAAATAAACATTCCAAATAAAATACAGATCATTTCGGTGGGACCTGCCTGCCAATTAAAAAAAACCGGCCAAGTGCGAGTCGGACTCGCGCACGAAGGGTTCCGTACAATTATCTATAAAAATCACGTTTGTTGTATGGGAGCCCCCTTAAATTTTTTTTAATTTTAATTTAATGAAAAAGCCACTAGAGAATTATAAGAGTAGATTATTATAGCTAGACCGTTTAAATGTGTCTTCGCCCGCGCGGTACAGGGGCTGGGGGGTATGATTAGAAAGGGGCCGAGAGAGGTGCGTTTCATAAAACAATTTCATAAAACTCGCGAGATCTACTACAGCCCACAGAGCCAGCAGTCTATCCGTACTAATTCCAAACTAATATTATAAATCCGAAAGTGTATCGGTCTGTCTGTCTGTCTGTCTGTCTGACTGTCTGTTACCTCTTCACGCTTAAGCCGCTGAACCGATTTAGATGAAATTTAGCATATTGATAGTTTGAGTCCCGGGAAAGGACATAGAATAGTTTTAATCCCGGAAGTCACCCTTTAAGGAGGTGAAAAGGGGGGTGAAACTTTGTATGGAGAATCAGTAACCACAACCGATTTAGACGAAATTTGGTAAGCTTCCACGCATCCTTGATTACTTGCATGCTTGCTTGCTTCCATGCCTGCTTGCATGTCTGCTTCCATGCCTGTTAGCATGCCTGCCTGCATGCTCGCTTACATGCCTGCTTGGATGCTCGCTTGCATGCTTGCTTGCATGCTTACTTGCATGCTTGCTTGGATGTTTGCTCGCATGCTCGCTAGAATCCTGCTTGGATTCTCACTAGCATGCTTGCTTTCATGCTTTCTTACAAGCTTGCTTGCTTGCATGCTGCTTGCACGCTTGCTTGCATGCTTGCTTGCATGATTGTTTGCGTGCTTGCTTGCGTGCTTGCTTGCATGCATGCTTGCTTGCATGCTTGCTTGCATGCTTGCCTGCATGCTAGCTTGGATGCTTGCTTTCATGCTTTCTTGCATGCTTGCTTGCATGATTGTTTGCGTGATTGTTTGCGTGCTTGCTTGCGTGCTTGCTTGCGTGCTTGCTTGCGTGCTTGCTTGCTTGATTGCGTGCTTGCTTGCATGCTCGCTAGAATCCTGCTTGGATTCTCGCTTACATGCTTTCTTGCATGCTTGAATGCTTCCTTGCATGCTTTTTTGCAAGCTTGCATGCTTGCTTGCATGCTGCTTGCATGCTTGCGTGCAAGCTTGCTACAGGCTTGCTTGCATAATTGCTTGCTTCTCTGAAATATTTATGGTTCACGCGAGCAAAGCCGCGGGTAAAAGCTATATTAGATAAAGTGATTCAAGAGGAAGGTTTATATGTATAATACATGCATAATAAACTAACGAAGGAGCTTGATATTGACGTGTTTAATGTAACACTGACACCTTGAGACGTACTTTGGTGAATCGATTTTTTGAGAGCGTGCATTGAGCGTTGTACCTTACTGTAGATTAAGTTTGTTAGGTTAGGGACTTGATTATTTTTTCTCCTCCGATAAAATAGTGCTGAATTATTTGTCACTAAGTAGTTATTTTCTCTTTTTTTCTTTTTTGTGTGTCCGAAGGGACTGTGTGGGCATACTGCCTTATTGTTACACTGTAATTGTCGGCGAGAACCTGTAATTGGCTTGCTGTATTTACTGTAATGTTTAAGATTACTGTTGGTTCTCCATAAATAAATAAATAAATAAATAATATAGTTGTACCCGTGCGAAGCCGGGGCAGGTCGCTAGTATAATATATTCTGTAAAAAATAAGTATTTAGTTAATACCATTATAAAAGCTGAAAGAAAAAACCGGCCAAGTGCGAGTCGGAAACGCGCACCGAGGGTTCCGTACAAATTTTTTGTTATGTCAAAATATATAAAATGTACGCCGTGTGGGTTATTGTTTGGTGGTTATTCGGGACCCCCCTTAATGTTTCATTTAATTATATTTTTATTATTTGTTGTTGTAGCGGCCACAGTAATACATAATCGGTGTAAATTTTAACTACCTAGTTAATGTCATTATAAAAACAAAGACGCTGAAAAAAACACATTTCTTGTATGATGACAATGACAATGACAACCGCTTTTAATTTTTAACTTTATTTTATTTTTAGTACTTACCCATTTATTGTTATAGCGGCAACAGAACGATGGCCCACACGAATAAACATGTAATCGTAAAGCGACAACTTTACAGGAAAAATAAAATCAACTTTAACAAAGATAACTGACAGTTCTGGCAGCCGTTATAATAATATATGTGCTAATAATATAAATATCAAAATTACCTACAAAACTGTGTAAATAATATTTGACCCTTATTTTTAACCATTTTCCCGTAAATAGTGAAAAACCTCTTTATTTTTTTATTCTAATCATAAATCATCAGGTAATTTTGTGTTATGGCTGGCTCATTGCACCGTTATTCGTGTTAAAAAGTGTAATTTTATTGCTTTTAGCGCAATGTACATTAACGTCTATTTTTGTATTTTATTTGATTTCGCATTCGGCGTTTGCAATTTTGTTCGTGTTAATTTATTGAAATGATTTTTATTCTATGACTCAAACGTTAATGAGTAGTAGGTATGTGAAAGCTAGTATAACTAAAATTTGGCTGACAAGATTGAAGGCGATCAAAGGTGTAATGCTAGCTAGCTTACACGAATTTTGCTAACAAAGTTTAATACGAATAAACGTGCAAAGTAATATTACTAACATTGAAATGAAAAAAAGTCAATGTAGAAAACCATTGCACGTTTATTCGTGTACAGTATCAAAATTGTTAAAACGGCAACACTCTTGGAATCTTATTCGTGTTAAAATTAACACGGAGACTATTCTCCTACCTATGTAGGTAATATTAATAAAATATTAATATTAATTAATATGGAAAATGACCAACGAATAAAAATTAAATACATATCGGATTGGCTTAAAAAAAATTTACAACGTGCCTTAGGGTATATAAAAGCATAAGAAGCAAAAAAAAAATTTTGAGTGGGCCTTTGCACGTTTATTTGTCTGGGCCATCGAGAAATACATCATCTGTGAAAATTTCAACTGTCTAGCTATCACTGTTCATGAGATACCTACAGCCTGGTGACAGACAGACAGACTGACAGTGGAGTCTTAGTAATAGGGTCCCGTTTTACCCTTTGGTACTGAACCCTAAAAACAAGTTTTTTGTAGTATGAACTCCTTCAATTAAGATAATCTATTATTTTTAGTATTTTTTGTTGTAGCGAGTTGTAGTAGTGAGTCCAAGTATGCCGTTCCAGACATAGTCCTGCGACCTGTGTCAGACGGACAGATAGTGGAGTCTAACAGGGTCCCGCTGCATCCCGCTCCATCATGAGATCAGCTCCATATCATAATAATATTGCATTGTCATCTGATTTACACACGCATGCAAAATTTCAGCTCAATCGGAAATCGGGAAGTAAGTCAAATTTAGCTTGCAATGGACACATACATTGCAAGTTAAGAAAAACCTTGTAAAATTACCAATATTTAGAAGATATCTGTTGAAAAAAAATAGTACAATGTTCCTTCCACTAATTCTGAATTTCTGACCGTAAAACCTACGTCAGACTCACAACGCTGTGCGCGACTGGAAAAATTATTTACAGAACTACAATTAAACTACCTCCTCTGTATTTAAACAATAACTTGTAAATTCTAAAATTATAGCGTATGTTTACTTTTCTGTTCAGCTCTATACAGTTGCATCAGCTGAATCAACTTTATATATTTTGTCACATGTAGATACGCACTTTAGACGGTAATAAAAAATGTAACAAGTAAATACGTGACGTAAAAACGTATGCACAAGCAAAAAATATAACCGAGATATTGATACAATGAAAATTCAGTTGTACAAACATTTCAACTTCGCAATTGAACTTGTACAAAATATTTGGTTTTTATGTGAATATTGTAAGCTTCGGTTTCGGGATTCTTGGTTTTTTTTTTGTTTCGGAAGAGTATTTAGGACGCATTAAGCAAAAAACAAATAGCATTTCCTAACGTAAGCTCTAAGTATTATAACGTAAAGATTAACCATTTTCATAACTCTCCTACATAGAGTGTGATAACCACGACCAATATTTTATTTATAATGGACATGTAAACAAACGCGCACCTAAAATTATGTGGGTTATATGAGTCCGGTCATGCTAGTTGTGTAATGTATAAAAAAGAACATCGCAGGTCTAAATACTTAATGTTTAACAAAGCACACGTGGCCGTTTTCGCTCGAAGTCGCACCACCCGGAAGCAAAAAACCAGTGGCAAAAAGTGAGAGTGGCCCTAAAAGCATATTCCACTAAAATAATTTATTATTAAACCCTGAAACGAAGTGAGACTGATTGTTTCGCGGGACGTTTCTTTTGGTCAATTCGCCATGTTTTGCGAACTCCGCTGGGCTTTTGTTGACGCATAATTGTAGCGTCAGGCAAATTTTACGACTTGTAAAACATTTACAGCGACTTGATGTTTTCTTCACAGGTTGCTTAAACTATAGGAAATGGTACCTCGCTACAAGTCTAGCGATATGGTCTGCTACAACTAGATAACTATATTACATACATGTATAGTCGACCAAGTAAGTGCTTTATCATTATTAATGACAATTTCTAAATCAGAATAAAAACAATAAGGCTGATTGTCACCGTGACTTGTGAGTGAAAATAGCCTTTGATGTTTTAAGCTGTACAGTTGACATTGAACCTTAGGGTGGTAAAGGAATTTCTTGGCCGACTATACCTACATAGCATATAGTGAAGGGTGGGTGGGTACCTACTTATAATACCTATTGTACAGAAAAATATTAAGTTTAAATTTTTTAGGATTCGCATGTTCAGAGGCTCGACATACATACATATATACATAATACATAACACATTTAAACATAACATAACACATAACATTAACACACAACACACACAAACACACAACATAACACATTAACAACACACATAAAATACAAACACAACACAACATTTTTTTAAAACATTTTTTTTTAACATTTCATTTTTACATAGTACATTTTAAGTAAATTTATTTAATACTTGACAAAAATATAAATAGGTTACTTACCTGTCTGTTAGCGCTTAGGTACTGCCCAAATTTATGTAAAAAAAAATAATGTGTTTAATTTATGTAGGTATGTTTCCAATCATCCTATCCCGGGGGGAGCTAACTATTAGCTATGAAAGTGAGTTTTTAAATGATTTTGTGTTTAAAAGGTTATGTGCGCATTCAGAGCAGAATACCATAAATCAGGAGCCGGTCGTGGCGCTGGCGCTGCCCGCTGCCCGCCGACGCTCGCTGCTCGCTACCCACTGCCACTAACACTGCTTGCTACCCTTTACAATAGGTTCAGTAAATTACTCCCTACATACAAAACAAACCAAATTTAATTATTTATTATTACTATTATTAGATTAACTAGGTAGGTATGATTGAAGAAATAATCAAACTTTTGAATATAATAATAATGCATTTTTAATTTTTTCCTCTAACTCCTAAATCAACTTCAGGCATATGCGCTGGGGGGATTGAGATTAATACTTTATTTTCAAAACGAAACTAAAAGATAGTTTTATTTTAACTCGATCATACAATACATTTGACCCTTGACAAAAATAAACTTTTTAAATAGAATTGTTGGTTTCATACACAATATTTACAGATTGGAGCGGCAATACCAAAACATGTTTTTTTAAGAATAATTAATTATACAAATTAAGACGTAGAGTAGGTAGAGGTACCTAAGTAATTAGAAACGGTACCAAAAAGTGAAAAAAAAAAAACGGGTCGGTAGAACGCATAAGCGAGGCGCGGCGCATGCGCACGTCGGCGGCACGCCGCGCAGCTGCCGAGCTTCCTCTTCCGAAAATGAGAAAAAACCACTTGGATGTAACCCGCACAACCGACGCTGTCATCGCGGAAATCCCGACTACCTAGGTATCATTTTACAGTAAACAAAGTTTATTTAAGTCTACGACTTTAACTGTACCAAATACAAGTTTGGTATGAAGCATCTTTTTGTATTTATTTTTTCAACTTCATTTTTTATTACTTTTGTACCAAATAGTCTCTCTCTCACTCTCAACTCTTTCTTCAATGCTTTTAAAATTGAGTAATGGGTAAAATCGAAATACCTTATTAGATATTTATAAAAAAAAAACATAAAGCAGTAGGTAAGGCAAACCTTGGGTAATTGGTGATACGAGGTAATTCGGTGATAGTTCCCTTCTTCTAGCTCTATCTGCCAGGAAAATGTAAGAATATCTATGAATTTGAAACCAAAAAATCAAGGTTTAAAATCATGGTTTGAAATTTATAGATATTCTTACATTTTCCTGGTAGATAGAGCCCTAGCTCTCCTAAGAAGGGCACTATCACCGAATTACCTCGTATCACAATTACCCAAGGTTTGCCCTAGTTAATGCATGAAAATGAAGCTAAAATTTAACTCACGAAATTGTTGCTATATTCAAGCATTTTACGTCAAGTTGTGACAGTGTTTAGGAACGTGGCATCTCATTTAGTTTATATTGTTTATGTCGCAGGTGTTCAAAGTTTGTTATATTGAACATCAACAATATACTTAGCGAGTTTTACAGATCAGTGCGTTGGCTTGAAATATCTATGCAATACTCGACAATAGCTGAATGAGTATTTTTTTGAAGGTTAGACGGTATCTAGTTTTAAAGGGTAAAAACGGGAACCTATTACTTACTGAGACTCCGCTATCCGTCCGTCCGTCTATCTGTCTGTCCGTCTGTCACCAGGCTGGTATCTCATGAACCGTGATAGCTAAAAAGTTGAAATTTTCACAGATGATGTATTTCGGTTGCCGCTATAACAACAAATATTAAAAAACAGAATTAAATAAATATTTTAGGAGGCTCCCATACAAACAAAAGTGTTTTTTTTGCTCGTTTTTGCTCTATATAGATAACGGTAACAGGTAGACGCTTGAAATATTCACAGAATATTTAGTTATTGTATTCAATTTAAAAATAAATAATAAAATTAAAATAAAACAAATATTTAAGGGGGCTATACAAAAAACGTGTTTTTTTTGCCGGTTTTTTAGGTAATGAATGGTACGGAACCCTCCGTGCGCGAGTCTGACTCGCACTTGGCCAGTTTTTCTTAGTTTATTGCAGTGTTTAGATATTTTTTTAAGGAAATAGCTGCTTGCGTTTAGCCGAGTTTAGACTTGCATAGAAAAAAGTTGCATTACCTACATTGCGAGGAAGCAAAACGAACGCGTTCGAGTGGTCAACCGAGTGCCGCATGCAATGTAATTACATTAATGCAACTTGCACGTTTTTTCTTGCAGGTATATATAAACTGGGCTTTTGGCTAACTTGTGAGCTTGTTGAATTTATTGGCAGATTGTAACCTTTTTGCAAGAATATCTTTATATCTGAGTACTAGGTACTTATCTACATCCATTTTACAACCTTTACTTATATAATACTAGCTGTTGCCCGCGACTCCGTCCGCGAAGATTAGAGGTATAAAAAATAGTCTACGACCTATTCTCAGACCAACCAAATACAGTAAAAGAAATTCATAAAAATTGGTCGAGCCGTCTCGGAGGAGTTCGGTAACAAACACCGTAACACGAGATTTTTATATATTAGAGATTTGATTTGTACCTAATGTTTGTTTACAAACACCTACTAGGTAATTTATTAGAACTGCAATAAGTGGATTTTTGGATGTTGCCGTTGCCGGATTTTTGTTTTATTCAATGAAAGAAATGAAGAAGCTTTACTGCGCGGACGAAGTCGCGGGCACCAGCTAGTCTAACGTAAACCAATAAAGATGCCACCATTAGTTAACTCATAAATGCAAGGTGGGTGAATTGGTGTTCTTAGACTTAATCTAACACAACATACACGACAATCTAATAAAATTCGTGTTCATGAAAGACAAAAAAAAACACATAAAGGGGACAAAAGTTAAGCCACCATGAAACTAAACCTAACGATTTATTAAATCTAAGAGGGAAGCCTTAAATTTAAACAAGTACTTAGATGTTAAATATTATATCAATTTCAAAAAAGGAAGTATTGCAACTATGGCAGTGTCTACCAATAAAAGAATTAGCTGCGTAATTGGTTCGGGCAAAGGGGACACGAAATAAAATAAATAAATATTAAACCGAGGAATCATCATCATTCCAGCCATACGTCCCACTGTTGGGTACGGGCCTCCTCTCCGAATGAAAGGGCTTGGGTCGTAGTTCCCACTTGGGCCCAGTGTGGATACGGAACTTCACACACACACACACCACTGAACTGAATCATTCACCGTAAAGCTCACAAATCTGAATTCTCCGCGGACGAATTCGCGGGCAAAAGCTAGTAATATTAAGATAAAATAATCAAGGCATACCTGTCACGCCAGTTATCCTGACAAAATCACGTGTTTTAACTATTGGAGAGTATTGTAACATATGCATATCTGTCCAGATACACTCCCAACTTCGTGTAAGTATAGGATATCTGATGCTACATTCCGTATAGGTACATAATAATAATATAATGAAACAAGATGATTGAAATGAAAACGGGTCGGATAGTTATTTAGTGCGAAGGTTATGTAAAAAAAATCCCGGTTAATATTAATTGCACTTGAGTTTTTAGGGTTCTATACGTAAAATTATGTGCCATGTCTGTTTATTTCTCCGTATGTCATAGTTATTATTCAGAAACTTTGAAGATGACATATATGTGAAATTTTTAAAATAGCTTTTACTTGAGCAGTATAGTTGTGTAGGTGGTTGTTAAATTTAGAGCCATATCATATTTACTGGCGATTCGATTTGCGAACGCTAGTAGCGGAGCGAACGCGCAGCGTGTTCGCCGCAAATGCGCAACCGAACGTATTCGCCGCGATGCGTAATGCTGGTACTTCACTTGGCGTATTTGACGAAATAGTTGCGTGTGCGAGAGAGGAGCACTATGCCGATTCTAGCGTAAAAGACGGAGATGGCAATAGCGCAACGCGAACACGCAACGCCAAGTGAAGTGCCACTAAATATATCGTTTACGTCGAGAGCGCGCAGCGTATTCGCCACGTCTATAGGGCTGGGACGCCATGATGTACAAAATCTAAAGTGGGTAAAATAGAATTAGCTGACGTGCGTACATCATGGCGTCTCAGCCATAATATAGACGCGACGAACTAGTTGCGCGCTTGCGACGGAAACGTTACGCATTCGCGGAGAATCCGTTGCGCGTTCGCTACGCTTCTAATACGTTCGCAAATCGCCAGTGTGATATGGTGCTTAGAAAACGAAAATAAATTAAGGGTGTGGCTCTACACATTTTTTGGATTAATTAAATACCTATTTGAAGAGCTAAAAAAAAAACAATATGGAAAAAATCAGGGTAAAAGTATTTAATGAGGACTTTAAACGAAAGTTCGTTTGTGAAAGCAGGTCTTATAAGTTTTTGCGATGTCCTCAAAAAACTGTTCTTCGTACGCAAATGTGGTATTTTGTGTTATAGACTTAGAAGTATTTGTTATTATTATTTTAACTTCATCAAAACTAGCCTTCATTATGCATGGTCCGACACACACCAGGGCCCAATTGCATAACAAAGTACAACTTATATTACAAGCGGAACTCCCTTTCTAGTTAATATAACAGAAGCGAGAGTTCCGCTTGTAATATGCAATGCAGTTGGGTCCAGGGCGGGTTTTTTGTATAAAAATACAAGCCTTCCCCCGCAGACTTCGCTCGCTTGAATCATTCATTATGTCTGGCAGTTGGATTGAAATTCCGGGATTTACTAAGTGCCTGCGTGTTATTCTCTAGATCCAGCTAAATTACCACAATCGCACACGTACGCATACCTATATACACTCACAAGCTCGAATCTATAATATTAGTAGGATTTATAGACTTAACAGTCTAGTTAAACTAAGTAAATGCTTATAGGCAAGACTGCGAACAAACGAACCGGGCGCGGCGGAGGCGGTTGTCGAACCGCCGCTTTTTATCCGCCGCGTCTCTGAATCACGTAGGGTGCGCTGTGATGTTATTGTGATATTCATCTCTTCCACTTTTTTAATAGTTTTTTATTGATGAGTGGCGTGTGACCTGACTGATTAGTCGTGTTAACACGTGTTCTTCATTTTTTGTACTCAGTCGGGATTTTAGGGGAGAGCGTGAATACTTGTTTATAGAGGTCTACAGTTACTTATATGGAAGCAAGGTGAAATGGTTTCCGATATACAGTATTCGATCGTACGCAAAACAGATCGATATAATTTTAACTAGCTGGGTAAGGCCGCGGATTTTGACCAATTGTGACATAGAAGTAACATAAAAAAAATACGTTACGTTACTATAAAACATAACGTAAGTTCATATAAAGCTTAGATCATACTGACACAATTTTTTTCAATAACGAAACTAAAACTAAAAAGACAAGTAGTAAAGAAAAATAAAGTTTTTTTAACAAAAAACAGTGTACTTTTACAATTACTTAAATTAATTCTATCATTATTATGTAAAATTAAATGTATTTTTTGTATTATTCGATTTTTTACATTTTATTGGAGAATAATTATAAACGTATTCAGTGTCAAAATTATCCGCCTACCCTATTTTTTTATTTACCTATTAAAAAAGCGTTAATTGAAACACATTTTTACAGTAATAAAAAAATAGGGTGAGTGGATTATTTTCCCGATGAGTGTATAATCGTAACAATAGAACTATGTTCATGAACTGAACGCAATAGGTATTGCACAGTTAATAAGTTTAGCAACCTGATGAACGGTGATGGAATTAAGTATCTGATCTCTCTGATCTTTTATGTCTGATCTTTAAGTTTGACGGAAGACCGAGGAAATTGGAAGAAGAAAACATGTGCCAGCACTGCCAACCGCATTTTTGTAGGATTAAGGGCAGCGCAAGAAGAAGAGATCATTAACTTCGAAACTACGGCACTTAAATTAATTTTACGCACAAGTAGTTGCAGAAAGTTTTATGTTCTTTAACTAATTTTAAATTAACGTACTTTGTCTTTTATGCTGCCTCAATTGTTTTGGGCCGATTTCTGTACCTCCTGTACGCATTGTCCTGCAAATTTATTTATCTTATTGAAAATACCCACCTAATTGTGATTTTTCGTACAAAAATCTAAAAAAAATCATTTCCGTTAGGTTTTTCCTGTGTGCACTTCCCTTTACTACATGTTTTCGTTACGTTTTATAAAAAATACGTTACATTTTATAAAAACGTAACGTAATCGTAACGAAAGTGTAACGTATTTTTCATAAAATATTTGTTTTCATGGTGAAATTAAGACAATTTAAATACAATAATACATGTCACCTACCTAAAAAACACTACTCTATCATATAAAAAAACATCCGGTTAAAAATAAACACTACTGTAAATCTCATAGCCACTTTTTTAGTTTTTTTGCAAATTTTTTGCAGCGTCTACTTCGACTGCGATTTATCATCAGACTAGCGAGATATCTGTTACTCACTGGTGTTGCCGTACTAAAACATGAGTTGCCGGTATACGAAAACCAATTTCTACCCAAATTGGTTTTAGAACTAGCGTTATAAAGCGTCACATAAGTATTCTTAACGTAAACGTGGAATTCATATGTGATAAAAGAAACAAAGAAAACAATAAATTATTTCATTATAATAATTCCGTAACCGCTTGAACTATGGTTGTAATGTCATATAATTTTGTTTTAAAATCATAAGAAGTTAAATATTATGAAAAAAAATGGTTTTAATAACTCGGTGTCGAAAAAATGAGACGACTTTCGTTACGTTTTAGACATAAATATATATTTATAAATTTTTTGAAGAAGTTTAAATCAATTATTGCAATTGCGACCTTGACCGTTTTAGTTGCTTTATATACTAAAATTGTTTTCAAACCTCTAGGTGTCACCAGTAATTTATAACAAGCTAGGTAAATTTGAAACGGCCGAATTGGTCAAAATCCGCGGCCTTACCCAGCTGTTGCCCGCGACTCCGTCTGTCAAGAGTGTTTATCAATATCCCGGGGGAACTATGTAATTTACTGGGATAAAAAGTATGCTATATGTTAATCCAGGTTAGAAGCTATCTGTTTGCCATCAGAATGCATTAAACCGTTTTAGCGTGAAGGAGTAACAAACATCCATACATCTCTATCCATACAAACTTTCGCATTTATATTATTAGTAAGGTTAGATATTTTATTTATATGAACCCGGTATCTGGCTTACCACCCATCGTTTGCCATGTTTTATGTGATATAATAATACTGTCATCAGAACTTACATACGTACGTATTTATTTATTAATTATATTCTACTGATAAAATAATAATCAATAATCCTCAAAAACCATTCACCAAATAAATGTGAAAAAACTAATCAATGACAATATATACCTACATATACAAAAAACTTTAACGATTCGCCCTGGGGTTAATTGTACAGTTGTCTGTACAAAATGTATTTAACCTTTGTAAGGCCTTTTCACAATTTATAATTTATGTGATCTCAATAAGCTTTGTAATTGGAGTTATTATTTCGGGTCAGCTGCCCTAAGATGCCGCGGCCCTTTGTCCGACGCGGTGGGGTCAAAATGGTCGGGGGTCAGCGATTTATTGCATTTTCAGCAAACTTACATCCGTGACATAGTCGTTAAGCCGCGCGAGTGTTGCTGCTGCCCTTACGGGCTTACGCCAGTATTTGGCCACTATTTGTCAAACTTACACTTGAGCGTGAGTTCTTTAGATAGGCAGCATACATAATTTTCTCCATATCAGTAGATAATCTAGGTATGATATGGTATGACGTATCAGAAACTTATACATTTTTATTTGTGGCAATAACTAAAGAAAGCAAGAGTAGGTTAGTTTACCTACAGGTTAGCTAACATGGCGAGTGGCTTTCCCAAATAAGCGAAACTCTTAAAGTAGGTACGCAGAATTAGAGCCTACTCGAAGAATATAGCCAGTATATACCTAAATATTTGTCTGACATATTTTATATTTATGCCATGTCATCAACATAACATCAAAAATAGTTTAATCACAACTATTGGAAAAAACTAGAACCTAAAAATCTGTATATTGTAAAAAATATATAGCTAAGTATTTGAATAGTCCAGATTCCAGTAACCGTTAACCTCTACTCCCGTGAAGCGTGCGACCTCTGGACCGTTATGCAATTTATATTCCGGCAAAAAAGGATCTATTGACCCGTAACCTAAACATCTTTCCCGTCTTTTCACATTCCAATATAAAATAATCCGTCCCAACTCAACTCTTAGCTCCCAACATAAATCTACGTTCGAACATAAGAAGTTCGACATTTAAAAATGTGTCAAAATCGAAAGCAACGGTCACTGCACAATGGCGGGCGCATTTACGGATACATTTTATTTTATTTTCGCCAAAAATGTAACAATGTTCAATTGTTATCAGGGAAAAAGGGTAGGTTTTAGTAATCTTCTTAATGGCGTGTGTGAAAAGATTATAAATTAAGTTTCTGCAACAAATAAAAGTGACCCCTGGCTATTGTCCGGGTGTCAATATGTGTGACCGGCTATTGTCCGTGACCCCAGCAAGCTTAGCGCCAAATTGCGAGCGCTTCGGTTCACAGTCGTGATCGCCTAAATGTACTAAGGATTTCATTTATTTTCTATGTACGTATCCGATTTGCTAAATTATATACATATTATGTTATCTATTAGATGTTGCTCACACTTTCGTAAGTAAATACTTCGTTTCGTAAGGACTTCTACATTTTCGCGGGATAAAAAAGGATACACCTATTAATCAGGGAAACTGCAACTTACTATTAAGTATTTTTCCACACAAATATTAGTACGATCGGCCCAAGCGCCAGCTTACCAGTTTCAAAACAAATTTGCTTGCAGCCGTTGAAGTTCATTGGTATGGATTGGTATGAACAGATGTCTAGCCACTGCACGCAAACTGGGCCTTTAAAGTGTTAAGCTGGCGTCTGGGCCGATTGTACATTGTGCATCAAAGGCCGTAAGAAGGGGATTACTAACGAGAGTCTAGTCAGATTCCGCCAACATGTAAAAAAATATTTACTAAAATTATTGCAAAACAATTTGATATAAATTTAAAACATAAAAAAATCAGAAAACAAGTTCTTATTTTTTACATGGTCTATTTCTTATCAGAATTAATTTGTTGTCGACTTTTTATTAAAATACCAAATATAAACTAGGTAAGTAGTTTTTTAAAAAAGTTTCTTTCTCTTAATTTTATTTTTGAATTTTTAGAGGCCACCTTCCCGTTCCATCATTAGACCCTGGTTACCATCTACTGTAATTGTCAAGACGAATGAAACGAGCCCAAACTCGATGTGGTTGTGTCACTTTATTATGAATGAATGAATGAATGAATGAAAGAAGTTTATTTCACACACAAAACAAAACATAAAATTACAAAAGAAAGAAGAAAAAAAACATTAAAATGTGTGTGAAAAAGGTCCCGGTATCGTAGTACATAGTTATATCACTGCTCCTACCACCTTACTGTGACATCAATACAATAAACTGGTATACTTTGTTTGTTTGTTTGTTTAATATGTTATGATATGAGCACGATTTTTTTATAGTATATGCATTTTACCTACATAATTATATCACTAGAGAAGTCTAGTATTATCTTATCTTGCTCGTAATATAATTATATTCGTAGTAAAATAATTGTAAACATCTCTCATAAAACGGTACAGTTCTACGAGTTTATTACGCTACCCTAAGTTTATATCTGTATACATGTCATGGCTTCGACCATAACTGTTACTGCGACATTACTATAGCCTGGTTGCAGTCGTTGTTATAGACCTCTTCAAAGTAAAGCCTAAATCAATCAATAATTTTACTGAATCTCATTTAATAGTCTTGTATAGTCGGTGCCCTAACATGAGTATCCACTTTTCTATGCAACTAGAATGAAAAAGTGGATACTTACATAGGTTAGTGACGCGATAGTATGTGTGTTCTAACGTCTAGGTAAGTAGGTGTCAATCTCTAAAAGTATTTATTTTTCAATCACTTCAGTATCTATTCTAGTTTGATACTTTTCAATATTTGGCCTTGAACTAGAAAGTCGTGGAAAAGCAATAAAATGCACTCAGCAATACACATTAAAATGGCTAAAGTTGCATTGTTATCTTGACCCTCTTGCAAAAATAATGGTTGGGGCAGATAAATTAAAAATGCCTCAAAAATACCCCTTGACGGCTGTCGATTTATAGCTCGGCATATTCTATTCGTGCGTTAGTTTCAAATCTCAAATGGTGAGGGGCGGGATCTGTCACCAATTCGTTCTTATGTCTATACCCACTATGTTATGTCTGTAGGTACCTACGTAGTTTTATCAAAAATGCTCACGAAAATAATTATTTAATAAAACCGCATATACTTACTTGGTACATGTCTGATATATACCTGCGTAAGATTGATGAGTTTTTTACCCTCTGGTTCCATTTTTAGGGTTCCATTCCATACCTCAAAAGGAAAAAACGGAATCCTTTTAGGATCACTTTCTTGTCCGTCCGTCCGTCCGTCTGTCAAGAACTTTTATCTCGGAAACGCGTAGTGTAGAGGCATCGAGTTAAAATTAAAACCATACCTATAGGTACTTATGTGACGTGTTAAGCTGTGAAAAAATCAAACTTCTGAATTAAGGTAAAAGGAAGATACGGCCGTTTGAGCCGCAAAAAACGTGTACATAAGTATTTCGAGACTCTCAAGGGAATCTAAATTTATAATGTATTTTCTGTTGATCTAGAACTGTGAAATTTGGCAATTAATACTACAAGCATAGGAAAAAAAATGAAAACTACATTACTTAGTAATTTTGTAAGTGGGTCCCGTATTACCAATGCAAAATGATCTCACTTTCGGACATTTTACTTTTATGTAGGGCTTTGCTAACACTGGATTACATAATAGATACGGCTGTTTACGTCGTATATTTTGACATACCTACAAATTTGTACTGAACCCTCGGTGCGCGAGTCCGACTCGCACTTGGCCGGTTTTTTAATATGCAAGCGTTGGTTCACAGCTTAGCCATCATGCCGTCTACGACGGGAAGGACTATACACCTAAACCAATTCTAATAAACATAAAAAAATTTGAATGTTCGGCAGCTAAAGCTATTCTTTGTGCCAAAATGTTTTTTATACATTGCTTTGTAACTTTAAAAAGGACAAGGCGATTAGGAATGTCCATTTTGTCGTATTTTTTCGCCCTCTGTTAGAGGTGGTAAATGCCACAAGTGATGGATGAGTCGAAGTCGCACCTGCACGTTTTTGACTTGCGATAGCTAAGTGAAATACGTGAGATTTCAGTAACCATTCACTTTATTAAATTATATACACTGATAAAAAACCGGCCAAGTGCGAGTCGGACTCGCGCACGAAGAGTTCCGTACCATTATTTATAAAAACGGCAAAAAAAAATCACGTTTGTTGTATGGGAGCCCCCCTTAAATATTTGTTTATATTAATTAAATAATTTATTTTTTAAGTTAATATATAACTAAATATTCTGTGAATATTTCAAGCGTCTACCTGTTGCCGTTATCAATATCGAGCAAAAACGAGAAAAAAAATCACGTTTGTTTTATGGGAGCCCCCTTAAATATTTATTTTAGTCCTGTGGTCTTCAATTGAATACTTATAATCACTAGAAGGTAGGTAGGTATTTTAGACTATTATTTAAATATCGATTTTAAAATTTAAGAGTAATTTATGTTAAGGGGTTCTAATACAAGGAACAGTCGGTCTAGCCATCCGTCCGACTGATGCATATTATAATACATATATTATTATCTATTTTTCATTTCATTAATTGACTTGTTATGATATGAATAAGGGCTTTTTTCGAGCAAATACAAGAAAATAACAAAAGATTTGATCGAAATCTGCGTCGCGATACATACACAAGTGTGGTTCTGTTTCAACGCATCATGAATAAAACATGGCCGTTTGACAGGGGGCGCCGGACGCCGGGAGCGCGGGGGCAGTATGGTACCCAACCCTTTCCCTCGGTTACGCCGACCGAAGATTTAATAAATGTGTTCCACTCGCCCCCACGTCCCCTAAGTTTTTTGTGATACTTCACTAGCAAAGGGATTAGAACTATGGGGACATTTCGAAAACGATAAGTATTGATTATTATTTACTTGGTTAGCTAGGTCTCGATGAATTCGCGTTTTGTCCTTAGTAGTACATACCCGTAGGTTATTGTAGAGTAAATTAGCAAGCATAGTTGTAGAGATGTCTGTTATAGTTACGTATTATCAAACCGCGATTACTTTAACATTGAGATAATTTATTGAATCAGGCGTTACCTTGCGGAAGTCCATATCAATGATTTGAAACAATACTTTGCTCACCCACGACCTTATGATTTTTTTTTTATGTTAGAGAGGCCAGACAAACGAACTAGTGGGTCACCTGATGTTAAATGAACACCACTGTCCATAGACACTCGCAGCGCTTTACGCGATACCAGTGCGTTGTCGGCCCTGCAGAAAATTGTACACTCGCCACTTAAAGGCACCCAGGTCGTAACTCGATGAGAAGACCCCAGCGGGAAGCTCGTTCCAGATTTTGCAAGTTCGTGGCAAAAAAGACCGCTTAAAACGCACCGTCGAAGACTGCCGTTCATCAACATGATGACGATGAAATGAACGCTTACGTCGGGTGGATCTGTAATGGAACCCCGCAGCAGGAATAAGGTCAAAGAGTTCCTCAGAGCATTCCCCGTTGTAGATCTTATAGAACACGCAAAGGGAGCTAACGTCTCTGCGGAGTTTATCGGAGAGTGTGGGGTTGCCGACGACTCGGGACGCCCTGCGCTGTATGTGATCAAGTGAAAGCAGCTGATATTGGGGTGCGCCAGCCCAGAGATGAGAGCAATACTCTATCCTCGGTCGAACCTGGGCTTTATATATCTGAAGCCGCTGCTTCGGAGTGAAGTACCGCTTAGAGCGGCCAAGCACGCCCAACATTCTAGCAGCCGACTTGGTTTTACCTTCCAGGTGATCGCGAAATTGGACAGTGCTCGAAATATCGACACCGAGGATCCCAACACTCTCCGAAGTGTTGAGGGGTGATCCTTAAAAGCATGGAACAGCGACAAACGGGATAGACGTTTATGCAAAAAACGTGACTTCATGCAGTTCCACCACCTCCACACTGTACGAACACACACAGATCACACAAACCCATCTATCACCACCACCACACTAAGAGCAACACAACCGTTCACCATTCCTCCTGATGTTAGACTCTTAACTCTCTCCTTCATCAACCGTACAGCTAAGGAGTGGAATTCCCTACCTGCCTCTGTGTTCCCTGAACACTACAATCTGGCCGTTTTCAAGTCTAGGGTAGTACTAGGCAAGCATACTCTATCGTAGATCTCATCTGCGCTTTCCATCAGGCGTGATTGTGGTCAAACGCAAGCCTACATTGTATAAAAAAACCGGCCAAGTGCGAGTCGGACTCGCGCACCGAGGGTTCCGTACAAATTTATATGTATCTATGAACATCCAGTCTTAGCAGACCCCTGCTCCTAAGCAAAATGTGCGCAGTGTGGGATCATTGTAGATTGGTTACTGATATAGACAGACAGACAAAAAAATTTATGCTTTTCGCAATTTTTACTTTATCTGTGCTATAAGACCTAGCTTCGTACCGAATTTCAAGATTGTGAGTTCACGAGAAGTACCCTGTAGGTTTTGATTCCCTTGCGAGTTTCGAAAATATGCGGAAATTTGCGTCATAAACGGCTGTATCTTTTGATTGCGTTGGCTTAGATGTTTGATTTTTTCACAGCTCCAAGGGACAGTAGACTTGAGTATTTGATATAAATTTCAGCTTGATACCTCCACGCGTTCCTGAGAAAAAGGGTCTTGACAGACAGACGGACGGACAACAAAGTGATCCTATAAGGGTTCCGTTTTTTTCCTTTTGAGGTACGGAACCCTAAAAAATAAGAAAGAGCACATAATATGTCGTTTTTGAATAAATATATGAAATTATATTGTCAATGGTGTAGAGTGTGCAGATTAATGGATTCATATTGTTCAAAACAAAAATGTATTTATGATATTTACAACGATTCGATAACATGGAAATCATGTGGAACATAATGAAAGGTTTGTTAAATACTTTGATATTTTTTTGTAAAATAAATGATAGCATTTATGAAGAATAGAGTTGTAATGTGTAGTAAGTGATTATAATGAAGCATACTTTGTAAATCTATTATCTATACGTAAAGTATGAAGGTATATATCATAGATTGACTTACAATTATATATATTAATTATAAATACTATTGTGCTGATGGTACTTAAAATCGGATTCTTATTTTGGTTTTATAATACTTCGGATCCTATTGCAACCCTTTATTGCAAGTCCTCCTATTCGAGGGAAGCTCGATAATAATGGTTCATTTTAACTCGCATCGTGTGAACTGGAGAATAAATCGATACTTTTGTATTATATCGATTTGAATTGAGTCATTCATCAATCTAAATGTTTGATAGTTAAGTGGTTTTTACTTTAGATACTGTTTACTATTTGATAATGAGAACAAATACGTATATACTAATCACTTGCACTAAAACGTGCAACAAAAAAAAGAAAGTCAGTCTTTCAAAGTCTAAAACTAAGTGTATAATGAAATGATTCAAACTATTTGTAAGTAAATGCTCAAATAGGTACCATAGGGTATTAAATGATCGCCAAATCAACCAAATGATCACAAGAAAATGGGCTTTGAGAACTTGGGATCCTATTTTGACAGGGATTAGACTACTTAAAACTCAGTCTCATACGTGTAATAGATGTTACTGTTTTGGCTAAAGAAACACATAGTTATTCGACGGTCCCTTTAAATTAAAACGCGGTTAAAGGTTTGACGGTCATTTATGTATTACTAGCTGACCCCGCAAACGTTATTTTGCCAATCACCTAGGGGTATGAAAAATAGCTTACGACCTACATATTCTCAGACCTACCAAAATACAGACAAAAAAGTCTCATAAAAATCGGTCGTGCAATTTCGAAGGAGTTCGATAACAAACACCGTGACACGAGATTTTTATATATTAGACTAGCTGTTGCCGGCGACTCCGTCTGCGAAGAATAGGGGTATAAAAATAGCCTACGACTTATTCTCAGAACCCGAATGTAGAGAGAAAATTTCACAAAAATCGGTGCAGCCGTTTCGGAGGAGTTCGATAACAAACACCGTGACACGAGATTTTTATATATTAGATTATTTATTATAGTAATTTGGTGTTACTCTAAAATGTACCTACTAGAAAAATGTTTTTGGTTACATAATTTACCATTAAATAGAGGTTTAACTTTGGCGATTATTTTTGTTATTATATTTTTTTTGTTAGGTTTATTAAAATAATATGATCAGTTGAATTATAAAACTTTCACAATAAATGTTATTTATAAAATCCTATTGTTTGGCTACTAGGACAAACCCGGTAGGTACATGTTTAGAAAAAAAGAAGAGCACGGTAAGAAAACGATTATAAATAATAATTTTGCAACGTAAACAACCCCGTCAGCAAAAGAATACGACATGATTTATGAAACGAAATGACTCCGGGTTCTCTTTTCACATAACAACTAGGAAACTTTCCCTCCTCTCCCCATAATTTTAGATTCCCTCTGAGGATATTTTTTCCTGCAAAGGTTAAAAAGGGATAGGTACTGTTAGAACGGGACGTCTATAAAATCCATACTTATAATATTTGCAGCCTCCGCACTCAGCACTCACACATGTTAGCCCCGATTTAGCACTCCTCGGAGACTTTCGGACATTGTACATGGTGTATAAAATTTAATCTACACCTTTCCTGGTTTTCAAGACCAAAATGAGTTTAGTTCAATTTTCGTCCTATTTTTTGCAGATCGGTCATACACAGCGTAAAAAACAAAATCTGTCTCTCCTGTGGACATAAAATTAGCGACTCCGAGTTAAGATTTATTTAAATGGGATAAAGTTGGCCAGGCGTCCCACACGCCGATGTAGACTTGACTAAAAAATATTGGCTGTGGACCCTTAACTTTTGGCATGCTTACAGGAAACACGCGAACAAAAAAATGTGTATGACCCAGATACATGAAGAAGTTATACCTAGAATACAAATGAAAACGGACAGTAAAAGAAAAAGTTTCCAATTCTACTCTTCATTTTAATGTTCTTCGATCAAAATAAAATACTGTCAATGTAAACAGAGACAGGACATGATATAATGCTATTATATGCCTTATTAACATGTATGTAAAAACTCATGACTATGCAATAAATAATTTTGTTTTATTTTAATTTGAATTTAAAAACATATTAAAGTAGTACTACTCAATATAGGTAGTAGGCAGGTAGACATCCATACTTAATCTTCTAATAGGTATATAAAAATCTCGTGTCACGGTGTTTGTTATCGAACTCCTCCGAGACGACTTGACCGATTTTCATGAATTTTTTTCTCTATATTCGGTAGGTCTGAGAATTGGTCGTAGGCTATTTTCTTCGCAGACGAAGTTGCGGGCAACAGCTAGTAATATTATAAATGCAAAAGTGTATCTGTCTGTCTGTTATCTCTTCACGCTTAAACCGCTGAACCGATTTAGATAAAATTTGGTATAGATTAGTTTGAGCCCCAGGAAAGGACATCGGATAGTTTTTATCCAGGAAAATTGTATTGTCCCTACGGGATAGCGATAAACGAATTTGCGCATACGGAATCGTGGCCATCAACTAGTAATTAATATATGTATCTATTTATTTCTTAGGTATCTAGTTGTCGAGCAAATTAGTAGCATTTTCAGTGATAATAACATGCTTTCATGGTAAACTATTAAAAAACTGGTCAAATGCGAGTCAGACCCGTGCATGAAGGGTTCCATACCTCCGTACAATTTTTTTTGTTATATGTTGTAATAGTGGTTATTTAAGCATATGTAGCAATATATTATTATCTGACAATATCAAGTATCTAGTTAATTCCATTATAAAGATCGAGTTAAAAACGCTGAAAAAAAATACGTTTCTTGTACAGTCGGTTCCCTAACATAAGTATCCACTTTTCTATACAGTTAGTATGGAAAAGTGGATACTTAAGTTAGGGAACCGACCCTACGACGCCCCTTTTATTTTTTTTATTTTAACTTATTTGCTGTTGTAGCGGCCACAGTAATACATAATCATTGGTCTATACATATTCAGTTCAAAAGACAGAGCCCTATGACAGACGGATAGACAGCGGAGTCTCAGTAATAGGGTCCTGTCGGCACCCTTTGGGTACGGAACCATTAAAAATAAACTTTTGCGTTTGTTGTTGGTTTGTATTAAAATAAATAAATAAATAAAATAAATATCATGGGACAATTCACACCAATTGACCTAGTCCCAAAGTAAGCTAGGCAAGCTTGTGTTACGGGTACCAGGCAGCGGATAAACATACTTATATAGATAGATACATACTTAAATACATATTAAACACCCAAGACCCGAGAACAAACATTCGTATTTTTCGTACAAATATCTGCCCCGACACGGGAATCGAACCCGGGACCTCAAACTTCATAGTCAAGTTCTCTAACCACTAGGCCATCTGGTCGTCTAAGATGTATTGGATGTTTAAATACATATTTAAGTACGTATTTATCTATATAGTATGTTTATTTGCTTTACTTAGCTTTGCTTAGTTTGGGACGAGGTCAATTGGTGTCCATAGTCCCATGATTTATTTATTATTATTTATTTATTTGTTTACCTATATGCGTAGGTAAATAATCTTTGGAGTAACTGAACTTTCAAAATATTCTTTTACTAATGGAAAACCTAATGGATTAACATAATAGTCTAGAATTTTTCCGATAAAAGTTTCAAGTTTAAGAGAGACGCAGATGAAGTTGCAGACTACAGCAAGTAGTAAATATTTACGGTTCTTTAAAATAAACACAGAAACCATACTTTTTCTTTAAATATTGCTGAAATACCTAAGAATAAAAATTACCTTCCAGCTAAGTTTAGTAACAGTAAACAAAGTATTATGTTGCAAAAAATTCCAATGCTCACTTAAACAGTTCAATGGTGTGTGTGTAAGAAGTTCCCAGTCCTCACTAGGCCCACGTAGGAACTACACCCCCATTCCTCTCATTCTGAGTAAACCTCGCTGTTGTAAGAGTATAGGCTAGAGATGACTAATCAGAATGCTTGGACTACAAAATAGCTACTGCAGAGGGAACATAGCTTTTGGTGTTATATTAATAATCGCATCGCATTAGCGATGTATACGATCCGTGCAGTTGTGAACGAAAAAACATTCGCTACGTTTTAAAATCATGCCTACTTAAATCATGCCCAAGCGACAAAAGCTTCGAAGAAGAACTAAAGTGGACATGAGGGAAACGTGGTGGCTCTGGCTAATGTGTGGAACGACATCTAACCATTTCATAAAAAAACGTTTCATAAAGATTCATTTTAAAAACAACGTTTGGCAAAGTAACGATTAACAAATTAATTTTTTCGTAAAAAGTTATTCCACAAATAGTTCATTTCACAAATTATTTACTTTAATAAACGTCATACTTATTATAAATCATTATTTTATAAATTAATCATTTATTATTTATGACAATTGGCAAAGTAACGAATGGTAAAAGAATGTTTAGTAAACATGTTAACAGAAAAGTAGGTTAAGCTAGTCGAGGTGGGGGGGCTCCTCCCTCGCCGCATGCAATGTGTCGGCCTGCGGCGGGGCCAAGAGTGCCAAGAGGTACCCAGGTGTGGCGCTCCCGGTATCGCTCTGACCCAGCAGAGTGGACAGGGGACACGGCAGCGCTTCGGTGCGAGGTGGGCCCACAAGGGCATAACGGGCAGCCATGGCGGCTGTCAAGGGTACGGTGTTTTGGCCACCGTACTCCAAGGGGGTCAGTGTCGGAACTGAGCGGCCACAACATCGGCCGCTCTCGGACGCAAGTCCCCGCGAGGAAGAGCGCGTATAGGCGCATGACGTGGGAGGGCGAAGGGCCCCTGAAATCCGTTACTGACTTGCCTCTGCCTTTCGGGCACTGGCTGCGGCGGCGGTGCGGGGTGCCCTTCGACATGGTGGGGTAGCTCCGGGGGCCTCCTGGAGTCTGAGAGCCCCGAGTGGCCCAAGGATTGATGTCCTTGGGTCTTTTCCTGGCCCCAGAGAGGCGAGCATACCCTTCTTCCCTCAGAGTGACATCGGGTGGTAGAAAAAAAGGTTATAACTGCGTCCTCACACAGAAACGAAAACTGTTTCGAGAACACATTGGGATGCCGTGTGTACCAAATCTCTGCTCAATCTTCAGTTTTGGGGAAGCACGCATCACGGAATGATGAGGAGCTGGACCGCGCATAGCTTATCTAAATTCTTGTTCTTTCAGTGTGATCTAGTTACGGTATATTTAGTTAAGCAAATTAGTTCCCAACAGATAAAAAGCGTAAAAATAAATACAAAATCATGAAGGCAATTTGCCAAAGTTTGATTGTGTTTTAGATAATTTTACTTAAGAATGACAGCCAAATAACTTTGTTTTAAATATTTGGAGCACGCTGTACCTCCCTTGCCCGCACACCAGCGCGCGGCGCGCTCTCGCCGCTCGGCGTCGCGGCGCTGCTGGGGAAAAAATGTACGATGCCATAAAAAATCACCGTCCATTCGCTCCCACAATTTTTACCCGTTTTTTCCCCTCGGAGGGTCGCCGGTTGTCATGGCAACGGGGAGAACGCCCCCACCTCACGTATAGATCCACTACATAAAAGCTGCGTCAATAATTTTTATGGCAAGTGAAAGCGTTCGGATGGTTGAGCTTCTATAGAGTTGGTTGGAAATTTCATAAGCAGAATTTGACGCTTTACGAGAATAAATAAGGCTAGTTGATTGTTTTTATAAAGTAGTTTTCATTATTAATTGTTGTCCAATTTAAGGGAAAAAATATTATCATATTATTAAGAAACGAGAAATCATCCAAACTTTGTTTTAAATATTTACTTCTCGCAAACAGGCGAAAACGCTGTCAGTCACACATTTAGTCTATAGATAGATTATCTGCATGTGACATCATAATGGGTCGTCAAAAAAATATTTGTCATCTAAGAAACATTCTTCATTGTGAAACTTTGCATTGAAAATATAGTAATTATTTTATTACTTTCTCATTATATTATCCAAGAATGCGTCAATCAAGAACTCAGGAATATTATGGATTAGAAGTAGCCTATTAGATTTATTTCAGAATTCAACTCAACCTATCCCAGAATGTTATCTTTGTCGTATCGGCCTTCGTGGAGCGATAAAAAAATAGGTTAGTCCCTTATCCTGAGGGCATTTCGTGAAATTATATCGTAGTGCACCTTTTTATACCAAATTTCAAGTCTGCATACTTTCCTCCAGTGGTTTAGGCTATGAGTGACAGTCAGTCACTATCTACTGTTTTGTAGACATTAACATAAGTAAGGTTTGAAATGTATCATTTATTATTATGTAATCGATTTTTATCAACTTACGGAAATGTCATATGAATCGAAACGACATACTCGATAAAAACACTGATTTTTAAGAAAAAGAGATATTATATGTTCCTGTTTACGTGATAAATTACACACAGTACCACATACATAGTACCTATAAAACAAAGATAAAGTGATTCAAGAGGATAGTTTATATGTATAATACATGCATAATTGCACCCGTGCGAAGCCGGGGCGGGTCGCTAGTTATTATTACGATCAGAAAAAATGTAACATAAGAAAAGTTATGTTATGTTTTAGAAAAAAGGAAATATTGTTTTAAAGTAGGTACAATTACCTAATAATTACTTAATACACACCCTAACATTATTACGGCACTTAAACTATTTATAATTTTTTCATCACACTTGCTCGTCAATGGTGTTATTCCATGCTTGTATACTAAATGACAATGGCCTAAATTGTTCTTAAGGGAGTTATAGATTTACGTACAGTTTTTCTACCCAAGGGAGTTCTAACTTTAGTTTTAAAATTTGCAAACAAGTCATTTCAGACTAAGGAGGTTTCAAGTCAGCCAACGTTTTATTTATTATCTTTAAAACTTAGCTATAACCCAAATTTTACAACACAAAACTTATCTACGCTTCATGAAAATTCGTTATTTTTATATTTTAAATTTATATCAAATAGTTTTGCAATAATTTTAGTAAAAATATTTTTTTAAACATGTTGGCAGAATCTGTTCGTATGACCTTTCGAATTCTAAACTAAACACAGTTTACATTATCTATGGTAGGTGACTCGAAAAAAGTGACAATCTGTATTGGCGGGTAGCCATTATTATATTCAATTTAAGTGTTTAGAGACAAATTAATTTTATTTTTGGATTTTTTTTCTCGCAATGTGATGAAAATCATTGTGTGTATCACGGGCAGTAAGGGGATTACAAACTCGAGTCATTAAAAGCCCTCCGCCTTCGGCGTCGGGCTTCTAATAGACTCTCATTAGTAATCCCCTACTTACGGCCCTAGATGCACAATGTACTATAATTGGTCATGCGCGTTTGCGTTCTATAGGCGTTGTGATGTGTCAAATGTTGGAAGTTAGATCTCACAAACTATAATGTATACTTAAATCTTCTAATTTAATAAATTATTATTTCTTTACCTCCGAATATAATATACATATAATATTTTATTAAGTTGCTTTAACAAATATAAGTGGATTTTAAATGTGTTACAAAGAACATAAATAAAATAAGTAAATAAGGCTTATTTATATTTTTGTTAAATTTTATTGTTTGCTGATGATTGATGACTATTGAAGTGACTTTACGAAATTCATTACATTTTCCGTAAGTTGATAAAACGATAATAATAATAAACGATACATTTCAAACCAAAATAAAATTAACTATAGGCAACTGTAGCGGCCATAAAATTAAATAAGATGTGTAAAAAAAAAAGTTTAATTTATAATACAGACAAATGACAATGATAATTGATAATTATTTAAAATCCAATTTTTGATGTTGTTAATACGAGACTTAAAAAACCTTATTTTTTTTTTTTTTTTTTCCTAAAACATATTGAACGAATTACAAAATAATCACTTTAGTTAAAATATTTTTTCTCAAACATGCTTTGAAATGTATGCGTTAATGTCACGAAATGAAGCCATGAAGTTTGTTGTTTATGGCTCCCTACATTACTTCTTGGCCTAGGCCATAAAAGTAAGTATGAAAAACCATTTTTGTCCGCTGCTGTAACTTTTTAAATTTGCTTACCAACATTAAACTGACAAAGGAAAATTTACATACAGCCAACTTACGACATTAAAAAAAAATCTATCTTCTTTTATTTCTATAAAACCGCCTAAACTACTGGTGATGGATGGATGGATGTATGGATGTATGTATGGATGTATGGATGTAAGGATGGATGTATGGATGGATGTATGGATGTATGTATGGATGGATGGATGTATGGATGGATGGATGGATGGATGTATGTATGGATGGATGTATGGATGGATGTATGGATGGATGGATGTATGGATGGATGTATAGATGTATGGATGGATGGATGGATGGATGTATGGATGTATGGATGTATGGATGGATGTATGGATCTATGGATGGATGTATGGATGGATGGATGTATGGATGGATGTATAGATGTATGGATGGATGTATGGATGGATGGATGGATGGATGGATGGATGGATGGATGTATGGATGGATGGATGGATGTATGGATGGATGGATGGATGTATGGATGTATGGATGTATGGATAGATGGATGGATGGATGGATGTATGGATGGATGTATAGATGTATGGATGGATGTATGGATGGATTTATGGATGTATGGATGGATGTATGGATGGATGGATGGATGTATGGATGTATGGATGTATGGATAGATGGATGGATGGATGGATGTATGGATGGATGTGTGGATGGATGTATGGGTGGATGTATGGATGGATGTATGGGTGGATGTATGGATGGATGTATGGATGGATGTATGGATGGATGGATGGATGGATGGATGGATGGATGGATGTATGGATGGATGGATGTATGGATGGGTGTATAGATGGATGTATGGGTGGATGTATGGATGGATGTATGGATGGATGTATGGATGGATGTATGGATGGATGGATGAATGGATGGATGGATGGATGGATGGATGGATGGATGGATGGATGGATGGATGATGATGATGATGCATGTTTGAGAAAAGCTCTATACAATCCTCGGCCGGAAGAGGGATTGCTGGACTCGTTTTATCCGGCCTCGTCTACGACTCGGCCGTATACCCCAAATCTCGTCCGTCAATCCCTTACTTCACGGCCTCTGCAGTAATGTACTATTATTTCCGGTTAGGTAGATAATTATTGGTTGATTTGTCTGAAAATGAATTATTCAAACATAGTTCGATAGTAAAATAAATATAATAGGAAAAAATCAACTATTGTAGGCTGCAATTTTTTTTACTATTTTCCGGAACCGAAATGCAGTGAATTCGAAAATACAGGTTTTTCAAATTACATTTATGCACCACCGTATACAAAAACAAGCCTGATATCAATATATTTCCAAAAAAAAAATCATTCCTAGGGTATTATTATATTAAGATACAATATCTTGTCGTTTCCATTAAGTAGTTGTACAAAGGCAAACAAACGATTCCCAGTAACTTAATATTTGGAAATCAATTATCCATTAGAAGTGTGTATTTGCTAGCTCAGGAAAATAACAGGATTAGGAAAATAATACACAATCCCACAACTACTGCAATGGCTTCGACTTTATCGTCGTGTGATTTATAATCCACTAACTGTTTCCCGCGACTCCGTCTTTCAAGAATTTTCTGTCCCGCGGGAACCACACAATTTCCCGGGATAAAAACTTATACTGTCTCCATAACAAATTTCATCTAAATCTGTTCAGCCGTTTAGCGTGAAGAGATAACAGAGACAGAGTTACTTGCGATATAACATTAATTTTTGTGTGAAAAATACTAATGTTTGTGCTCGAGTCTTGGATGTATAATATGTACCTACTTAAGTATGCGTTTATCTATATAAGTATGTTTAACAGTTGTTTAGTACCCATAGCTTTAGCTTTGCTTAGTTTGGGACAGGTTAATTGGTGTGATTCGTCCCGTGATATTTATTATTAAAACTTATAGAGCTATCGAAGGCACTTTCATTTGACTTTCCTTGTAAGGCAGTGGTTCCACTGCCGGCGACGAGCGATAAACGAGTAGAACTAGTTAGAAACGAGTGGGCGAGCGGCGAGAAGCGAGTGTGTAGTTTCGATAGTTTTGTCGCTCGGCTAAAAGCGAGTGTTCGAGTGCGACGAGCGATTGTACGGTTCATCGCCGAGTACCGCTGAGCGAGTTTTATCGTTGATAGCTTTTATCGCTGCGATCAACTAGTGAAGAGATAATCCTCACCGGCAGTGTGAACAGCCAGCGATGTACTATAAATATATATCTCTCTCTTTTATTTATACGGGAGCGATTATCTTTTGTTCGTTTCTTGGGCGAGAAAATCACCGATAGCTAACGCTTACTCGTCGGCGGCGGGACCAGTACCTATAAAGTTATTAATTATCCTAATAATTATTATCTATTACACTCAAACCTTTATAGGACCGGTGATTCTATCTAACATGATTATTAGATATTCAAGTATTTTGGTCACGAATATAGAACAAAAGTGAATAAAATGCCATCTTTCTGTTGTACTGTGTCCTTTAGTCCGGACAAATACCTAAGTGTAAAATTAAAAATTTGCTTAAAATTGGTTTAAAATTTGTATGATATCGATGTGGCCAGTTCTTTATTTCCCTAGTGACATTAATAATTATTATACGTAGTATAGAGATAAATTATCGAAAGCGTGGAATTGCATATGTGGTGGTACGTACGGTATTGTGTGTTTATAGGCATTCCACTTTAGTGAGAGAGAGACAACAATATAGAGATTTCTCTCTCCAATGCCTATAAACACACAATACCACTAGATATGCAATTCCACGCTCTCGGTAATTTAACTATACGTAGCTGTTATCGTTCATTATGAGTTATTTGATAAATCTGATCATCTGAATCACTCTCGCAGTAAACATTCTGTCACATGTATGTAAAACTCAATGTAATAAATTTAATAACAGTAAGTTATATGAAAAGAAGTAATGTGTTTGGTAAAAACATTATATATGTATTACTATGTCAAGTAAAACAAGATACCGCCCATTCGAAAGCCACACTCCTCCAATCCGAACATACCTAAATTTAAGTATAAAGAACAACTGAAATAAAAAACACCCCTCGGCTTTTTACTTGAAATGCCCTGTGATTGGCTGTTTGGGTTATAAAAAAGATAAAGACGCGTGTTACGTGCGCACGCGCTCCGCCATTCAAATTCAAATAGGGAACGCACGCGCTCATGTGCCGCGAGCGAGAGTGCAGGGAGCTGCCACTTATTATTACAAAGAAACCAAAATAAAGCTGCCCCTCATGCGTCCACCCATCCCCGAGTAAAATGACTGTGTAACATTGTACGTCGAGTTGTTTCAGGGATCTCGTTAGATTGGCCTGGACGCGTAAAAATACTCGCGTGTGCTGAGAAAAACTGTAAAATAAAATGTAGGAAGTATTTTAAAAATAGAAATGTTGTTGCTCCCCTTCCGTGCTAGGGGAGTGCTGGCTTGATATATTACTAGAGTTACTTGGGACTTTAATAATACGCAGCGTGTGTGTTGGTTTACTGAGGCCGTAAGATTTGTCAAAATGGCGTTTTGTGGGAGCTATTTTAGATTGGTCACGTGTCGGCTTACTACTGCTTCTTAGCTAGGTACCTAATTATGCGTAAATGTCGTGCAATCTTAGGATTGATCAGTTCATGATGTGGCCAAGCATTTCAAGAAATTGCAGTAATCTATTCTATACATATAATAAATCTGTAACAAGTCGGTGTCTGTACATTGAAGATATTTGAGAAAAACTGTCACTAGGGCTATTTATTAGCGTAATAGAACCGAAAACAATGATTTTTAGAATTATTGTCTGTTTATCTGTTTGTCTGTGCGTTTGTGCGCGCTAATCTCAGAAACGGCTTAACCTAGAAGGATGCGGTTTTCACTGATATGTTGGTATTTTCTTGAATTAACATTTAGTGTTTGTTTCATTTGAATACGATACTTTCAGTGTTAGATAGCCCATTTATCGAGGAAGGCTATAGGATATATATCATCACGCTGGGAGTACGGTGTTGAATGTGAACGCGGGTGTGCGGGGGGGGGGGGGTTGGGAGGGGGTGCGAGGGGTGGGGTGCGGGAGGGCATAATTGATGAAAAAGCAAATAGGATAAAAAAACCTACCCAAATTACTAATTCCACGCGGACGGAGTCGCGGGCAAAAGCTAGTTCAAAATATGTGGAAAGGTTAGGCTAATTCAAGTAAGGTTTAGAAGGGTTAGGTTAGATATTTTTTACGACCATTTCAATTTCTCCACAAGTTTTGGGAATTCCCATAGTTTACGTTTACTACCTGTATAATCTTGAATTTCTTGATTACGGTATAAAGGTAGGTACAGTTATAGGTTACAGTAGGTACGTCATACATTGCTTCTTTTATACTTCTGGGTAGTGTTACTGTCAATGCCGTATTTCAGTACGGTACGATTTACGTATATTACATACATGAAGGCAATGTGTCAACTCTTTTTTATGTACACATTTTTTCTTAACTTCATAGTAAACAAGTATATGTACAAATGGTACCTACGCATTTAAATATAAATAAAATGAATGGAAATAGAGCTTGTAACCTACTAAGCAGCTTGCTAAACAAATCCTGCACAGAAGAGCCAAAATACATATATAACAATTTAATTATCATTACTCACACGATCCTGAGCCCGGTTAAAACCGTCAATTTATTATTATGAACCCGTATCCAATTTAAAACAACGCGCGGGCGAATGGAGCCATTAGACACGAGGGGGAAACATACCTACATTGTTTTGAAACGGAGAACACGAGAGGGGAATCTTTGCAGAGCAGAAAAAACAGTTTAAAAATAAAATGAAAATTTATAAAAGGGAGGGCGCGGCGCGTGTCATGGCCGCTTATTTATTCCCGCGCCAGTTGTTCAGCTGTCGGTCGGTGGTAGCGCCTGCCACCGAGTCCGCAGCATACAACCACACATGGCATGTTTAAAAAATACGAGCATGCACACTGCACAGCCCAGGGTTCATGTCTATTGGCTTGAACCTTATCACATCGAATAGATAATCTTTAGGCTATTTAGTGACGAGATATTTATTATAATGGTACTAGAACTACCAGCGCTACGATCGCAACAGGTAAGGTAGGTATACAGCCAAAGCAAAAGCAACGTGCTTTTAAAAGTAGGTAATGTTTTTTTTAAATTTTATCTGGCTATACGGGTGCCTGTCGTTTCAAATAAATGTTTATTGTTCTAAAATTTTTGAGCTGATAATGATTGGATTGGCATACTGTTGAATGGTATACTACTCGTTTAACCTATTCATTTTTGCGCATACACATTTAAAAGTCCTAAGGCATTTTCTTTCTTGATAACTCGAACATCGAGTTACTAAAACGTAATATTCCTAATATATTGTCTTATAAGAATTATTTTGCCTAGCAACCTCAGAACGGAAATAGAAGCTACTGTCGTCTATTGGCTCTTATTCTCTTGCATTAAAAGAATACCTTTAGTCATCTCGACTCTATCCTGGTTAGATTCGATTATTATCTGTGATAACAAACTATAGGACAAATTATATTTAGGACAAACGATATTAGGAACAACAATTTCGGCAAAAAGGAACGAAGCTTTTGCTTACCTTATTCGGTAGGTATGGCTGTTAAGTACTAAGAAAAAGGGAACTCACGGTTTTACCGCCCCTAGTTTAACCTGGTTAGGTTCGTTACTTACCTTGCCTCCCTGAGGGCGGAAATAGAAGCTACTGTCGTCTACTGGGTCTTATTCCCTT
The DNA here is from genome assembly GCA_947563465.1 of Archips xylosteana. Classification (NCBI taxonomy): domain Eukaryota; kingdom Metazoa; phylum Arthropoda; class Insecta; order Lepidoptera; family Tortricidae; genus Archips; species Archips xylosteana. Next base: position 21,364,422 of record OX387343.1, read on the forward strand.
GCATTAAAAGAATACCTTAAGCCATCTTGGCTCTATCCTGGTTGGTTTCGATTAAGTATTATCTCAGACAACAAACTATAGGACAAATTATGTTTAGGACAAACGATATTAAGAACAACTATTACGGCATAAAAAAATGCGGAACGAAGCTCATGCCATACGTTATTCGGAGAAAAGTAGTTATGCGACGTAACAATAGGACCAAGAATTTTATGCCATTTGATATAAGCTTTATATTTACAATAATATTACTTACGAGGAAGCAAACACACGTTTGTAATTTTGCTTTATTGAAATAATTTGATTACGTAATTAGCTCTGCATTAGGTTTCAATAACTGTTAAAACAACCAATATGATTGTTAGAAAGTAGACATGTTAACTTTGTTGGGTGACCATGAATTTATATTGAGGTTTGTATACAGGGTAGAAAAAACGAACGCCACATGCAGGGTACATACATAGTTACGTTGGAACCTGAAGAAAGGATGAACATTTACAATCAATGTCTCTAATTTAGACATGTTCATGGTTTCATATTTCATCATACAGTTAGTACTTATTGTAATTAATGCATCGATCTGCATTATAAAATACGGCATGTTATTTTTTGACGCATTTGACCGGGTTAGAGTCCCGACAAAGACAAGCGATATTTACATAAATAGAGTATTTTTTTTTAGAATAAAGGAAAGTCTCCTTTACGCAGAATGTGCTATTCCCATATTTAAGGTAGTTGCCCTCCATGGGGCGTTTGTTCTTTCCACCCTGTATATGTACTCGTGTATAATATGAGAACTGAACGTGTCAATATTTTAGTACAGTCAACAGCATAAATAAGTAATCATTTATGTACCTTGTCGCTTTAACGTCATGTTTGAAATGTCATACAAAATTTTCAAACGATTGAAAACGGTAAGGTACATAAATGACCACTTATTTATGCTGTTGACTGTACCAATAGGTACTTCAAATATGAAGTGCATCGCTCCACATTTGATCATAATCGTAAAAGTTAAAATTGGTAAGTTTATGCAAAATCAATTTTACAAAAAAAACAAAGTTAGGATGTGTTTATGACACATTAGATAAGCGAAAGGCGTCATCCACTAAAAACAGGTCGGTGACCACCCATCCGATCATCTGCTTTATTACGACCGGAAAATTCTAACAATTATTTAATGGTCGCTTAATTGCTTGGCAAATTATTACATCTACCATTTTTTCGATCTCAACGCATGTCTGGGATGTTTTTTAATGCATATCAGACATCTTCTAATGAGTACCTGCTAAGCGCGTTTTGCCACGCCTTCTTTCGCGGTTCAAGGGCGGAGTTTTGTTACAAGTTTCAAAATAATCATAGCTAGCAATATTCTAGTATACATATTATGATGCTAACATAACCAATGTAGGCATTTACTCTAACATTGTTTAGTCATATTTATTGTCTTCAATAATGCCGAGTATTTTACTTAATAAAAATAAATAATAATAAATAATTAAATGCAGCTCGTCTGCGTCCCGCGGGGAATGCGCTACTTTGGGATAAAAAGTAGCCTATGCAGTACCAGTTAAATAATCAAACAAAGTCTGTCTTTTAGTCATAGTAGTTTTCTTGCAACCATAGTGTTGTACAGCTCTTAATAACTAAGTAGGTACATTTAGTTTCATATGGGCCCTGGTGGGGCATGGCAATGTTGCATTAATTAATCTAAACTTAAATATTTTTTAACATTTCATATTAGTTACTTAATTTCAAAATAAATATTTTATGTCAAATTTCTATCATTTATTATTTTCATTAAATAATTCGTCTACAGTATAATCTAATGTTTTTAAATGAGGTTTTTTTTTTTAACTTACTTAAGTTTTAATAAACGATACTTTTCTTCAGCTTTTACATAAGTATTCTGAAATTTTATTGTTTTAGTTAGTACACGTAGAGATAAATTTCATTTGTTTGTATATTTGTAACGTTCGTGTGAATGTGTTGGGGGGGGGGGAGGTAATTTCTGGAATTACTGTGCTCATTCTAACAATTTAACAAGCGTAATTTTGTTCCGGAAAGTACAAATTTCCCGCTAGCTGCAGGTACAGTTCCAAGCAACAGCTAGTTATAATAAACACCCGCATAAATAACATCAACCAATAAGAGGTCTGCCGCTAACCGCGGTGATTTAACAAAAGCTTCGTTGATGTGTGTTCATGATAACAAATTATATGATTGCGATGATCACAGAGAGATTTCAAGATAAAATCATACTCATTTCAAGCCCCTACAAAAACCTAATAAAACGGGGCTATTATATACCCAAGTCTTGAAATTTTAAAACCGCATAGCACTGAGCCGGAAAAGAAACAAAGTACTAACTAAATATCAAATTCTATTATGTTATGATGAAGAAAATAGCTATTTAAAGCATCGTTGTTATTAATTAACCTACGTAAATTGTGTGGGCGTGCAAGTAAAGATAAAGGCAAAGTTAAAACATTTAGCGATTTGTATAAGTACCTACCTACTCTTTATGTCGTAGGTATACTAACTGTTGCTCGTAATTTCGTCTTATCAAAATCGGTTCAGTAGATTCAGAGATTACGAACATACAAACAAACTTAACCTCTTTGTTATATTAGTATAGACAGATATAATTTTAAGTGTTCAAATAATTTAACGTAATTAGCAGGTAGGTAAACATTTTTTTTAAGTCCCTGTTTTATTTTATTCATATCCCAACAGACTTGCAATGCGGTTTTCCTGTGAGCTAAGTTTAGCATTTCAACAGTGTGATTACGTTGGAAACATAGTCAAATATCATGAGCAGGACATAAACAACCCAGTACTAACTGTGAAGTTTAAAAGTCAACTAATGAAATAAGTTATTACTTAAATTGAATAATGTTCGTAGCCACTTACCTGATCTATAAGTTCTTCTTTAGACAACAAGAACAATTCAAAAAGTACAAAAACTACTCTTCAGCTGTGCGCCATTAAGCAGAAAGGGGGGCTTTAGGGACACGTCTTTTTACAATAGCCCCTAAAATGACCAGAAAAAAATACTCTTTTTACATACAATAGAGCTCGTAATGCGAGGGTGGACGATCAATGATCGAACTTCAAAAAAAACTGTCCTAAAATAATTGTAAATTTTCTGGAAAGAGATTTATGTAGCCAGTAGCCATTGTGGTGGAGTGTTATCGTCCACTAAGCAGTGTCCGGTTGCAGATGCGACCTATTAAAGTACCTTGTTTCGTCGTAGTTCGGGATATTTTTAAATGGATTGCCGACCCTTATTTTATTAAAAAAAAATAGTCACCGTTTCTTTTTAAAAATTTTAGCAGAAATCAGGTCTCTTACTTATTACAACCGTGTACAGATGGCATTTATAGCAACAAAAATAGACGTCGATACCTAATCCCGACGAGGTCCTGCATTCTTTGCCGGGGAAGATACAATCGAAAATTCATCATTATCCCAGCCTACTTATATACCTTTGTCCCACTGCAGGTCACAGGCCTTCTCGCAGAATGAGAGGGCAATTACATAAACATAATGAAATAAAAATAAATACTACTTAAATAGTTACAATATAATGGTCACTCATGATTATGCGGCGTTATTTATTTTTATTAACATGTTCGTGAATTCGTTCGTTCATGATTGGAGAAGCAGCATTGCATCTTATGTTGAAGCCAGTCGGAACTGCGTGAATTGAAAAAAAATCGGGAATGACATTATGTAACGATCGGCTGAAATGTCATACCTAATACCTATTTCAGCAGTGCAATACGTACTCATATACTTACGACTAGCTACCAGAACCAGTGATAGGTCTTTGCGAAAAATATGACCAATTTTTTACAATGTATCCGGGAACGCCATTGTAACGACCTGGAGATTGTAGAAATTCCAATTTTTTATTAGTCACTGATTCTGAGTAAAGCTGCTGCTGGTTATAGTCTGAACACAACTCCTGGGACACGGAAAGAAAACCTATATTTCATCCAGCTTAGTAAGAGTTCGGGGACGTCGTCGGAAGACGGTTGCATGGCTAAGGAGTCTCGGAGGGAACGAAAGATTTAAAATTCGGTAGGCGTAAGTATTTGGTTTTCCAGCAATCAAACGCGAGGAGCACTCATATCTGTTTATTTAAGCCTCTGGGCCAAAATATGTGATTAGTTTACTGTGCAGGTCGTGATACGATTGTTTTAAGTTCAAAGGATCAAGACAGGAACGCAATGTTTCAACATTTCTGGCAATAGTGTGTGTATCAGATCAGCCATCACTGGCATCTGACGAGGGTTCACTGATGACAAGTTGATTTTAAGCTCTCATTCGTTTTGTGTTTAAAAGTAGGCACCGCCCTACAATGTAGAGAGCTTCTTTCAGGAAAAGTATTTTATGAAACATGTTAAAACCGTGTTAGTTCTTGACTTACCTAATATCTATTAATCGAAGCAATTTTCCATTATTATTATTATTAACTGAACTTGGCTTGGTATCCAAAAATGTATTTTTAAAGAGAGACTCAAGTTGTGTCATGTTCAGTTCATATGAAAGACGTTAATATAAATCTCTACTCGGTGACGTTTACTGACTTACATAGTAGTTATAAGTAATTATAGGAAAACTCGTATCGTATCGTATCGTAAACTCGTATAGTCTACCAAGTAAGGGATCTACCATTGAAAATGAAAAAAAAAATGAATATATATTTATTGCTCATAAAAATACAAATCAGTAGGTTAGGGACCTCCTAGTAGGTATGCGAGATACCTGTGACAGGAGACCCCGATCCTCTAGAACTGTGCAACAAATTACAATAAACTATATAATAGGTAAACACAAGAAAGTTATAAAATTAAGTTCTTAAATATCTTCAACTCAAACTTCCGAATGAGTAATCAAATAAAAATAAAGATTAAAAATTAAAAATAAATTTTGACTATTAGTTGCTTTTTTAACACTGACTAAATACTGATAAATTTTATGTATGTATAAAATGTGTGAGTGTGTTTGTGTGTGTGTGTGTGTGTGTGTATGTGTGTACCATTATAATTACAGTTCCTATATTAGGTACAATAAAAACAATAAGGTTAGTTGTCACGCGATTTGTAAGTGCCTTTGATGTTTTATGACATTATGCTGTACAACTAACATTGAACTTAATAAAGGAATTTCTTGGTCGACTATACATCAAGTATAAAACCATTTTTCACTACTGTCCAAAGGTATTATCGAGCTTTTGGTCTAAAAGCCCTCCCCGAACACTGAAAAGAAATAGGTAAGCAATTACAAATTATTAGCTAAGTAACTTTTTCGAGTTCGTAAATTGTCATCAAACAATAATACTTATGCATATTTTTTTTGGGTTTTTTACAGCGTGGAATGGAACATGCTTTTCTCCTCAGCTGTCGAGCAACAGGACCACAAACAGGACAGACCTTTCCCAAGTGCAAACTACACGAACTCTTTAAATATGAATTGAATTCTACTTATTATGTACGACATCACTATATAATAAAACACATGGTAAAAATAAAATAATGTTAACAAAAAGTTTCGCATCACTTACAAAGATGTAGTTCAGCATTTTTGGTGTTTTTTCAAGATTCCTTCAGCCCCGTTGCGAGTTCGTTCTACCAGGAAATGATCTTCTGGAATGAGGATATATTCTCGTTAATTTGCGCCATAAATCATCGGAAACGTAGTTTTTGGCGGGTCGCTTCGGCTGGAGGGCGTCGATTGGACCTTTTTGTCGCTACATTTTAGAAAACGGCACGGATCGAATTTCAAACATTTTTGAACTTTTTTGTTGCATGTGGCTGTTGTAATGAATGGTTCGGATGCGGTTTCGATGCGCATTTTCGATGTTCATTGATAGCTGAAGTTTCTGACGGAACTTGTTCAATTACGTATTCCGCGGACTGTCAAAGCTTGATTAAAATATTTTATCTTTAATTGATTTGAAAACAATATAACAAAAAATACTACGGAATGATAGATTTGTCCGATTTGAGGTTAGATGGCATGAGGACGCGAAAGTACTTCCGCGAAATAGTACCCAAAACAGAGCACGGATAATATTATGATTGTTTTGGGAATATGCCAAGTGGTGCCCGATCCGTGACTTATGCTACCCCGGGGAGCGCCGGGCGCGCAGCGCCGGAACTCCAGCGTGTTCGCTAAAGTGTCGGCAATAGATTTGGTTAATTTTCGAGTATGTGTAAGTATATACACGGTAGCTTATAAAAGTTGCCTAAACATTTCATGTAGCTCATAGGTGGTTTTGTTTTATTTAGACTTTAAGGTCAATGAATACCACGGTCATAGGTACTTCAGATTTTTTTCTTCGTCTCGATAACGCGTCGCCTTTTTTTCCCACTTGCTTTTCGACAAAATTTATACCAAATGTAGTTACATATCGAAAATACAAACAAATATGTAATGGGCACTTATTTTATATTTAATATAAGTAGTTTAAGAAATACATATAAGGCGTTAAATATTGACGCGACGCGCGAATGAGATGAGAAATAGTGATGCGTGATACTAAGAATTAGCGATACGTTAATGAGATTTATTTGCTTGTCAAGTATGATTTTATTAAAATAGAGACAAAGAAATTACTACTAAGCCTATCAGTCTGTCTGTGGGCTGTTCATGTAAATAAAATAAAGGGACAATTTTGCTATGGTTTCCTAAATAACGCGTTACGTGATTGAGGATTCCAGACGAAAAAAAATAAAAACTTTTGTAGATATGTATGTACATATATACAAAAGTTTTTATTTTTCAAGAACTACAGGATCCAGTTTCTGTTAGCTAAGTACTTAGGTCCTCAATGATGCGTACCTACTATAATTCGCAAAGCTATGCCATTATTGGATGTTGGACGTCTTAACCCTTAAATCGATACCGGTAATATATTTGTCGTCAAACAGAAATCAAAGCCGATTCAAATTAGCAACATTTACGTTCCAAAATCGAATTTCTTGACAGGGTTGTCAAATGGTTTAAGGGTTAATGAGAAATTTCGCGAAACAAAATGCGTGATTGATATACTAACTCTTCCAGTCAGCGACCTGAGACCGTATTGTCTAACGCTTCTGACGCTTGCCTTCGCTTTCACCATTTCTTTCTGTCATCATTTTATACCGTTTGACAGAAAGAAATAGTGATTGCGAAGGCAAGCATCAGAAGCGTTAGACGATAAGCCTGCTGCACGACACACCAGCACGTCACTCCCGCGCAGTGATCAAACACGAACCAATGGCTAATGGGAAGAGTGAAAGCAAGAGCAACATAGTCATTCTTTTATCTATGGCTTTTTTGGCCGCAAATTTAGCGACGCGTTATTGATTACTTCTCTCGAGACAAAGACAATATATTTTATATTTTAGTAAGAAATTAGCAAATACGCATGTTTTATTTTTTTGCAATAAGACATCTAATCTATTATTTAAAAAAAATACTTCCAGTTATCTATTCTCATAAATAAAGATTGCAAGAATTAAGTATTGTATTATGATTTCAGTAGGTACGCGGCATTTACATTTTTTTCTCCCAGATGGGTTTTGAATTATAACATGAGAATTCATGTACAACCCAAAATTATTATCTTACACAACAAAAAAATATATGACATAAGTAACAAATTCCTTGTTTACCTATGTATTTTTTAAGCGCGTGGACATATATGTGAATATGGCTGTCTGAAGAATGACCGACCAACTATTATAAAAATCTGATAGAGTTTAACTAAATTTAATACTAGGCCTTAACCTCGGCTTGACGCGCTTAGACCATTATGTAATTTGAAATTTTCTGGGATGTCCCAAAAAAAATATCCACGGAAGTTTCTAAAAATACACCGTGATCTTCATCAATGTTGCATGAAAAACACCCGTGCGAAATTTCATGTCTCAATGTTTAGCGACTGAGATTTATCGCTATAGTATAATTTCGCTAGAATATTAATTTGGGTAGCTTTATTTTTATCCAAACTACTTTTTCATCAATCTGCTTACTATTTATTTCGGGGATAAAAACTATTTTATATCCTTCCTCCAAACTCAAACTATCCCCATACCATATTTCATCTAAATTGGTTCAGCGGTTATCGATTCCCCATACAAACCCCTTTTTTACTCCTTAAAGAATAATTTCTGATAAAAAAACCCAAGTCATTTCCCGTGACGCAAACTATTTCTATACCAAATTTCATCTAAATTGGTAAATCGCTTTAAGTGTAAAGAGGTAACAGACAGACAGACAGGTTGTCTGCCCCCCTTTTTATTCAAACTTTCACCCCCTTTTCACTCCCTTGAAGGGTGCTTTTTGGGATAAAAGCCATCCTATGTCCTTTCCTGAGACTCAAACTATCTGTGTACCTAATTTCATCTATAAATCGGTTCAGCGGTTTAAGCGTGAGGAGGTACAGACAGACACACACACTTTCGCATTTATAATATTAGTATGGATTGAGTATGGATAACGTAGGTACTCCATAATATTAGTATGGATTGAGTATGGATAACGTAGGTACTCCATAATATTAGTATGGATTGAGTATGGATAACGTAGGTACTCCATAACCATTGGAAGGTTCTTATTATTTTATTTAGTAAATTTATGGAACGCTTTTAACAGCAAACAGCACAAATGATAAGTATAAATATTTAGGTCGGAGTGGTAAGTAGGTACGTATTTAAAAAAATAAAAACATATCTCAAACTTATGTTTTTTTAAAGTTACACTTACGGCTGTGATCAGTGTCACACGGTGACTTTCATAATTAGCGGTAAACAGTGGTCTTCAGGAAATGCCGGGCGGCTCATGGTCCGCGTCCCGTGGGACCCTGCTCATTAGCTCCGCTGCCACCTGCGCGGCTGCGTCCGCACTCCGCACGTGGACGCCCTACTTCAAACTTTTTATCCGCCAACGGACAGGATTTCACACTTTCAAGAGTTTTATCTTCTCGATTATTTACACCTACAAGAGTCTATCGAAGAGTTCGCTTTCAGATGCCAGAGACTTTTCTTCACACAGATAGGTACCTAACTAGCGCTCACCCTGTCCACGCAGCGGTTCTTTTGTTTTCTTGTTTTTAGGGTTCCGTAGTCAACTAGGAACCCTTATAGTTTCGCCATGTCTGTCCGTCTGTCTGTCTGTCCGCGGCTTAGCTCAGAGACTGTTAGTACTAAAAAGCTGTAATTTGGCATGAATATACATATCAGTTACGCCAACAAAGCGGTAAAATAAAAAAATAAAAATTTTTTTTTTTAGGGTACCTCCCATGGACGTAAAGTGGGGTTGATTTTGTTTTTCTCGACTAACCCTATAGTGCGGGGTATCGTTGGATAAATCTTTTAAAACCATTAGGGGGTTGCTAACATGATTTTTCTATTCAGTGATCTGTTTGCGAAATATTCAACTTTAAAGTGAAAATTTTCATTAAAATTGACCGTCCCCCCCCCCCCCCCCTCTAAAATCTAAACTGTTGGGTGGAAAAATTTGAAAAAATTCAGAATGGTAGTAAATATATTAAATTTACAAGGAAAATTATAGCGGCTAAGATTGCTAGGGAATTATTTGTAAATTAAGAGTAAATAGTAGCCTAAGGTATAAAGCATACCTAAACTTGGAAGATTCCGTACACATACGAAATCCTTAGAAAAATATTACTTGATTTTTTCGTAATGGCTACGGAACCCTATCTTGGGCGTGTCCGACACGCTCTTGGCCGGTTTTTTTTCCTATACTAAACCAAACCTGTTCCTATTCTATTTTAGAAAGCATCTTCTCAACTGGTATACTCCGTATACTATGACATTCAATTTCAACAAATCCGTCTTTATTCCTTGTTTAAGTCATAAAGGCAACCTTTGTGTAAATTTTGGCTTTTTACATTAACGAACTGTGTGATATGCCTATTGAGTCTGGAACTGCATTCCCGTATGCTGACGACACAACAGTTGTTTTCTCTGGTTATACATGGGAGGAAGTGCGCTTGAATGCAGATATCGGCCTCTCGAAAATTGCTGGATGGTTACAGAGTTGTTTATTGACCCTTAATACAGCTAAGACCAACTATGTTTGCTTCACCTACTATAACCGTACACAACCTGAAACTGACTTCTCAATTATGATTCATACTTGCCAAAATACGCAAACCATCTGCTCCTGTCCAGCTATTGGTAAAGTTGAATCTACTAGATACCTTGGGGTTTTGGTTGACCAACGTCTCACCTGGCACTTACACGTGGGGGTATTATGAGTAGAGTTCGCAAACTAATCTGGATATTTAAAAATCTTAGGCACGTCCTTACGAAGAGTACTTTAAATAAAGTCTACGTATCTCTAGCTCAATCAGTCCTCACATACTGTATTCCTGTTTGGGGAGGTGCTACAAAGACTAAGTTCCTTGAGCTTGAGAGAGCTCAAAGGGCACTGCTAAAAGTCATGTACCTCAAACCGTACAGATTCCCCACTAATGAACTGTATTTACTTACTCTGTGACCTACTTTCTGTAAGAAAATTGTACATTCTAAATCTAATCCTAAAAACACACAAGACAACCACATTTATACCAGCTACAACATTTACGCGTAGGAATAGGACCAAAGTAATTAACACTCCGAGAGTGAAATCTAAATTTGCAAAGAGACAACAAGCTGCACAATGTGCCAACCTGTATAATGTTATAAACAAATACTTAGAAATTTATTCCTTGACTGCATATGAGTGTATAGCTAAATTAACTAAATGGCTAAAAACTAAAAGCTATATTGATATTGAGAATTTAATTCAGAAACCTGTATGATGATTATCACACACACACACACACACACACACACACACACACACACACACACACACACACACACACACACACACACACACACACACACACACACACACACACACACACACACACACACACACACACACACACACACACACACACACACACACACACACACACACACACACACACACACACACACACACACACACACACACACACACACACACACACACACACACACACACACACACACACACACACACACACACACACACACACAGACGCACCATACCTACCATTAATATACATACGAAAGCACTTACGTTGCCTAACTTTTTTTTTTGTTTAATAAAACTTAATAAAATAGTTTAGAGTATCTACACCTAAGTATTTCTAAGTTACATAACATGGAGGAGCGGTGTTCTCTTAGTACGAGTATCACGATACTCAAAAAGAGGCACCAGCACAGTTATTGTCATTAGTTAAACTAAGTTACTGAATAAATTATTTTTCATTTTTTTTTCAATAGTTTGGGCTGGGCGTTGATGAGCCAGTCAAGTCAACGAGTAAGTGAGTCTATCAGTCAGTCAATCAGTCAGGACAACCCTGACACAAAAAGAGGGGCGTGTGTTTGTATGTATGTGTGTGCGTGTGTGTGTGTGTGTGCGTGTGTGCGTGTGTGTGTGTGGATGTGGTTTTATTTATTTGAAAACAGGATTTTTGGTGATGTTTCTTAGATATGTTTCATCAATATTGGTCCAGCCGTTTCAAAGTTGTCAGCTCTTTTATATGCTGCGGAAGGGATCTTGGACTCAATTGCGTTGGGGGTTTTTAAAAAATTTAATTTATATATATATAGATCGATAGATTAGTAGTATCGGGATTAAAAGTGGCCTGTACAGTATAATGTTAATATTTCAGACGTCCGTTTTAGCGTGAAAGAATATCAATCATCTATCCATCCGTTCATACAAACTTTCGATAAACTAAATATTAGTGAGATGAGATGATATATATGTATATATACCAATTTTAAATAAGTATATTGCCCACGCGGATATACCCATATAAATCACAGCCTCCTAGTATTTAACAGTCTCTAAACTAAGACGCGGACGGACAGACAGACGGACGTGGCGAAGCTATAAGGGTACCTTTGTAGGGCCACGGAACCTTAAAAACTATTCGGAAGCATACGAATGGCTACGTAATCATTGCTTACCTTTACTATTACCTGCACGAACGCGGCGCACAAATCATCTGCTTTGCCTTTAACTTATTCGCAGCGCGCGCAGGTGTCATATTCATGATGTAGATAGATCACAAATTCACAATATATTGAATCCTTTTCATCTTCGGTTTTTTTACTTCAAATAATATTGTTATTTCATCACTTACTTAAATTTCGGTCGGTCGGTTGTTTACCACATGGGTTTAAGTATTTAAACAAAAATAAAGCAAACGTAACTTCCCAACGTAAGTACTTAGTATAAACCAGTTTATTAGGTGATTTATTTCCATCAGAAGACCTACATGCGCGGCTTCCAACTTCGTGTATCCGCAAATCTCATGTTGGTGAAACATACCTATATTTGCAGTTTGCAATTATCTTCTTCTTCTATATATACTACAATAAAACAGTAAAAGTAGAGCTCTGTCTGTCTGTATGTAATCGCTAATCTCCGAAACTACTGAATGGATTTCCTTGCGGTTTTGGCAGATAGATGAAGCTTAAATAGAGCAACATATAGGCTTTGTTTTATTAAAATTGGGTCACAATGAATAAAGTTATCGTCGTTAATCTATACTGTTCGTGTTCGGGCATTGTAATCTTTTAATATGAGGGTAAGTCACAATAATACGGTCGGTTGGCGGCAAAAGAGCTTTGACAGTTCGAGGTAAACGAACGTACGGATCACATGTGTTTTGGTGTGTATTGTTCTTTTAACCAAAGTAATGGTTTTTTGGTGATATTATTTCGGTCATAGGTATTCAGTGTAAATATAACAGCAGCGCCTGAGAACAGACCAAGGTGAGTGGCTTTCCTTATATTGAGAGAGTACAATGCCTAAGGCTCTGGGGCTATCATAATAGAAACCTAGGACCAGTGATCTCCAGCTATCGAAGGGTTCTTTACACGAACATATACCTACTTATAAAACAGCACCGTGACTAACTGACTGACTGACAGACAACGCACAGCCTTAACAACTGGTGCTACAGACTTGACATTACTAAATAAATTATTTTTCAAAATTCCCGTAGGATAGGAAAATATAGTCTAAACTTTGTTGGTTTTTTGTCCGTGGGGTAGAAATAAATGAATTCAACTACGGGCTTGATTTTAAAAATTCTTTCATTAATAAGTATTAGATTACCTAATGTCCACATACCTGACATGTTTTGTACTAATATAGTAAGACATAAAACTTGCGAGTCATACAAAACCATAATTATAAATGCTATACTAAAGCAGGCATCGGCAAACCACAGTTTGCGTGGGGTATGTAAAAGATTTAGATTTTTTTTGCCAAAATGTTAAAGAAACCGGCCAAGTGCGAGTCGGACACGCGAACGAAGGGTTCAGTACCATTATCTATAAAAACGGCAAAAAATCACGTTTTGTATACCCTTAAGTATTTGTTTTATTTTAATTTAATAATTTATTTTTAAAGTGTATGATATAACTAAATATTCTGTGAATAAGTATTTGAAGCGTATACCTGTTGCCGTTATTAATATCGAGCAACAAAAAAGGATAGATTTGTTGAAATTCCCACGGGATAGGGAATAAACGGGATTTATTATATTCACTAAGTAATTCCAATGATGATGTGACGATGGTTTTTTGGATGTTACCGTTGCCGGATTTTTGTTTTATTCAATGAAAGAAATGAAGAAGCTTTACTGCGCGGATGAAGTCGAGGGCACCAGCTAGTATTTAATAAAACATTGGCGTTCTCTTATCGTTACCTACACATTTTATTAAATTAATTGTCTCTGGACCATTCTATGAAAATTATACAAGCATTATGTATGTACATACATATAATACGTATTTACTAGGGTGTTTCACTTTTGTAGGTGAAAAAAATTTTTGTGATATTTTTTCTGACTTTGCTCAGCTTCCGGTTCTAGCTTATGTTAATAGAATATTTTCCAAATTTCAAGTGGATTGGACCATGTTTAGAGGTTGCACAGAATGAACAGCTCTAAATAAGAATCGAAAAAAATAAGTAATAACTTTTATTTAAAGATAGCACAATATGGTAGCCACACATCGTTAATAAGTGAAAGAAAATTAAATTAAGCATAAAATAGAACATTAACTACTCAATAAATAATTTACTACTTAGACTACAAAAGTTACAACCTCATATTTGGTTCGCTTGACCACGTATTTTCTGTTGCATGCTTGTTTCTGCTATTCGTCTCTGATCGAATCATTAAATAAAGAATAGTTACTCTGTCTTCTAGAATCTTACAGGCTGCGATTGATGGCAACAATTTACGGTTTCAATGTTAGAGTAAAGGTTAATGATGCTTAAATTTTTTGAGCCATTTCGCTTCTTTTGGTCACCCGAGTTCGATGAATAGTAGACGGCGATATAGAAACATCTGAGACATCGTGACCTAGGCTTTTAACAACTGTAATAACCGAAGTACTAGCTTGCTGAGTGGAGAGTTGTTCGCGGTCCTATGTAGCTATGAGTGTCCAATCGAGAGATTTTATATTACTTATAAATAGGACGTGACATTTTTGCTGGTAGTACAGAGAATAGAATTATTAACATCGTCTTCATGACTTGATGACTACTTAATGAAGAGCATTCTTGGTCCAAGGTCGATGTCATGTTGATTTCTTTAATCGATTTTAATGCTACATTTTATAAGCATCCACTTTGTCTTGTCTCTTACGCTTTCGGATAATTTCTAAGGAAAACGTTAAAAAATTACGGTAAGTGTTCCTTATAAAGTTATTAAATGTTAGCTCAAACGGTTACTGTCTTGACATATATATTAGCCTTCTTCCACACTTCTTGCAGTTTAATACTTGTCTACTTAGTGGCGTTCGAAAGAGTTTTTTTTTCTTTGTGATGGTGTAAAATAAACCAACAGCACTTGTTCCTTGGAAGGAAGTCCAGCTCCTAACAAAATATCACAAGGAAACTTATTATTTACGTTAAAATATGCTTCAATCTTTTAAACGACACACTTAAATCACTTATAACCCTCCAATTCAGATAAAAAACTTGAAAATTTTGCTATCCTCTAATACACCGATATCAATTACTTGACATAAAAGTCATCAAACTGTGCAACCTTTAGATGATAATCGATTTTACTGATTTTTGGCGTATGAACTTTACATATGAGTGGAAACAAGAATTCGAGCAAAGTCAAAGAAAAATCAAAAATTTTGAAAAATGAAACACCCTAGTATTTACATACATATTTATAAGGCAAGGAAAGACCGGAATATTACTTGTATCACGTTTTTACCACGCATCTGCGTACTATTACATCTGCTGTAGGCATAATGCTTGTCTGCTGACGATGCGACTTCAATTCGAGAAAGGGTTTTTGCATAACATATTCAAAGGGGATTTGATTGTGCACGGGTTGTATAAAACTTGATAAGATTTTTAACTTTGAAAGTTTTGTTTACAGCAAGCTTAAGTATTGCCGCCAACACTACACCAGTACATTTAATGCAAAAAGTAGGTAGATTTAGTTCTACCAATGAAACCAGGCGGTGTTCATCTACAGCCACTGGAATATTGTCACATACAATGACACTTACACATCCAAGTAAACTATCGGTTGGCTCATAAGTATTTGCTAATAAGGAGAATGCTTTAAGAGGTTGTGTTATTTATAAAGCTTTTATTAGCTTTCGGTTTCTCTTAACTTAAAAAGCAATAGCTGCTTTGCTATTGTGCTATTAGTATGAATTGTACCTAATAGCTTCAATTTGCTCCACATTTTATAACAAAAAGCAATACACCTCTTTCTTGGTCAGGTAGTTATTTTTTGCAACGTTAAAATAATGTCACACAGTTCCCCGCTTTGGTGAAAGTTTTGTATGGAAATTGTTACCCAGCAAATGCTTAGTATGCGCTTTTTTTGGGTTCCGTATTAAAAGAAGTAACCTTATAGAATCACTTCGTTGTCTGTTCTTGTCATTTTGATAATCGCAAGTAAATTTAAACTTATAAGCCACTTGCACAGTCTAGAGCTCCAAATGAAATCTTTAACCCTGGGTTATGAATGATAGTTCCATAGATTTTGATATCATTTCACCCTGCGTTAGCACTTATCTATTAGTTACATAGTTAACTCTAGTCCGTGACAGTCAGCCTTAGGACCGTCCCATTAACCTAGAATCCTGCAGCTTGACGAGAAGCAAGGCCTTTACAAAAGGATGACCTTTACAAAAGCTGACTAGCAATACGCTCCATCACACTTGATAGGTTATGCAGATAAGATCAAAGGTTCTAACCCGCAGATTCAGTAATAGCCTATTCAAAATCAAAATCAAAAGTTTATTTCTGTAAGTAGGCCGTTGAAAGCTCCTTTAGGTGAATGTCTTTTTTTGAGTCTACCAGCGCTTTCGGAAAGACCATGATTGCCAAGAAGAATGCGCCGCAAGAAACTGTCTTAGAGTCAGACATTTTTTCTAAAAACATCACAATTTCATTACATACATTACACATTACGAATACATTTCATGCAAATAAGTACTAAGCAATTACAAGACAGAATTTTTTACTAACAAGTGTTAAATAGCACAGTAAAACCAGGCACTATTCCGCTGGCACAATTTCATCGACAGAGAGATGTATGGATCTCCAGGTCAAATAACTACAAACACAGATCAAACCACAAAATAAAATAATATATATATATATATAGCTACATTTACAGAGATAAGGTTACTTTCAATCAAATGTACATCCCGCTTGTTCCTTATCCCGTGGGTTTTTTTCCATATAAATCCGTATAAACTTTCTACAAAGTATTAGAAATCTTAAAAAAAACCGGCCGAGTGCGAGTCGGACTCGCGCACGAAGGGTTCCGTACCATTATCTATAAAAACAGCAAAAAAATCACGTTTGCTGTATGGGAGCCCCCCTTAAATATTTGTTTTATTTTAATTTAATTATTTATTTTTAAAGTGAATATATAAACTAAATGTTCTGTGAATATTTCAAGCGTCTACCTGTTGCCGTTATTAAAAATTAAATTAACCCCCTAAATATTTATTTTATTCTATTTTTTAGTATTTTTTGTTATAGCGGCAACCGAAATACATGATCTGTGAGAATTTCAACTGTCTATCTATTACGGTTCATGAGATACAGACTGGTGACAGACAGACAGCGAAGTCTCAGTAATAGGTTCCCGTTTTTACCCTTTGCATACGGAACCCTAATGACATGAGGGAAATCCGTAAAGTCGTTCTCAAGTTATGGCGTGACCAAGGGAAATAGAGCTTAATTTTCATTTATATTTTCTGATTTTCCGCGCAACTTTTTAATTTTTTTTTCATAGTAATCTTCTCCTGACAATAACAAACACAACAAAAAGAATGAGCGAAATCGGTCCAGCCGTTCACACGCGATCCCGGGACTAAAGCAAATAAATATATAGTGATTAATTTTTATAAGTATACAAACAAGGTGAAATTTTAAACGTGATACAGATTAGTTTTTCTAGCTCAGTCAGTTAATGCTGGAAAATATAATGCACTAACTCAATTTTTAAAATTAAACTGATAATATTTAGGATTTTTATACTTTGTTGAAATTAAATTACAATCTCAACAAGTCTCAGAATGGGGTAGAACTAATTTAATTAATTTAAAACCGACGAAGACACAAGTGTGCGCGTTTACTCTAAGTTTACTAAGAAGTTGCCGTTTATTCTAACACCTTGCTTGCGGGCACTCGTCTTGTAATCAAACCTAGCATCGGGGTCTTCGGCGTCGATATTTCGAGTTACGTTCGATTTTGTGGTCATCTGGAGGAAAAGGGCAAATTAGCTTCCATCCAACAAGCTTGGGGTGCTAAATAGATCAAGACACACCTAAGCATCTTCTTCAACTGTATAAGGTCCAGCAGGCTTATTGTCTAACGTTTCTGACGCTTGCCTTCGCAATCACTATCTCTTTCTCTCCAACGGTATAAAAGGATGACAGAAAGAGACGGTGAAAGCGAAGGCAAGCGACAGAAGCGTTAGACAATACGGCCTCTGGTGCGGCCACACTTGGAATATTGTTCTCATCTCTGGCCAGGGTCATCCCTACACCTTCCCTTCCATTTGACCGCATTCAACGTAGAGCTCAACTTGACGGTGATCAGTCAATGATTTCCGATCGTTTGGATTCCTTGTTCCTTGTTCATGTAGGTTCTCTTTGTGTGTTCTATAGGCTCTACCACGGCGAGTGGTACGAAGAATTGTTTAATTTAGTAGAGGAGCCCAAGAGGGGATTTGAGGACACTCGAGCGCAGCAGATTAATATAATATGGCCTATATGGGGGATATCTTATACCCTCTAGAGTACCTCCAGCGAACACTTCAGGGGGGGGGGGGGTTGCGTGGGGTACCCCGTCAGTATAATTGGTTAAGGAATAGATTCTTTGAAATACTCTAGTGCGTCAGATTTTGATACTCCAGCGTAACACTGATAATAAATTTGCGTGGTGGAGGAGGCCATACGGAAGGGCGCGCGTCAGATTTTCATAGGGGATGTTAATTCCAGAGACTGGTTATTTGCAAGTGAAATGTACACTGTTCTGCTAATAATTAACCCACCTTATCTAATCTGACACCCTCGAGTATTTTTTTCTAAATATTCTGACGGGGTGTTCCAGGCAACCCCCCCCCCCCCCGCACATGAAGTGCTTATATTCGCTAGAGGTACTCTAAAGGGTATAAGGTACCCCCCATATATTAATCTGCCGCGCTCGAGTGACTCCCCAAATCCCCTCTTGGGCATCCCTACTGATTTGCTGCTTGCTGCGAAATTCCACCACCGCATTTCCCGCCGAAAGTCTAACTTCCATCGTCACCATTTCGATGAATGGCAGTCTACCATTGCACGTTTACTTCGGCACTTCCTGACACGTACACTGACGCTGTGGAATCAACTTCCGGCAGCAGTGTTTCCAGACAACTATGACATCAGGGCTTTCAAGAAAAGGGTAAAGGCCGGTGATAGATCAGTGACTTGTGTTGATATTTATGGGCGGTGCTGATCATTTCCCATCAGATGACCTGCTTGCTCGTTTGCCTCCCTCTCATAATAAAAAAACAATGAATGGACACCCCAAATTAATGAAGACTAATTAGGACAATTGGGTTAAGCCACATTCACATTTATCTAACGTGTTGTGTTGTGACGCAACAGAACTCAATCGGGTTCATGGGTAAGGCCGCCAAAACTGTCAAATATATCACAAAAGTAACACAATAACATTTTGTGTTATCGTTACGCAAAAGTAAACCAAAAGTAACCTAATTTTTGTGTTAAGTTTATTTCACAATAGTGGCTTAATTTTATAATAATAAAGTAAAATGAAAAAAATATATCACTATCACTACATAGTATAAAACAAAGTCGCTTCCCACTGTCTGTCTGTCCCTAAGTATGCTTAGATCTTGAAAACTACGTAACGGATTTTGATGCGGTTTTTTTTAATAGATAGAATTATTAAAGAGAAAGGTTTATATGTATAATACATGCATAATAGGGTAGTGTCCTGGGTAAAAAAAACACTATTACAATTAGTCCGACATTTAAATTATCAAAAAATATTGAACACATTTTTTTTCTTTTGTCAATTGAACAAAAAACGACAAAGATAAAGCGCGACAAAGTTCGGGAGTGGGGGCTCGTGACGTCACGGTTCGCTAAAAAGTGTAGCGAATCGTGACGTCACGCGGAACTTCAACATACAATATCTCCGTCATTTTTTGTTCAATTGACAAAAGAAAAAATACGTGTCCAATATTTTTTGATAATTTAAATGACGAACTAATTAGATTTTTTTAGGAAACTAGCCTATTATTTAGTATCAGCATTGCACCCGTGCGAAGCGTATGTATTACATAAAAATTAGCTTTTAGAAATCGTTGTCAGTAGGTACCTATTAAAAATACTGCGATTTCTCTGTATCAGTATTAATGCAGCAACAAAGTATTATTAAATCATCATCATCATCTTGTCAGCCGAAAGACGTCCACTGCTGGACATAGGCCTCCCCCAAGGCTCTCCAAACAGATCGGCCCTGCGCAATCCACATCCAATTCGTTCCCGCTACCTTCACCAGGTCGTCGCTCTATCTTGTTGGAGGCCTACCGACAGCTCGTCTCCCGGTCTGCGGACGCCATTCGAGAACCTTCTGACCCCATTTGCCACCAGTCCTGCGAGCAATGTGCCCCGCCCACTGCCACTTCAGTTTCGCAATTCTTCATTATTAAATAAAAAACATAATTAAAGACGTGACATGTAACTTTATTGTCATAAAATGAACATCTTGTCCATTTAAAGACACGGCAAACTTAAACTTAAATGCACAAATTAAACATAAAAAAACTTCCTAAATAAAAAAGCAAAACAAAATAAACAACTCCTTTTTGGGTTCTTAAAAAACACACTTAGGAAAAGTCATAAGAATAAATAATATCAGAGTAGAAGGGAATCTCTTTTGACTGCGTCCAAAACGCCGCCATTTATATACCTACTTCCCCCCTCACGTCGTTACACCCCTCTGACGTCCAGGCGTGTTGCTAGAGTTGCTTACTGTTAAATATTACTTACTCTAAAGATAATATCGCTAAAATATTAAGTTATTATTTACTTTGAAATCATTATTTTATTCTAGTTTTACAAAATATGATATTTATTAAATCATTAGGTACAGTCAAGGATTTTAATTGTTAGGCCACTTGCCACTGTTAGTATTTTAGCCGTGTAATGCAAATCAGCATATACCAGTATAAGCGGCTTCACCCGATTTGCATTACACGGCTAAAATGCGAACAGTGGCAAGTGGCCTAACAACTAAAATCCTTGACTGTACGTACCTACATATTATAGGTAGGTACTTCTAAGTAAGAATTTATTACAAGTGCCATACCAAAAGAAGCCATTTAAGGTGATTTGGCATCGTTTTTGAATTGTTTATACACCCAAATACACCACAATAACTTGACGTCATTAATTGTTATTTGTTTTCAATAAAACGAACGCGCAAACAGTTAACAGCCAAACGCGCGTGCGGCGACGCCAGCCGTGACACCCTGACTGAGTTCTCTCTTAGGGAGTACTCTAATATCGTGACCTTGAGTCCGGCCGGAGCGGGAGTTTCCCTTCTACTCTGTTATTATTTATTCTTATGGAAAAGTAACTATTAAAGACTTCTTTCAGGATGTATTGTTTTTCCTGTTCTAAAATTAAATTTATCCGTTCAACTACAGAATCACTGGGCACAATGTCAATTTCTGATTTTTTGTGACCAAAAATTTTATAGTTGGTTTTTGTATTGTCTTTAGGAAACGTATTTTATAAAATGTTTCATTATTTTTGACAATGATGTCCATTATAAATCCAGCATAATATTTACATTATTTTCTTTCATAGTATCGTACTACAACACTATTGTCCACTTGTAACACTACCCTAACAAAATCTTCGTCCGTTTCCAAATCAGCCTCAGATTCAACCCCCATATTTTCATTTGTCTTAGCTTTACCGCCATCCTTTGTTTCAGTTTTTTCTTCGTCTTTATAAAATGTTTCGGTCTTATTTTCTTCATGTTTCTTCACTGATATTTTTTGCCGTTTCTCGGGAAACCCTATCAAAATCGGTCAAGCTATTCTTAATTCAAAAACACAAGCCGTCACAACACGCTGCGTCACAGAAATATGAACGCAACCGTATTAAATGTATGAAACCGATACTGTTCTGATGCGTCATGACACAACACGCCAAATAAATGTAAATCCTTGAAAAGGCAATTATAACCTCAGACGCACGCACGCACGCATGCACACACAGATACACACAGGCGCGCGCGCGCGCGCGCCCTTAACTTTTATAATTGCATGAGAAACTTAAGATTAAAAATTAAAATAAATGTATAACTTACCTACTCAAAATTAGCTAAGTAACTGTACCTACTTCTAAGGAAGAGCGGAGGCTCTTATCACAGGTATATTTTTCCTAAAAAGAAGCTCCAGCCACTTGTTAACGTAATAATGCAACTGATACTAAAAAAAAAAAATTACTGTCAGAAACACTAATTTTGTATCACGTTTAAAATTTCGCCTTTTTGTATAGATTAGAACATAGATTTAATAATATAGAGGGTACGGAACCCTCGGGGCGCGAATCTGATTCGCATGTGGCCGATTTTTTATTTACCAATCTGGCAAAAAAACATTTGGACCTTTCTCCGAAACGGCCATGGGTTGAACGAGACCACAAAAGGGGTTCAGATTTCACTAACAGATGCATTTTTTTTTCATTTAATGTTGATCGTGGATTTTTTCGTGTACACAAGGTACTGAAAAAAAAATCATGTCTTTCTATTGCAAACGAGCGCAAGTAAAATGAATTAAAATTTGTTACAGTCTGACAAGCGGGTCCTGGGGCAAGAGAGTGGCGGATTTTTTTTAACCGACTTCAAAAAAAGGAGGAGGTTATTTAACATTTAGTATTGACAACACGTCTGACACAAAAAATATCTGTCACAAATACGTAACAGGGGGGGGGGGGGGGGCTCATACTCATTGCTGATTTGGGACCATTTCGTGTTATGGGTTTTTTTATTTTTATTCCTATGTTATTTTTGAAATGATTTGATATCACGTAAATGTTTTCTTTCTTTCTTTCTTTCATACGTAACTCACATGCGCGCAAAACATTCGTACAGTACATAAAAATGCAGATTAATTAAACCCAATCGAACGAGTTGTCAAATGTCCAAGGTGCGTACGCTTTGATGTATAGTCGGGGTAAGAAAAGGTTCGTCACTTTTCGACCTTAACTCGTTGATATAGAGTCGAAAAGTGACGAACCTTTTCTTACCCCGACTATACATAGTACCTCCGTCAAACGCTCGTTCGTTAGATCGTTCAAAATATCATTTTTACTATGTCTTGTTGGTTCGAGTGTAGGTTCGAGTATTCGTACGAATGTAAGTACCCAGTTTATGATTCATGGTTTTATGGTTCATGATTTAATTTTGATTTATATCGCTGTTATAAAACTGTCTATCGTGTCTAAATTATTATTCTACTATAAGTATTGGAATTACCCTATTTTTTTGAGTCAGTTTACCAAAGTAGAGAGAGATATGGATTCTTCCTCCTTTTTAACCACAGACTTCAAATATATGTAGCAGACTTGACATAACTACTGTGCGTGCATATGTCCTATTCCCTCACGCTTCAATGATCAGAAATATTGTCATCCCGTTTTCTCATGTGTCGCACACTGTCCAAGAAACCTTAAAAAAAATGGCACATGCTATGTCTTGAATGTCATTTAAATAAGCTGCCGAAGCTGCAAGCGAATTTTTTGGTAAACTGAGATCTTTTAATGTTTTTCTCATCAAAATTAGAACTGATTTAGATTTAAAGATGGTGAAATGTAGTGCCTACCTTTGTGAAAGTGTTACATATGGAAATATACCAGGATTAACCTTTCACCGGTAAGTGTTTGTATGATAGAGATGTGTGCGTTTTTGCCATTATTTGGACTCGTTATGTCAAGTCTGCTATTAGGTATATTTGAAGTCTGTGTTTTTAACCGACTTCAAAAAAAGGAGGAGGTTATATGTTCGACTGCATGTATCTTTTTTTTTACTTTTTTTTTCTTATGTTCATCGATATCTCGGCCACTTGTACAAATACAACTAAAAAGCAAAAAATAAAATATTTTTTTAATAAAAAATTAAACCGTCTTCAAAAAACACCCAAAAACTAAAAAGCACAAAAAGTTATGAAATAAAAATTGAACCGACTACAAACAAAAAACATGAAAATATCTTTCTACTAATCTGTTCGAAGTCGGTGACTCAGCACGAGCCAGCAGGAGTGGACCTACCTACTTACTATCTATTGGGTTTCTTCTTCTCCTGCTGGCTCGTGCTGAGTCACCGACTTCGAACAGATTAGTAGAAAGATATTTTCATGTTTTTTGTTTGTAGTCGATTCAATTTTTACACGACTACGGCAAAGCCAAAAAGAAGTGTAATGATTTTAGCAGTCTATATATGTTTGCATTTACATGTGTTCCACCGAAGCATCTAGACTACTCGTCTGATCTTAATAAATAAGGTGTCGTGTCAATCGATTCGTTATTACGTTCCGGGTTTCTTACATACATACCTTTTTATGTATAAAAAATATTGGTCCGATTTTACATGAAAAAAACTGAGGAATTAGAAAAACTTTATTGGACGCGTGCGTGTGAGACTTTATTAGATATGTTGGTCTTAAAAAATGATGACGAGGTTTCTTAGAAGGTTTTTGGTTCAATATAAGTGGTGAGGAGCTATTAGCTCCGAAAGTCCTCAAAATTGTATAAGGATACAATCACAAAGTTATCTGGCGAAAATAAAACTTCAAAATAATTTAAATAAATAAAAATAGTTTAAAAACCCAAAACCCAACTACGGAAAAAAACGTGCTCTAAAAAGTATGAAATAAGAAAATTTTCGGGAACTGTACACAATTAATTTGCTTCTCCGCAATCACAAATATGAACCTTAAAAGGACAAAAATACAGAAACTTGAGGCTGCGCTTTCACCAGAACTTCAGCCTAGCGGCGAGCAAGGAAAAAATCCACCAGTAGTTAAGATACTAGCCTCACTCATTTTAGCTTTCCTACTGGTGGTTGTTTGGATTTACCGTCTCTGAGTTTCCTTTTAAAAGGGCCTTAATACTTTTTGGAATAATTTTATTATAAGTATTTTTGTTCTGCTAAAGTAGGTTATGAGTGAATACCCATAACCTTATTGGAAGAAAATTGACAACAAGCCTAGCAAACTAGTTGGGTAAATATGGTCACGCTGTTTTAATAAGCTTTGATTTAACTTGCAACGTTCGTATGTACATAAGTTTGCAAGTCGTGATTGGTATTCGATTGAGCTGAAACTCAGTATACTTATATGTACCTACATATAAATCCGATGACAATACAATAATCAGGTAGTGAAATTCTGGTAACACGGCTGGGCTCGACTTCGCAGGACTTCGTCTCCTCAATAGTTAATGGCACATACATGAACATGAAACTTTGCATGTTCTGTCGAGCCAGAAATTTCTTTACCACCCGAAGGAACAATGTTATTTTTACGACTTAAAACATTAAACGCTATTTTTACTCAAAAATTCAATTTTTTTTTTATGTTAGAAAGGCCAGACAAACGAACTACTGGGTCACCTGATGTTAAATGAACACCACTGTCCATAGACACTCGCAGCGCTTTACGCGATACCAGTGCGTTGTCGGGCCTGCAGAAAATTGTACACTCGCCTCTTAAAGGCACCCAGGTCGTAACTCGATGGGAAGACCCCAGCGGGAAGCTTGTTCCAGATTTTGCAAGTTCATGGCAAAAAAGACCGCTTAAAACGCACCGTCGAAGAATGGCATTCATCAACATGATGACGATGAAATGAAAGCTTACGACGGGTGGATCTGTAATGGAACCTCGCAGCTGGAATGACGTCAAAGAGTTCCTCAGAGCATTCCCCGTTGTAGATCTTATAGAATACGCAAAGGGAGCTAACGTCTCTGCGGAGAGCAAGAGGATCGAGTTTATCAGAGAGTGGGGGGTTGCCGGCGACTCGGGACGCCCTGCGCTGTATGCGATCAAGTGAAAGCAGCTGATATTGGGGTGCGCCAGCCCAGAGATGAGAGCAATACTCCATCCTCGGCCGAACCTGGGCTTTATATATCTGAAGCCGCTGCTTTGGAGTGAAGTACCACTTAGAGCGGCCAAGCACGCCCAACATTCTAGCAGCTGACTTGGTTTTACCTTCTAGGTGATCGCGAAATTGGACTGTGCTCGAAATATCGACACCGAGGATCCCTACACTCTCCGAAGTGTTCAGGGGTGATCCTTGGAAGCATGGAGCAGCGACAAACGGGTGTTTTTTGGCAGTAAATACGCAAACTTGTGTTTTGGAGGGGTTAAACTGCACTAAGTTACGTGTGCCCCAATCAGAAACTTGCGCTAGTGTATTTTCTAGATCATACACAAGTTTAGATCGTCTCTCTTCCAATTCTGCCCGAGGAAGGTTAGCTCTACCAGAGTACCGTGCGTCGCAAGTACTGTCACCCGCATAGCAATGAAGGCCGCTTACAAGCAGCATATCATTGATATGCAGGAGGAACAGAGTAGGCGAGAGCACACAGCCCTGGGGGATACCAGCATTCACAGACATTGAGTCGGAGTATGTTCCGTCCATCGATAGCGACCCTAATACTCTGATCTTTAAGAAAACTGGCAATCCATGAGCACAACCCATCGGGCAGCCCGTAAGATGGCAATTTCGATAGAAGCGCTCCATGCCAGACTCTGTCGAAGGCCTTTGCGATATCAAGGCTTGCCACCAGACAATTGATGTGTCAATGTAACAATCAGCCTTATTGTTTTTATTCTGATGTAGGAACTGACATAAAAATTGGTAAAACACTTACTTGGTGGACTAAAAGTTCAGCTTTGATGACAATACATTTATATGATAGATATGATACCTACTCATTTTTTGTTGAGAGATTACACTATTTAGAAAGATGAAAATACATAGGTATATGTAAAAAAAAAAGAAACATTTTTGAAATTTGTTATTTTTTACTTTAAATTAGTTCAGAAAATTATGATTTTTTCGTTCCGTGTATTTACGTTCGACATCAAAATGCAACTCTGACAAGAAAATGAGCGCGTATGACGTTTTGATATTTGATGGACGCTCACCTTTAGCAGCCCTTTGTGCTTGCCCTTTAGCACGAGCGCCTTTCCAGTGCATTAAATATGTATACAACCATTTGCCTAATAATGCCTTGTGCATTTGAAAAAAAGTAATGTTTTAATGTCATGTCGAAGTCTTTAGGTAGGTACTTGATCGTACTTCAAGTGATATTATTTAGTTTCATCCTTGATTAGAGAAGTGCAAAAGCTTCCGGTCGACTCTACTGGTGACCAAAAGGCTGGCAGCTATCTCTCTCAACGAATTGCTATTGCCATACTACGAGGGAATGCTGCCAGCCTTTTGAGCACGATGCCACGGGGGCCTTTATTAGACTTACCCCCTGTTTCACCCACCATCCGTTGATCAAATTTATTAACGGATAAATGTGATGCCGTCTCTGTTTGTTTTGTTCGAATAAACAGAAGCGGCATCACATTTATTAGTCTGGTCAACATGCACCTTTTTGCATGAAATTTTTGTATAGTCACCGAAAATTACGATCAAGGTGTCATTCGAATCGGAATATTATTTAGAAAGTTTAAGGATAGGTCCCAAAAGGGACCGATAAAAATTAAAAAAGTTATAAGATATTAATAAAGAAAGTAGGGGTTTGGTTTTTTTCAAATATCTCGGAAACTATCAAAGATATTTGAAATTTAAAATAAGATCTGAAAAGAGCACGAAATTACCTAAAAAAAGTTCTAACTCTCGGAACGGTATCTCTTATATTTATAACTAGCTTTTGCCCGCGGCTTCGCTCGCGTGTACCATGAGTATTCCAAAGAACCAAGATATCAAGCAAGCAAGCATACAGGCAAGCAAGCAAGCATGCATGCACGCAAGCAAGCGTGCAAGAAAGCGTGCAAGTAAGCGTGTAAGCAAGCGTGCAAGCAAGCCCGACTAAACTTCAGGTAGATACGGTCCTTTACAGTATTTCTTTAAGTACATAGAATGTTTTTCACTAATTCGGAAGCGGGCACTAAAATAACCAGGATTGTAAATAATATAAAACCTATTATTAATTTCCCCTGTCCTGCATTAGGTATACTTAATTCAATGTTTTCTTACCTTCTACGGAAACTTGAGTGACTGGAAGCGCTGTGTATCTACTTAGCATTGATATTATATATATTATAGTATCTTGTTAAGGTGTTGTGTGACCTAACCGTTAAGGAGTTATACCTTCCATCATCAGCTCATCTGAATAACCAGAAAGAATACAACTAAAGGTCTATACGTGCATATGATATTTAAAGAAACTTCCTATAACTCCTAACCGTTAAGGAGTTTAACCTTCCATCATCAGCTCACCTGGATAATCTGAAAGAATACAACTATTAGTCTATACGTACCTATAATATTTGAAAAAATATCCTCAACTCTTAGGAGTTAAGGAGTTTTACCTTCCAACATCAGCTCATCAACATGAGATGATGTCTACCAGACGCAAAGACTTAAATAGCTTGAGAAAATATATGAAAAACGTAATGCGTGCCTACAAAATTTGAGGGTTGCCCTCGATTTCCCTGAGATCCCGTCATCAGATCCTGATTTGGTGACAATGGGACAATCTCAGGAGTATATTACATTCTTTCGAATAAAAAAATAATTTTTAAAATCGGTCCACAATTGACCGAGAATCGGTGAACATACCTACATAAAAAATACATAAAGTAGAATGCATAACCTCCTCCTATTTTTGAAGTCGGTTAAAGAGCCCTTTGCGGCCTACTTACAGTATAAACTTATGAATTTTGAAATTTTAGCTTTCTACGACCAGTAAAACGAAAAATCCCGTTTTTTCCCGTTCCCGTAAGAATTTCGTTAAATGCTTTCTTATTGCTCCCTTACACTCCCCAAGGAACCCACTTGCCAAATTTCAACTTTCTACGACCAATAAAACGAAAAATCCCGTTTTTTCCCGTTCCCGTGGGAATTTTGGGAAGTACTCTCTCAATGTTCATCTACACTCCCCAAGCAACCTACATGCCGAATTTCAGCTTTCTACGACCAGTAAATCGAAAAATCCCGTTTTTTCCCGTTTCCGTGAGAATTTTGGAAAGTCCTCTCTCAATGCTCCTTTGCACTCCCCAAGCAACCTACATGCCGAATTTCAGCTTTCTACGACCAGTAAAACGAAAAATCCCGTTTTTTCCCGTTCCCGTGGGAATTTTGGAAAGTTCTCTCTCAATGCTCCTTTACACTTCCCAAGTAACCTATATGCCGAATTTCAGCTTTCTACGACCAGTAAAATGAAAAATCCCGTTTTTTCCTTATCCCGTGGGAATTATGAAAAATCCTGAAATTAATGTTTTAAATAATGCAATACCTGCTTGTGTATCAAATTTGAAGAGTCTAGTTATTATAGTTACTGAGATAGGGTCACTCGGATTCGAATATATAAATCCCGTTTTTTCCCGTTCCCGTGGGAATTCCCAAAAATCCTTCCTTAATGGATGCCTACATTGTATAAGGTATCTATGTGCAAAATTTCAAGTCTCTAGGTCCAGTGGTTTGGGCTGTGCGTTGATATATCAACAGTCATTTAGACATTTCAACCCCATCGCACCCCATCCAGGGAGATGGTATTTTACGTCCGCCACGTCGGATTTTAAAACCGTTGTTGTTTTCGTAACCAGCGACCCGATAAACCATAGAAACAATACCCATGTTGATTTTCAGACTTTGTCACCCCATTTCCCCCTTTTAGGGGTTGAATTCCCAAAAAACCTGAAACACGTGTTTAATCATTTATCGTTAGGAGTACTTCTGTGAAGTTTCGAATAAAATAGTCGAACTAATCTTGTTTCCCCATACAAACTTTGAACCACCTTTCCACCCCCTTAGGAAGGGAATTTTGAAAAATCCTTTCTTAGTGCACCTCTAGACCTTATAAGGAACCTACGTGCCAAATTTGGAATCTCTAGGCCCAGCGGTTTGGGCTGTGCGTTGATATGTCAGTCAGTCAGTCAGTCAGTTTCTTCTTTTATATATATAGATTTTTACACAGCCCTGAAAATAGCGACTAAAGCGGGTAGTCTGGCTTCCGCGCGCGACTCTTCACTCGGTCACGGTACCTAAAATAAACATTTTAACATATTAAATATGAATATTAAGAAATAAAAAAAAATCGAAATCGGAAAGCGGAAATATTGATCTATTGATAAGAAATAATTAACAAATCAATTTTACAAATACCTACTAATATAAGACGTCTATTAATACATTATAGGTAAAAAACTTTTAAACCTAGTGGGTCTTTCCCTAGTTACCTACACTGTACCTGTATATTACTAATTAAAGTTGGTTATCTACCTTCTTTCGTCCTTCGGAAATCGAAAAAAACTCCTTTCCTTATCTTTAGCTGTTGCCAAACACCCATACAATGCACAATATCGTGTACTGCCTTTTCGGCGAATTATTTTTCGCAAACTGATTCATTTGGCAAATGTTTCATTTCTCAAATGTTAATTTTTTCTGAAACTGTAAACTATTCAGGATATATTTCAGGACTATCCTGTAGGTTAGGTTAGGTTAGGTTAGGTTTGTTTTATAACAATCCTGAAAAGTTTACAGTTTCAGAAAAAATAAACATTTGGGAAATGAAACATTTGCCAAATGCATCATTTGGCGAAAAGTTTTTCGCCGAAACATTAGTAAACCGCACAATATATTACCATTTCGCAAAAGTTTAGTGTCGTGCGGCCTACATACATCGCGTCGCGTACCCGACTGGTTTCCGGCGGGGTCCGGCAATCTGCGCCTTGAGGGGTGGGGTAACTCGAATCGGTGCGGGGCGGAGGGTGGCCATTCTGTACGTTAGTACTATTATATATTCTGTGCCGTTCCTTAAATTTCTACATAATATTCCGAACCGAATGACACCTTGATCGTAATTTTCGGTCGATGTTAGATTTTTACAATAATTATACAAAAAGTAAAATATAAAACTATACATACAAAACATACAATCATTATAAAAACCTAACCTAGGGTGCCACCGGCAGCGAGGCGGGGCCTAAGCTATCGGTGGTTAGGGCGACAGAGAGAGGAACCTCCTGACTATCCGCGCAGTGTCCAGGAGTACTGCCTTCTGTATCTAACTCTTGATCCAGCCATCTAGAGAGAGTCTCTTGAGGTATTGGTCGAGACTCTTCGCTATCAGACCGTTCGCAGAAACGACTATCGGAACAATGATCGTCGAATCAACATCCCACATGGCGGTTATCTCGTGAGCTAGGTCAAGGTACTAGCTGGCTTTGTCCTTCTCAGCTTTCACGAGGTTCTCGTCATGGGGGATGGTGATGTCGACGAGCACTGTCTGGCGTTTCGATCGATCTGTTAGCACGATATTATATTATTATTATTATAGTTACGTCGCGAAGACAGATGTCAAAAAAAAACACATTTTTTTGCCGTCAGCTGGATCTCCAAGGCTGTATCCTCTGGTACGATTACAGTATCCTAACATAATATAGGGTTTTGATTTGAGATCAAGCTTATTACGCTGAGGTATTGGAGTGAGAGCATATGCTGTACTACCAAAGACTCGAAGATGACTGAGGTTCACTTTGGATCCAGTCCACAATTCTTCAGGAGTAGCTTTAGTCAAAGCAGCAGTCGGACTACGATTCTTCAAATAACAAGCAGTATTTACCGCTTCTGTCCAATATTTTTTCTCCAAGTCAGCATCTTGTAACATGGCTCTAGCTTTTTCCATTAAAGTTCTGTTAAGGTGTTCAGCAACACCATTTTGCTGTGGTGTGTATGGCACAGTAGTTTAATGAACTATATCGCATTGCTTAAAATAATTCTGAATTTTTTTATTACAATACTAGCTTTTGCCCGCGGCTTCGCTCGCGTGTACCATGAGTATTCCAAATAACCAAGATATTGAGCAAGCAAGCATACAGGCAAGCAAGCAAGCATGCAAGCATGCAAGCATGCAAGCATGCAAGCAAGCATGCAAGCAAGCATGTAAGCAAGACGCAAGCAAGCATGCATGCACGCAAGCAAGCAAGCGTGCAAGAAAGCGCGTAAGCAAGCCCGACTAAACTTCAGGTAGATACAGTCCTTTACAGTAGTATTTCTTTATATACAATGTTTTTCACTAATTCGGAAGCGGGCACTAAAATAACCAGGCTTGTTAATAATATAAAACCTAATTTTGAAATTTTAGCTTTCTACAACCCGATACCTCCTACGTATACTGGTATAACTGCATAATGGTGATTTTACAGTAAAGACCGTATCGTTAAACAATATGGTCTTTACTGTAAAATCACCATTATGCAGTTATACCAGTATACGTAAGAGGTATCGAACCAATAAAACGCAAAATCCCGTTTTTTCCCGTTCCCGTAAGATTTTCGGAAAATGCTTTCTTAATGCTTCCCTACACTCTCCAAGGAACCCACTTGCCAAATTTCAGCTTTCTATGACCAGTAAAACGAAAAATCCCGTTTTTCCCGTTCCCGTGAGAATTTTGGAAAGCCCTCTCTCAATGCTCCTCTACACTTCCCAAGCAACTTACATGCCGAATTTCAGCTTTCTACGACCAGTAAAACGAAAAATCCCGTTTTTTCCCGTTCCCGTGGGAATTTTGGAAAGTCCTCTCTCAATCCTCTTTTACACTCCCCAAGCAACCTATATGCCGAAGTTCAGCTTTCTACGACCAGTAAAATGAAAATAAATAAAAAAAAATCATTTAAAAAACCCAACTCTCCCCAAGCAACTTACATGCCGAATTTCAGCTTTCTACGACCAGTAAAACGAAAAATCCCGTTTTTTCCCGTTCCCGTGGGAATTTTGGAAAGTCCTCTCTCAATCCTCTTTTACACTCCCCAAGCAACCTATATGCCGATTTTCAGCTTTCTACAACCAGTAAAACGAAAAGTCCCGTTTTCATCCCGTTCCCGTAAGATTTTTGAAAAGTCCTCTCTCAATGCTCCTCTACACTCCTAAAGCAACCTACATGCCGAATTTCAGCTTTCTACAACCAGTGAAACGAAAAATCCCGTTTTTTCCCGTTCCCGTGGGAATTTTGGAAAGTACTCTCTCAATCCTATTTTACATTCCCCAAGCAACCTATATGCCGAATTTCAGCTTTCTACAACCAGTAAAACGAAAAGTCCCGTTTTTTTCCCGTTCCCGTGGGATTTTTGGAAAGTCCTCTCTCTATGCTCCTCTACACTCCCCAGCAACCTACATGCCGAATTTCAGCTTTCTACGATCAGTAAAACGAAAAATCCCGCTTTTTCCCGTTCCCGTGGGAATTTTGGAAAGTCCTCTGTCAATCCTCCTTTACACTCCCCAAGCAACCTATATGCCGAAGTTCAGCTTTCTACGACCAGTAAAACGAAAAAACCCGTTTTTTCCCGTTCCCGTGGGAATTTTAGAAAGTCCTCTCTCAATGCTCCTCTAGTTCCTCTACACTCCCCAAGCAACCTATATGCCGAATTTCAGCTTTCTACAACCAGTAAAACGAAAAATCCCGTTTTTTCCTGTTTCCATGGGATTTTTGGAAAGTCCTCGCTCAATGCTCCTCTACACTCCCCAAGCAACGCACTTGCCATATTTCAGCTTTACGACCAGTAAAACGAAAAATCCCGTTTTTTCCCATTCCCGTGGGAATTTTGGAAAGTCTTTTCTCAATGCTCCTCTACACTCCCCAGCAACCTACATGCCGAATTTCAGCTTTCTACGACCAGTAAAACGAAAATTCCCGTTTTTCCCGTTCCAGTGGGAATTTTGGAAAGTCCTCTTTCAATGCTCCTCTACACTTCCCAAGCAACCTACATGCCGAATTTCAGCTTTCTACGACCAGTAAAACGAAAATTCCCGTTTTTTCGCGTTCCCGTGGGAATTTTGGAAAGTCCTCTTTCAATGCTCCTCTACACTTCCCAAGCAACTTACATGCCGAATTTCAGCTTTCAACGATCAGTAATATGAAAAATCCCGTTTTTTCCTTATCCCGTGGGAATTTCCAAAAATCCTTAAAATTGTTTTTTACTATTATAATTACCTACTTCTATGCCAAATTTGAAAAGTCTAGTAATTATAGTTCATAGGATTCCGTTGAACTGAATATATAAATCCCGTTTTTTCCTTATCCCGTGGGAATTTTGAAAAATCCTGAAAGTGATGTTTTAATTATTGTAATACCTACTTGTGTATCAAATTTGAAGAGTCTAGTTATTATAGTTACTGAGATACGGTCACTCGGAATCGAATCTATAAATCCCGTTTTTTCCCGTTCCCGTGGGAATTCCCAAAAATCCTTCCTTAGTGGATGCCTACATTGTATTAGGTATCTATGTGCAAAATTTCAAGTCTCTAGGTCCAGTGGTTTGGGCTGTGCGTTGATATATCAACAGTCAGTCAGTTTAGAATTTTATATATATAGATTCCGTACCATTATCACTCCTAACACGCTTAATCTTCAGATCGGTTTGATTTTCAACTAATGTTTTGAATTCATTAAACGTATTCAAAACTGTTGTTTGATCTTTGCGATCCAAACAATAAATAAAATGATTTTCTCGTAAAATAGTATGTAGTTGTAGTCTTATGTATGTAGCTATTAGTGTGCAGTTTATTTATTTATCTATCTAAACAGCGATCCGTGTATCACCAACGGTACTGGCTGAAAATCAGCGCAGGGGTGCTTTAAACGCCTCAGCATTATGCTGAGCCATGTCCGATTTGCAACCGCAATGACACATTCTATCTTTAGTTTTAGTGTTACCTTTAGTTTTGTAAAATATTGATGATGTGTCTTGTGATGTTGTAAATAAATGTATTTTCTTTCTTTCTTTCTTTCTTTAAAATCATCAGTAAAAGTAATGAAGTATCGACAACCACTCCAACTATTCACCGACATAGGTCCACATATATCACGTCACATATGTATGTCACGCTTCTATGTGCCTGACCACGAGGAAATGATTTGCTCTTTTGTATTCCTTCAATGCAAGGGGAACAAGGAGTCAAATCTCCATTTGAAAATTCTAAACCGCGTGCCAATGAATCACGAAGGATTAACATACCTTTCAAACCTAAATGTCAAAGTCGACGATGCCATAGCTCTAACGAATTAGTTTAAGACATCAAAGCTTTACTTTCAGTGCTAATTCTAGGCTCTTGGTTAAATGCAGAATGGCATTGCCCTTTCTGATCAATTTTGTAAATACCGTCCACATTAGTAGCTGTCAAATCACAAGAACCAGTTACGCATACATTACGAGTATCCTTCCTGTAAACATTACATTTATTAATATCAAATATTAAAACATAGCCTTTTGCTGCGACTTTGCTAACAGACAAAAGAGTAGCTGCTATTTTTTGGTACATACAGAGCATCAGTAATCACTTTTTCAACATCATTGTCGAATACCATATTGACATTACCTACGCCTTCGCTATATATTATATCATTATTGGCAGTAGTTATTTCGGATTTAATACTAGGAGAGTAATTAATCATCCAGTCCTTCCTATTAGTCATATGACTAGAGCATCCCGAATCTAAAATCCAGTTATCCCTGTTACAAACACTACTAACTAAAGCAAGTCTGTGTAGAAAATAAAGATGAGTTTGTACTTCCCTTCTTTGATGATGAGTCAAGGGTCGAACCATTATTTGAAATCTTCTTAAGATTATTCTTCAACTTTGGACATTTTGGTTTGATGTGTCCTTTTTCATGGCAGTTGTGGCATATTGGAATAAATTTATTTTTCGCAATAAGAATCTTGTCAGATGGTTCCAAATTTGATTTGCCTATCTCCTTTTTAAATTCACTTTGAATTAACCGGCATTTGACGAATTCTGACGTCACCTGAGCACTTGAAGCTTCCATTGCCATAATTAATGTATCAAACTCAGCTGGCAAACCAATCAGCATCAATTCGGCTAAGTCCTCATCATCGATGACACAGCCAATGTCAGCTAGTTCTTGCGTAACGGAAATAATATTTCCCAAATGGGTGAATTTCAACATGCTCTAAATTTACCTAAAATTGGTGGGTTTTTTATTTTTGTTGTCCGAGTCAACAATACGTAACAAACAAGTCATAATAAATATTGTGTTGTAATGGCCTTTCATTATACATAGTAGTTTTAGTGATATTATGATTTTAGTAATTTGATTACCACCAAAATTGCACATCTACACCAAAATTAGATACTTGTACTAATTCAAGGTAAAAAATATATGCATAAAAAGTGATTAATTTAACTTAATATTTTAAAAAGGAAACTGTTAACATGCCTCACATATAATTCACACAAAAACAAGAATTGCTTGGTATTGCTAAGTCATTAGTTACATACACCACCAAAATTGCATTAAAAAGTATTTTAACACACCAAAATTAGATACTTACGTGCTTGGCGAACAGATTCAGCAAGATATGGCACGTATGTCATCGCTCAGTGCAGGAGCGGAACTAAACGAACATGTTAATACACGTTTGTTGGTCTTATTTCAAATCATATCATAGGTCTTATTTTATATCCTTTTCTCACATGCGGCCTTTTGACATTTTGACATTTTTCCATTGACATTTTGTATTAAATATATGTAGTGTATAAGTATTATATTGAATGTATTTGTTTATTTATAAAATTTATATTATATTTGTATTGTTTTTATTATTTATTGTCTATTGTAATACTATGTTTCTCTTGTCTGTTATTTCTGCCACCTACATTAGTCTGTTGATATTTATTAATTTCTGAGTAATTGGTTGTCTGGAAGAGATCGCTTTTTAGCGATAAGACCGCCTATTGTCTACCTGAATTTTTATTTTTGTAATGTCACTGTACTGTTTTTGGTGATCAATAAAGAATATTTGTATTGTATTGTATTGTATTGCTTTGATACAACATTACACATTATAAACAGAAAATTAAAAAAAAACTTACACACGTACTGCGATGAAAACCAAACGGTTGGCCTGGCTAGAGTCGAGTGAACCAACCACTGTCAAGGAGGCTTTACAATCCAGTGATAGCAAGCTGTGGAGACAAGCTATGCAGGATAAGATTGATTCGTTCAATAAGCATGAGGCTTGGGAGCTAGTTGACAGACCGGCAGACAAGAATATTGTTAAGAATCGGTGGCTATTTAAAATTAAACGCGATGCTAATGGCAAAATAGCCTGTTATAGAGCACGATTGGTTGCAAAGGGGTTTACTCAAAAGTTCGGCATTGATTATTTGGATACATATTCTCCTGTTGTACGACATAGTTCGTTAAGGATGTTGCTGTCTCTTGCGGTCGAGTTAGATTTGAAGATTGATCATCTTGACGTGAAAACTGCCTTCCTGAATGGAAATTTGAGTGAGAAGATCTACATGTCTCAGCCAGAGGGATTTGTAGGACAAGGCAATGAGCATAAAGTCTACAAACTCAAGAAAGCCGTGTACGGATTAAAACAAGCGTCTCGAGCGTGGTACGATAAGGTAAAAGAAGTTTTGCTAGCAGAGAACTTCACGCAGAGCAAGCACGAGAGCTGTATCTTCAGTCGCCGAGTGGGTAAGCAAACTATTATCATTGCTCTGTACGTAGATGATTTCTTCGTCTTCTACGACTGCGACAAGCTTGCTAATAAACTGAAAACGTCGCTGAAATCTCATTTTATTATAAAAGATTTAGGTGAGGTCAAACATATGCTTGGAATTAAGGTAAATCGCACTAGTACTGAGTTAAGGCTGAGTCAGAGAACCTATATCGAAAAGTTGCTAAGACGCCCTTAGACGTAGGTCTTAAGTTTACTAACAGTTCTAACTATGATAGTAGACTACTATATCAAGAGCTAATAGGCTGTTTGATGTATTAAGCTGAGACCAGCAGACCTGATATTTTATTTGCTGTGAGTTTTCTTAGTCAGTATAATACCCGCCACACAGCTGAACATTTTGGTGCAGCCAAGTGTGTATTGCGTTACTTGAAAGGCACAATGAATTTAGGTCTAATGTACAGGAAAAGTATTAAGCATGGGAAGTTTTGTATTTATGGTTTTACTGACGCCCATTGGGCCAATGGGGCGGATCGTAAATCATATACGGGCTATATGTTTAAACTAGATAGGAATGTAATTTCCTGGGGTTGTTACAAGCAATCTTGTATTGCACTTTCGTCTACCGAGGCGGAGTACATTGCTTTATCTGAAGCGGCAAAAGAAGCGGTATACGCCCGTGCGTTACTTTCTGAATTTACGGGACATAGTAGTGTTGTAACCCTACATAGTAATAACTAGTCTGCGGCAAAGCTTGCCACCAACCCGGTGTTTCACAATCGTTCTAAACACGTAGACATTAGATATCACTATATTCGTGAGTCGGTTGATAACAAAGTCATTCAACTGTTTTATATGCCTACTGAACAAATGACTGCTGAAGTGTTGACGAAGGCACTGCTGAACTACACTACACTACTACGAAGCATCAGTCGTTTGTTATAGACATGCTTGAAATTGTCCAAGATTAAGAGGGCATGTTATAGGTTTCATTGAACATGGACCTTATTTCTAATTCTGGCCGACTCCATCTTTGTACTGCTTTATTTAAATTTGTATTGACATTGATTTTTATTGTCACTTGTTTTCCTTGTGTTGTGATTAAAAAACTCTGCTTATATATTTTATTAAAAAATGTGTTTAAATTCCAATTTCTCTAATGAGAGAGGCATCTTAAGAAGAAGAAACATCGCTATTAATTGTTGGTCATCATCATCATCATTTCAGCCGAAAGACGTCCACTGCTTGACATAAGCCTCCCCCCCAAGGCAAGGCATTAATTGGTGGTATTGTTTTTACGACCAGATGGCTTAGTGGTTAGAGAACCAGACTATGAAGCTTGAGGTCCCGGGTTCGATTCCCGTGTCGGGGCAGGTATTTGTATGAAAAATACGAATGTTTGTTCTCGGGTCTTGGGTGTTTAATATTTATTTAAGTATGTATCTATCTATATAAGTATGTTTATCCGTTGTCTAGTACCCATAACACAAGCTTTGCTAAGCTTACTTTGGGACTAGGTCAATTGGTGTGAATTGCCCCGTGATATTTATTTATTTATTTACAATTATTACCTACCGTACTAGTGAGGGTATGGTCGGTGGTACGGTGGGTCAGAAGGGGTTCGTGAGGCCCGTTGGCGAAACGAGCACACAATACTTGCGCCGTGCGACATTACGTGCGTTTCGTTCTTATTCTACGTCAATAAAACTCGACTATTTACGTAGTATTTTTGGGATATTTTATTTCTTACGTTGTTCATTGATTCTTACTTCATAGTTAATTTTAATTTAATTTCAAGGCACATCATAGTTTAATTTTTTTTTTTAATAAATGCACTTTTAATCTCATTCATTATATTCTAGAAACCTAAACTTTAATAATTATAAGACAACAGGGCATTTCTATTTTTCCTTGTACCCAATTAAGAAACTGTTAACACGGATTTAAAATTAGCCCGTTTGGATACGCACTTTTTTAAGCCTTTACAATAAAAAACAGTAACAAATTGGACAAGTTTAACAATGTTTAACAAGAACTGAAGAATTATCCAGTTTGTTATGTTTTTCTTTATTGTCAAGACTTGACTTGAAAAGTGTGTAACCAAACTGACTAATTTTAACACCCTGTTAACAATTTCTTAATTGGGTACATACAAGGAAAAGTAGAAATGCCCATCAACTAGAATCTAGATAGTTACAAAAAGCAATTGTCATCCATAAAGCACTCAAGCAGTGCTTTATGAACAAAAACCATTGGTTGATTCCTATAATTAAAATTATACTGTTTAATCATAGGAATGAATAGGTAGCAAACATTATAAATATTAAATATTCGAAATATTGCCTTAAAAGTAATCTAAGAATGCAGAATGCGTATAAATTCACATTATCCTAAGTCAATAAAATATTCAGTGTCCGTCAATAAAATACTTTTAAGTACATAATGCATTTTAATACCTACGTATGTAGTTCTTTCTATATTGAACAATGAAGATAGCAGACAGAGTAGCACAATCTATACAGCACCGTCAAACATTCTTAGTCGGTATTTCTGGACACCGTCCACCTTGATACGGTTGTGGTAAAATAAGGATCATGGACGATCAAGTTATCTTGTTGGTGACTTTACTAACTTTGTAGAGCTGGGTGCGTTAAAAAGTTTGAATTTGTAGTAAGCTATTTTACACGGGATACTGTTTATTTTTATTTTTTATTGCCCCTAAAGCCCATTTTCCCGCAATAATGTGTCAAATATAAAGTGTGGCCAACTTTTCTTTGCGCTACTATACTAATATACGATGGTAGAGAGTTATTCTCAAATTAGCTAAATAAGTTTCGTGAGGTGGGTATTCACTGTCAGTCAGCCCGCTAGCTGTTCTCCATTTCCCAATTCCCAGATCAGTCCTAAATTAACAGACATAAATATTAATAAATAGTAAAAAGTACGATAAAATTTCTATTATTATCTTCATTTTAGGGAGGGGAGAGGAGTTAGCTTTACAAGTTGCAAAACATGTGATGCAGCGTTACATTAGGGCGAAGGACTCTCGGTGCCACAAAGCGTCGATTAGGTAAAAGATACAACTGGATTTCACTTGGCGTATTGCATAAGCGGTTTCATACATTGTCAATTAAATTTTTTTCCATAGTTGACCTTTCACGCATTCACAGTTGAACGGGGATCAAATGAGAATGATTCATCTTAAAGAACACCTAATTTTTCTTACAAATGTTAATGCTGTCGTAACATTAAAAACGTAATATTTAATTAGTTTGTCCATTGAGCAATACCTTATAGAATAAGTAAATACAGTTCGGGGTCATCTTAGTGTTACATGTAGAGATCGAAGTCGAACCCATTGCCCCCGCTG
The DNA here is from genome assembly GCA_947563465.1 of Archips xylosteana. Classification (NCBI taxonomy): domain Eukaryota; kingdom Metazoa; phylum Arthropoda; class Insecta; order Lepidoptera; family Tortricidae; genus Archips; species Archips xylosteana. Next base: position 21,405,111 of record OX387343.1, read on the forward strand.
AGGTAGTCGTAGAGGTAGACCGCCATTTCGTCGAGCGCGTCGAAGCGCGGGTCCGGCAGCGGCTCATCGCGGGCTGCGCGCGCGCCGCGTGCCGACCGCGACAGTGACCTGCTGACAATCCACCGACCGGCAGTTAATAGCGATTCCACGCAGCCTGCCTACGCAGTTATACTTAACTATCCACACAGCGATAAATAAATTAAAAGTGAAAAGAAAAAATAAATAAAAAGCTGATAATAATTTAATTCTGAGAAAAATAGACCTTGCCCTGTCATTCTGAGAGGAGGCCTGTGCGTTTTTATCACAGTCCCATTTTTCAATAAAAGCGTGTTACACCTTCATTATTTCTCTTGACGTCAAAATGTAACACGCTATTATTGAAAAAAAAAATTGTGACTGCGATAAAAACGCAAAGATTTAAAGCTTGGTCTATTTTTCATCATCCCAACCTATATACGTCCCAATGGAGCGTTTCTGAACAGGTTGCATCCCATACCAGCACCCGGCCAATCTTCCATGGAATCAAACTCATACCGTCTGGTCTCTTGCCATCGCCTCTTGCAATACCAGTCGGCTCAAGTAAACTTGGCACTTTGACGGTGGCAAAGGACGGGCGTATGATATAGTTTAGTGCGGCATGTCTCGAGAAGCGGCCTACACTTTTTTTGGCATGACAGTCCGCAATGTCCTTGCTTGTCGACATCACTGCCACAGGGACACTTTTGAGGAGCGCAGACCGGAACCCCAAACCGTAAACAGGTTGCAGTTCGGAGCGCGTGAAGCCAGTAGCCAGCCTCATGCATTTCCATAGGCTCCACAGCCAATAGTCTAGCACGCGCCGAATCTGTACTACAGATCAAAAGATTGTCATAAGTCAATTTGCAGTTTATGTTGTCCCAGCTCCTCTGTGAATTTGGAGAAACTGGAAAATTTTGACCTGGGCATTCAATTAAGAAAGCGTTCCTAGCTTCTTCCAAGCCAGCAAACTCAAAGTTTGAAGGGAATGCCCTTAAAATTTTACTTATGAGATTTGCTGAACTATGGACAGAAGATAGGAAGGCTGGTAAAGCGACACTGGAAATTTTGCGAAACAGTACTAACACCTCAAATCTTTTCCAACATTTTTAATATGCTTTGTACAAATATTAAAATTGTTAACATGCAAACCCTTAACCCCTATATAACTCTAACTATTTCAAAATTTCGTCTTTTTGTACCTAAATTCACATATTTGCTTCGTTGTTGTCCCTTCTGGAAACATCAAAATTTATTAACTCCTATTCACACACTTAGATAAAAAGCGAGTCAACTCAAAATAATATACTATTTTAAGGAGTGCGTATTGATTCTTTCTTTCATTATAAATTCTTTAGAATCCATTGTCAATATACAACACAGCGAGCATTCTTGGACCTAGGCATCCTTTCCTATCAGATATGGTGGGCTTGGGATCCGCAAAATTTCTAGTGTTGCACTGCCAGATTTCCTATCATTAGTCCACAGCACGTCCAACCTCGTAGGTAAAATTCTAAAGGATTGTCCTTCAAACTATGAGACGACGGGTTTGGTCGATGCTAGGAATGCTTGGCTTATGGCTTGTCCGGGTCAAAATCTTCGCACCCGTCCAAATTATCAACGGAGCTGGGACGATGTACTTTGCAAATTGACTTATTCTGAAATTTAAGTTCCAGCTCAGGCCCAGACCATGCAAAGCTTCTCGCTGTAGGAAAGAAAGAATCTGGCGAGTGAATACGGAACCTTCCTGGAGCCTGAAACCTTGCGAATTTCAGTTGGGCTGAGGTTGGGCGCTGCTTTGTGTTCTCCACACCGTTGCCCCTGTGGTGCCAATGTCGACCAAATGGGCCACCATGGGCTTTCCTGCCAAAAAAGTGCTGGCCGCTTTTCCCGATAGGCTGCGCTGAATGATACTATCCGCCGGTCTCTTGCCACCATAAAAGTGCCGTCAATATTAGAACCAAAAGGCATTGCGCGGGATGATGGCAAAAGGCCGGACGGTATGTCTCTGATTCCCTGGAGGATGGGTCGGGTTTTAGTTTGGGACGCAACCTGCGTCGATACCCTAGCCCCTTCACACCTTCAGGGTACAACAAAAAAAGCTGGCGCAGCGGCTGAAGCAGCCGAGAGTAAGAAAGTATTAAAATACCAGGGTCTCGGTTCAGCTTACAATTTAGTTGCTGTAGGTTTTGAGACCCTGGGTCCTTGGGTTCTCGGCGCACACAACTTGATTAAACAAGTGCAAAAGCGTCTGGTCGACACCACTGGAGACCAAAGGTCTGGCAGCTATCTCTCGCAACGAATCGCCATCGCCATTCAACGAGGGAATGCTGACAGCCTTTTGGGTACGATTCCACGGGGGCCTTTTTTAGACTTAGCCTAGTAGTTTTTAAGTTAGATATTTAGTTTATAGTTAAGTTTAAATTGTTGTATCTTACTATTTGTATTGTAGAACTACTTAATCTATGCCAAGATATATTTAAATTTAAAAAAATTGCATTATTTGATGACAAACATCGGGACAGGTGAAACTAAATAAAAGCTTGTAAAAATAGACGTGATAATGACCTAAATGCGCCTATCTGGCTAAAAAGCCATGTAATTTATTCCTGGCTCAGTTTATTACGAAGCCTTCTTGCTCGAAATTGCTCAAAAAATAGGTTATTTATACCTATGTTGTAAAATATATTAGCAGCAGGTACATGATGAACCTAATATGATAAAAAAACAGGCCAAAAGCGTGTCGGACACGCCCAGGATAGGGTTCCGCAGCCGTTACGAAAAAATCCTTGCATATCTTATTAATTTTACTATTAATTATACTGTCCGTGTTGACGACACTACTTAATTGAATGAAAGACACGTTTAAAAATGATTACAAACTATAATAGGAAAATAAACAGGAAAATGGATGTAAGCACAACCCGTCTGGCAGAGCAACTGACTTCTCCGTCTCTGTCAGGCGGGTCTTAGTGGATTAACATAAGGTACTAGAAAAACCGGCCAAGTGCGAGTCGGACTCGCGCACGAAGGGTTCCGTACAATTATCTATAAAAATCACGGTTCTTGTATGGGAGCCCCCCTTAAATTTTTTTATTTTTATTTTAATTTAATGAGTTATTTTTAAAGTCAATATATAACTAAATATTCTGTGAATATTTCAAGTGTCTACCTGTTGCCGTTATCAATATCGAGCAAAAACGAGCAAAAAAATCATGTTTGTTGTATGGGAGCCCCCTTATATTTATTTAATTCCATTTTTTAGTATTTGTTGTTATAGAGGCAACCGAAATACATCATCTGTGAAAATTTCAACTCTTTAGCCTGGTGACAGACGGACGGAAGGACGAAGGGACGGACAGTGGAGCCTTAGTAATAGGGTTTCCGTTTTTACCCTTTGGGTACGGAACCCTAAAAAGGAGGTTTTGCCAACCAGTCGCCAACAGTCCGTATTAAACAAGCAATATTTTATAGGTCAGGCTGCTATTTACTCTTAAACTACTAATAATTCTCAAGCAAACTTAGCCGTTATTATAGTTCTCCTTGTTATTTCATCATATTTCGTCCCATCCTGAATTTTTTCAAAATTTTAATTCATACAGTTTAGAGTGGGTCTCGATTGTAATATAAATATAAAGTTGAATATTTCGCAACGAATCAATACATCGAAAAATAGTCTTCACAACCCTATAATGAGACCTATCCGACGATACCCCATACTATAGTGTTAGTTAGACGAGAAAAAAAAAATCACCCCACTTTACGTCTATAGGAGGTACACTAAAAAATTTTGTTTCTAAATTTTATTTTTCACATGTCCATGCTAAATTACAGCTTTCTAGCCCTAATAGTCTCTGAACTAAGCCGCAGACGGACGGACGTATAGGACTGCTCGGACAGACATGGCGAAAATATAAGGGTTCCGTTTTTGCCATTTTGGCTCCAGAACCCTAAAAAAGGAAACAGTAATTAGGTATATGCACTAATACTTGTTTCCTTTGCTTTGCTTGCTTGTTTCCTTAGATGAACTTGGCATTGCACCTCTTGCATGTAATCAAAACCAGAATAATCTAAACCAGTTCGTTAAGCAACGTGTTACAAAAATACCTTAAAAAACCTTCATCAAAACTAAAAATAGGGTCAAGGATCATATTTGCCAACCGGATTTGGCATCGAATATTTTAACAGACGGGTATTGAGCGTGTCTATTATTCCTATAATTTTTCACCGCGGGGTTATTAGATGAGAATGTAAACAGACTTTCTGTAATAATCACTCTTTAGTATTTCCAATTGGGTTGCACTTTAATAAATATTGTACAACTAACCTGAAATCAGTGTCAGTGTCTAACTCATCCTCGCTAGTAAAACGCTCTCGGATGTCCTTCATGATGCACGCTTCCAGTTTTTTGTGCTGTAAATAAAAAAAAGTATTTGGAAACTCCTATTTATTATAAAACTAGCTTTTGCCCGCGACCCCGTCCGCGTGGAATTTGTAATTTGGGCAGCTTATTTTTTTTATCCAATTTGCTTTTTCATGAATTATGGCTCTCCTTAGTTCCTCGATATAAAAAAAATTACCCCCCCCCCCCTCACCGACCCCCCCCCCCCCCCCGCACACCCGCGTTCACATTCACCACCTTACCTACTCCCAAGTCACTACTTCTAAAAACTGTTCTATAAATTCTTAAAATAGACGTATCTTTCTTATTTGTGAACCGATTCAAATGAAACAAACACTAAATGTTAATCTAAGAAAATACCAACATATCAGTGAAAACCGTATCCTTCTAGGTTCAGCCGTTTCTGAGATTAGCGCGAACAAACGCACAGACAAACAGACAATAATTCTAAAAAACATTGTTTTGGGTTCTATTGCGCTAGTAAATAGCGCTAGTGACAGTTTTTCTCAAATATCTTCAATGTACAGACACCGACTTGTTACAGATTTCAAAATAATACATACCTATCCATAATCTTACATGTTTCCATATTAGTGGAATTGCTCAGCTATCAAATAATTTTATTGGTTAATGAACCTACCTTATAGCAACGGAAGAAGAACATCGGCTTGATCAGTTCCTGAGATAGAGGAGCCACATCTCTTTTAGCGTCGGGGACGCATTGCTGTATGAAAAACAATTTAATAAATATCTGAAATTAATGAATAGACGTTTCCTCTCTTTGATAGAAAGCCAGTTTTTAAAGGACACGCAAAATTAGGGAAAGCAAGGCAAAACGGCACAGGAAGGTAAAACGAAACAGGTTATCATCATGGAAACCACTAACTCCATCTACTGGTTCTTTTGCCAATATCTCAGTCACCCCTCCCCGCTTTCGGTCAGTGTCTCTAAAACTGTCATGCGTACACCCATGTTTTTATCAAGGCGAGTTCTTGTTTTGGGGTTTTGAAGTATAAAACGAGAACTTTGTTTAGCTGTCATTTTTATCTAGCCTTTCATATTTCTAAATTTGTGTGTTTCATTAATAACTGAGAAAAATATTGTTTGTCTTAAGAGGGTTTATACCTGCTGAGCTGGCAACGTTGCATTTTTGTTAGTTTTTCTCGATTATTCCATAAAAATTGAATGAATATTAAAAATGTTTTGAATACAAATTGTTCAACTTATATATTAGAACAATTTGTATTCAAAACATTTTTAATTTTCATTCAATTTTTATGGAATAATCGAGAAAAACTATTTTCTCGATTATTCCATAAAAATTGAATGAATATTAAAAATGTTTTGAATACAAATTGTTCAACTTATATATTAGAACAATTTGTATTCAAAACATTTTTAATTTTCATTCAATTTTTATGGAATAATCGAGAAAAACTAACAAAAATGCAACGTTGCCAGCTCAGCAGGTATAAACCCTCTTAAGAATAAAAGATTATAGATCGGTGTAAGCATAACCTCCATGATCCACATTGTACGTTGTTTTAATAAGTAACCAAAAGGCAAAACGGTCCGGGCGAAACGGTCCACTGGTCCATGTTGCCTTCACTTTTTGTTTATTATTTGAATTATCCACCACATAATACAGCATAAAAAACTAAAATGGATAAGATAAAGAAATACTTAAATTGTTTTGGATGATACGAAGAATACAGTACAGAAAAGAAAGAGCAAAGGCAAGGGCAATGATAAAAAGAAACTAAGGGCAAGGGTACGGGTTAGGGCAAGGGCAGGGGCAAGACTAAGGGCAAGTTAGGGAAAGGTACAGATTCGTCAAAAGAAGACGATGAAGGTGCTCAGTACTTGCTTTGGGCATTACATCTTCAATCAAAGTTTATTGAAGGCTGGATACAATGGCAAAAATGGAAAAAGTGGGCTTAATGTCATTATGATGGCATTGACGATGAAAAGAAAGCCTCTAGTTTCATTTGTGAAAATGTAAACCTAAGGTTTAGCCTTTATGTGTGGTCCGTTTTACCTTCCTATGAGGGCAGATTGGACCAAAATTGAGATATTACAAATCATTCACCCCTTCCTGTGGTTATTCCTGAGGTTTGTTTAAAGTCTGACTTATTAATAGTGTAGAATGATAAATCCTTATTATCAATTTGTAGCAAAAGTTTAATAAATAAAACTAGTGATTATTTTAATATGTTTTTCCCCTTAAGTGTGCCGTTTTGCCTTGCTTTCACCCAAAAATTGATTTTTGAGTAAAGATCAACTATCAAACTATCGTGATGATAAAACTTCTGTAAATAGAACTAACTGTTGTTGAAGTTACAAACAACGGTATCATTAAAAGTCCCTAAATATTTTTATTATTTATTTAAGTTTTCTTGTCTTTTTATTTGTATTTTGAATTTTACAGTGCGTTGGTGTTATACTGTAATGCTGTAATTTTTATTAATGAATAAAAAAATCATGCACTCACCGAGAATTTCTGGCAAAACTGTAAGCCGTCCTGGATGTCGCCCTTGAGCTCAGTGGAGACGGGCAGGTTGGCGATGCGCTGCGTGATCTGGTCGTAGTTGGGCTCGAGGTTGTGGTCGATGTAGCCCAGCTCCTGCATCACGCAGGTGATGTTGCGCGCGCGGCCCCCTGCCGGCGCGCGGGCTCCCAGCTCCAGCCGGTCGCGCGCGTCCAACTGCCGCTGTAAGATTTTACATTATTTATCTGTAAGACCGCTGTACTCTTTTCATCTTATTATCTGCGCCACTCACTCGGCGAGTGGCATATTGGGAGTTACTCAACAATTACGTTACTCATCATTCCACACGTCATGCTAATCGGTATGTCCGGTGCTTCTCTATCTCTCTCTCGATCTTTCTCTTATGACCGGCTGAGAAGTCAGAGTATTTGCGTGAGAGAAAGTATGAGGCTGCTACATTTACAATGCAGCAGCGTGATGCGAAGAGTGACGAATAGTTATAGTGCGAGGGCCCTCGCACATACTCCTGCACATGTGATAGGTATGAAAGTCCTACATACATAGATAATCTATTTTTTCCAGTAAACTTTTTTGAAGAATTTTGGACCTTAGGTTATTACCTAAGATCCTAAATTCTTCAAAAAAGTTCTTAGTTCTTACGTTATTACGTACAGATCAGAGCATGTCCATATATGATACTCGTAGATCTGGTTTAATGGGTTTTCAGAGCATACAGGGTCTCTATCATTCTGTCATCAACCCTTTCACGCTAAAACGATTTGATGGAATCTGATGAAATTTCACACAGAAATATAAATAATAAATAAATTTATAACCTGGATTACTAAAATATAGGATACTTTTTATCCCGGAAAATTGCATAGTAGTAGGGGTGCGATAAACGAATTCTTCGTAGACTGAGTCGCCCGCCGGAGTTGGGCGTTACTTAAATAATTTCTTATTTAGTTAATTATTTACAAAACATTACAAACACTACCAAATTATTCTTGCTTACCGACATTCTATTAGAACCGTAGAAGGCTGGTTGTTGATAATATCCCTGATGGTATTGTTGTTGTTGATACGCGTAAGGATTGTAGGCCGGCATGCCGGGAGGATAGAACATGCCCGGCGCGCCGTACGGGAACTGGTAGAAGGGTGTCGCCGGGCTGAACGGCCGGAAGTGCGGGCCGCCGGGCATGTACGGCGGCGCCCCGCCGACTGCGCCTGCCGGTGCCTGCTGGAACTGCGCCTGAAGCATATTCCACATACACGTCATTCCACGTGCTTTACTTGCAACACTCACATTATACCTATATTTATTATATGTATGTTTAGACGACCAGATGGCCTAGTGGTTAGAGACCCTGACTATGAAGTTTGAGGTCCCGGGTTCGATTCCCGTGTCGGGGCAGATATTTGTATGAAAAATACGAATGTTTGTTCTCGGGTCTTGGGTGTTTAATATGTATTTAAGTATGTATCTATCTATATAAGTATGTTTATCCGTTGCCTAGTACCCATAACACAAGCTTTGCTAAGCTTACTTTGGGACTAGGTCAATTGGTGTGAATGACAGAAATCCATATTTAATCCAATCGTAAGTTAAATAAATCCTCTCATTATTTCAGAAACAGTAATACAATAAAACTAAATACTAATTACAAATTAAATTTAAATAAATTAACAGTATAATTAAAAATAAAGCAAAACTAACTAAACTAAAAACTAAATAAAATTCATAAATCGGCTAATAATATGTTCCATTAGCAATTGTTTGCATGTATTAGCAAGGGGGGGTGAGGGGGGTTCGTAAGACGGCACAACGTTAATGTTCAAGTTTTCACTTCTGCCGGCACTCCTGGAGTGCAACCCGTTGTTTTTTTTCTAGCAATAAATATAATCTATATTACTCAGGGATTACATTAGCATTCTAATGGTGAAAGAATTTTTGAAGTTGATCTAACGGTTTATAGTTTAATCGTTACAAACATACATATCTTTCCTCTTTGTAATATTATTAGGGAGACCGAGGACAGTTGACACAGAAGAGAGTAGACACAACGTCGATTTTTTAGAACTTATTAACTACTAGCGAGCTCGCAATAGCGCGTGTTTGATAGCTCAAGACTTGTACCTCTACCATGAGTTACACTAGTTCACAGTGACCGTACTCGCTAGCGACGGCGTAAATGATTTGTATGGAGAATTGTGCACAGCGCCTCTAGCGGTCACTTACGGAAGTACAATTCTCCATACAAATCATTTACGCCGTCGCTAGCGAGTACGGTCACTGTGAACTAGTGTAACTCATGGTAGAGGTCTTGAACTAAAAAACGCGCGCTATTGCGAGCTCTCTAGCAGTTAATAAGTTCTAAAAAAATCGACGTTGTTTCTACTCTCCTCTGTGTCAACTGTCCTCGGTCTCCCCATATTTATTAGTGTAGATAAGGTAGATATACATAGATTTTTCACCATATGTATGTATATCGATTTACACATAGATAATTTAATTAATAGGTAATAAATTATAAACAAACCGGCCAAGTTCAAGGTTCCGTACAAATTTGTAGGCATGCCAAAATATTCGCTGTAAACAATTTCGCTGTATAATTTTATTATAATCCAGTGTTAGCTAAGGGCTGCTTTTAAGTAAAATGTACGCGGTATGGGATCATTTTATATTGCTTTATTCGGAACCACCCTTACTGTTTAATTTAATAATATTTCTATTTTTAAGTATTTTTAATATTTCTATCTATTGCGAATAATGCCCCTCGATCTAAATATTAATTTAATTAAATTGTATTTTTATTATTTGTTGTTGTAGCGGGCACAGTAATACGTAAGTAATCGGTGAAAATTTCAAGGGTCTATTAGTTAACCGTAACGCCTTTATAAAGAACGAAGTAATAAAGGCTCAGCCTAGTTTGGGGACCACTGTATACTGCTAAAAATGTATTATTGCTTTATGTGTATTAAAAAATTTTCATTTTCATTTTTTTTTCAATAACACAAAAAAGTCGTTTCTAATTATGACGACCCCCTTTCATTTTTAATTTAATTTTAAGTATTTGTAGCGGCCACAGGAATACATTACTCGTAAGTATCGGTGACAATTTCAAGTGGCTAGCTAGGTATTACGGTTCAAGATATAGAGCCCTGTGACAGACAGACGGGCAGACAGGCAGCGGAGTCTCACTAATAGGGTCCCGTTTTTACCCTTTGGGTACGGATGACGGTTAGTTACATAGTATTAGAGTACGGATGATTTTTTTTCAACCGACTTCATCTAATAAATAAAAAATACTGTCACGGTGTTTGCTATCGAACTCCTACGAAAAGGCTTGACCGATTTTTATCAAGTTTTTTCACTATATTTGGTAGGTCTGAGAATAGGTCGTAGGCTATTTTTTATACCCCTATTCTTCGCAGACGGAGTCGTGGGCAACAGCTAATTTTATTATAAGAGGGAGGCAAACGAGCAAGCGGGTCATCTGATGGGAAATGATCACCATCGCCTATAAATATTAACAACTCAAAGAGAGTCACTAATCTGTTGCCGGTTTTTTAAAGGAAGTATTAATTAAACCCTTTTCTTGAAAGCCCCGATGTCACGACACACGATGACGTAGTACCTACCTAGATGTAGTTATCCAGTATCAAGCGGTAATTATAACAGTTCCAGATCCCTCTAGTGTAGTGCTAGGTGTCTGAAATGAATGTAGCAGGGCGTCAGCGCCGTCTAGTCTAGTATTGTCGACACTTCCTTTAAAATTTGCCCACTAACTTGCTACTGTAGCGCTGCCTATTTAACGCTTTTCGACGGACATTTTTTGCATACACAGAGGTTGTTTTTCGAGAACCTCTACTCTACCCTCCATAGGTGAAAATGTTCAAAGATACCCTTTTGTAGTAGTATCTAACAAACTTTTTTTATGATTGTAATTATAAAGCGTCGACTCTTTAGCTTAGTGTCTAGAGGACTGAGCTCGTTAACCAGTGGTTTCGTGTATTCCCATGGGCCGTTTCCATGTTGGAATAGAGCTATACTCGTACATAAAACATAATGATATTCAAATGATATCTAGTACTTACGCCATGAGGTCTAAAAGCGAGAACTCCTCCAAGTGGTGATCCTTTAAGAGAATGTGCATCTTGATTTGGCAAATCATTATCCTGGTTAAGCATAGCGCCATCTGTGGGTTTAGTGATGGTTTGCGAGCTCGGATCTATCGCGAAGCCGGGTGGAAGTTTCCCCAACAGCACCGACGAGGGTATATGCAAGTTCGGTTGTGATTCGTAAGATGGCGGGGCTGAGCATTTTGCGTAGGCTTCCTTCATTTCTTGTCGAATTTGTTTTACCACTTCCGGGCCAAAACAACTTTCGTAAATCTATAACATCAAACATAGTTTAGATAGCTAGATAGTGCTAGGTATAGATATGCTTACAAGATAATCGATTGTTATTCAGTTCAGTCAGCGTCTTTCGATGGCGTCAAAATTAAAAAAAGAGACTAAAACAACTTAAATCACAGAAAACGAAAGGCACCCCAAGCCGGTAAAAAAATCTTACATCTATCACAGAGTTTTGCAAACCGCTGTCTGTACCTACCTAGCGTTTTGAAAACTTTTGACAGCCTATTACATTCAGCCATATGGTATGTTTTGAAAATCAGTGAGATAAATAGGTAATAAATAGTATATTAACATCATAACGACCATCTACTCCAAGATCTATAGGGCTTCTACCACTCCTGCTGGCTCGTGCTGAGGCACTGACTTCAAACATAGTAAGTAGAAGCATATTTTCATGCTCGGTTCAATTTTTATTTTCTATTTTTTTTTGGTGTGTTTGAAGGCGTTTTTATTTTTATTTAAAATTTTTTTCACTGTCACATATAATACGGACAAGGATAGAATAAGAAAAGTAGGTACCTACAAAATAAGGATTTTCAATAATGATTTATCAAGTTATCTTGTATTGTAATGCATTATTTACCGCTGTAATTGTTTATTTGGGAAACGATGACAACTACATATATTTTTCAAGGTACGTACCTTCATCATAGCGTATTTCTTGATGAATCTATCATCACTGCTTGCCAACACTTGTGCAGTCCAACATATCAAGCAGGTTATGAGAAGCTGGCTCCGAAGCATCTTGAAACTAAAAAAAAGATTTAAAAGTTAAAACTGCAGTTTGTCAACAATATTCTCAAATAATCATATCATACTTTTTACATGGATTGGTTTCGCGTGTTACGTGTAGCTAACGACCTAAATAAAAATTAAAACAAATCTTCATTTTGACATTTGGTACATGTACCTAAGTCCGACGACACTGCAAATAAGAAAGCATCGGCAGCAAAAAGGTGTACCTATTTATTAAAAACATTTTTTTTTATAAAAAACTTTTATTTCGATGGTCGACAGATGCAGCGCTTCGTGAGAACTGACTTTGAATACGAATACTTACATGTATCACAGTAAGAAGGTCGAGAGGCAGGGAGGTACTCGTAATCTATCTGTAAAAAAGTATGATATGATTATTTGAGAATATTGTTGACAAACTGTACTTGTTTATAAGACCGCCTATTGTCTACCTGAATTTTTATTTTTGTAATGTCACTGTACTGTTTTTGGTGATCAATAAAGAATATTTGTATTGTATTGTATTGTTTATCTATTTTTGTTTCTGTGGTGTACAGTAACGAAGTGTAAAGAAGTCGTGGTGTGAAGTAATATTGTATTGTATTGTAAGTACTGATGTAACACAAATATACACTTTACAAACATCATGCGGCTTGTTTTGTCGCCGTTTTGTGTTTAACTTTTTTTGTGTAAATTGGATCCTCATGTATGGAAAGCTAAGTCTATGGAATTCTTTCTACAAAAAACCGGCCAAGGGCCGGCCAAGAGTATGAAGAATACGACATTTTGATTTCGTACGGAAACGCTAGTTTTAATACACGTGAAGCGCAAAGTATTTACGGCGGACGATATCTGAACAGACGAATACCTAACCGTCAAACGTTTTCGCAAATGCGAAAACGATACACGCCCTCTCGCCTAAATAGGCGAGACTAGTAATTTCAATTTCTGTGAGCCCCATATGAACTTTAGACATCTAAACGTTTCTGTGGAAAGAATAGTATTATGAGCCCATGGTAATTTTCAAATTACCATGGGCTCATAATACCTAAAAATACCTAAAATTTCAAATTTTAAGATGAGACAATTTGAAATTTTAGGTATTATGAGGCCATAGTAATTTGAAAATTAGGGGTATTAGTGAATAAGGTATTATGAAATTTAGTGGTTTTAAGCCCAAAGCAAAACGATTTGTACCACCCTAAAACTTTTTTCACCAGTTCTCCGTATGATTATAAATAAAGTCTGAATGCCATACCTGTGGGAGGTGGCGAATGTGTACAATATTTCTTCAAAATTCTAAGTTTTATTCGTAAATACAAAATTTCAAACATCTAGGTGGCGGCAATCTTATCGAATGATTTCTCGAATTGTAGAGGCCTTTAGGTTCCACACTAGGTATTACACGTATTTTACAGTCGAATTTTTAAAACTCGTCGATTAAATAAGTTTTTCAAGTATGGCAGCACTTTTTCCCCTTACTAGAAGTATGGCAAATATAATAACGGTTACATTTTATCAAGTACTTTCCAAAAATCCAAATGCAATACTGGTACAAATCGTTTTGCAAAAAAAATAAAAATTACTTGTTTGCGGCGGTATGGCGCCCATTTGGAACCGTCAGAAAAGTATGGCATGGTGATTTTCGTGAATGGCTACTCGACGATCATTAGCTGTGCAAAAATTACTTAGCTTGGTACAAATGGTTGAATTGTTGTTTTTAAATTAACGTGTTCGCGTCGGTATGGCGGTCTGTAAGCCACACCGGAGAAGTATGGCATTACGCTACCGCCTTCTGTTTTTTTATCGACTATCGGAAAATACAAGAATTTTTGTGGAACAAACCGTTTAATTTTCGTTATTTATCCGACACGTTCGATTAACGTCCACGCGATTGGGCCGCCGGTACCAGCGCTGTGACCATCATTTTCCTTTTTGTCATTACGTAATTAGACCCCTGAAGAACCGCCATACTGGAACAAATGACCTAGTATTTTGTGTCACCATCCCTCGGTCTATGACTGACAGACAACGCACAGCCTTAAGGTGGAAGCGCACGCTCTAGGCGCGAAATTCAAATTTTTTACAGTTTTTAATTTATTGTGGGTAAACGGTGTAATTGTTTAACTTCATATGGTACTTGCGCTTGTAAAACAGTATTCTTTATATTATTGTGTAAAGTTTTTGAAGAATAAAACTATTAATTTGGAATAAAAGTTGTCAAAACGTCGAAAGTCCGAATTTCTATGTTTGACAACTTATATATCAAGCTAACAGTTTTATTCTTAAAAAGCTTTACACAATAATATAAAGAACACTGTTTTACAAGCGCAAGTACCATATGAAGTTAAACAGTTACAGCGTTTACCCACAATAAATTAAAACCTGTAAAAATTTTGAATTTCGCGCCTAGAGCGTGCCGTTCCACCTTAACAACTGGTGCTACAGACTTGACATTACTAAATAAATAAATTATTTTTCGAAATTCCCGTAGGATAGGAAAATATAGTTTAAACTTTGTTGTTTTTTTTGTCCAGTCACCAGCATTATAGGTGTACCAGAATCTCATGGCAAATGGGGAAATAAAAAATTGTAAAGGGCAATTAATACTGGGGAAATTGGACTAAACGGTGTTGATACTGTGTAATTTTTAACAGACTTCAAAAAAATGAGGAAAATAAGATTCGACGAATTTGTATCAGAATCTCATGCCAAATGGGGAAATAAAACTCAAGAATGGCTGATTGATTTGTTGATTGATTGATTTTTATGATTTTCGACTTGCTAACATTCGAAATATTATCGAAAAAAAAAACAAATTACTAAAACAGTCGTGAGCACAACTAATTACGAAATAAATGTTACTCTAGCCTCAAAGACGCTCTCTCCCTCCCTGTAAACCAATTTCTTGGCGTATAAATTGTAACAGTTTCATAACCGTTGGAATTTCCTTTCGCACAATCCTGTTATTTTGCGTTTAATCCACACCAAATCAAAGTCATCCAAGTTGATTTTCTTCTCTTCACATCTTCTTTTCTTACCAGGTGTAGGAAAATCACCATCATTAGAGGTGCCCTCAGTAATTATATGTAACAGTAATTCGACATATGGTAGTGCTGGGAACCCCTATAATAAGTAGCATTTATGTAAGACAAAATATACCTTAACCTAAAAGTATCAAAACAGTTCGTTTCAACTTACCAGTCAACTCCACGACACGCTTTAAAATCGAAGATTGTGTTTGATTTACACCTCCTTCTACGCGCATTGTTTATACACATTGTATACAATTATCCTCGCTTGAGATCTAAGCGGTTTTCTCGACATTTTCACCAGATAGATAACAATCGTTGAAGACGAATTACAAAATGTAAGCAACAGTAAACAAACGATTGGACACAGCTGTCAGTTGACAGTTGCCATATGAAAATCACTACTTTTTTACTTTTAAAAATGCCATCAAATTCTGGTACACCTATAATATCTGCCACAAGAGAGCGTGCAAAAATATCTGACACGTCCTTCCGGCCCTAGAAATAGAGTCGTATCAGATATTTATGCACGCTTGTTTCTTCAGATATTGGTGCTGGTGACTGTCCGTGGGGTAGAAATAAATGAAATCAACTTCGGGCTTGATTTAAAAAAATCTTTCACTAAATAAGTAATACATTACCTAATGCTCCACATACCTAACATGTTTTGTACTAATATAGTAAGACATAAAACTTACGAGTGATACAAAACCATAATTATAAATGCTATACTTAAGCAGGCATCGGCAAACCGTAGTTTGCGTGGGGTATTTAAAAGATTTAATATTTTTTTGCCACAATGTTAAAGAAACCGGCCAAGTGCGAGTCGGACTCGCGCACGAAGGGTTCCGTACCATTATCTATAAAAACGGCAAAAAAAATCACGTTTTTGTATGGGAGCCACCCTTAAGTATTTGTTTTATTTTAATTTAATAATTTATTTTTAAAGTGAATTAAATAACTAAATATTCTGTTAATAAGTATTTCAAGCGTATACCTGTTGCCGTTATTAATATCGAGCAACAAAAAAAGGATAGATTTGTTGAAATTCCCACGGGATAGGGAATAAACGGGATTTATTATATTCACTAAGTAATACCAAGGTAATACTAATGATGATGAGACGATAGATTTTTGGATGTTGCCGTTGCCGGATTTTTGTTTTATTCAATGAAAGAAATGAAGAAGCTTTACTGCGCGGACGAAGTCGCGGGCACCAGCTATTTAGAAAATATAATAGGTCAAGTAGTGAAAATTGCATCTAATGTCTCGACTTTATTTATTCACATTATTTAATTAGTTAAGTTAGTAATTTGGAGTTTTGTGCCTGAAAGTTTTGCGACTAGTGTAAAGGGCGTGTATCGTGGTCACATAGTAACTATTAGGTATCTAGTCTGCGACCGTAGCTCAGGGTTGGTAGGTAAGTACCAGTACCCGCTCCTGCGCCTCGGTTCATTAACATTTCTCAGCAGTGTGCGGAGTATACCGTTATAGCATTAAATACATAGTAAAGGAAGAAGTTGTCTCCCGCAGATTAGTTACATTGCGCGGTAAACATATTATTATGAATATTTATTAGTATAAAATTTGATTATCACAACTTGCTATTGCTATAAAAAATGTAATGGGTAATCGTGTTTTGATAAAGTTTTTTAAGTCGCTCCATCCATGCAAATAATTACTTAACCGTTATGTATGTATGTAATGTAAACTCTGTATTCTACAAAAATAAGGAAAAAAAAGAAAAACATTATTAACAACCGTTGAAATGTGTACAAAGGCGAACTTGTCCCTTTAAGGGATCTCTACTTGTTGCGGACAGCCACCCGCCATTTAGTAAATAAGTTGCGAACGATGTATATAGTCTATAATTAGATTTAGTTAAAATAAGTTTTTAAAATAAATCGAAATTATTACGACATTTTTGCGACCCTAGCCCATGTATACAAATAAAGATGAAAATCCCGATATACATGGGCTGGGGAACTTCGAGCCCGACCGATAGCGATTAGAATAATTAAAATATGTCAATTAACTCCGAAGCGACACCGATTTGACCGAGCCACCCATAGCGAAAATTCCCGGCGCGTCGAGCAGAAACGCGTCGGGAATTATAGCCAATAGGGCGAGGGCAGCCTCCTTCGATCGACTATAAAAGGAGGTGCCTTCGCCCGATAGTCAGTTAGCAGCCAGCAGCCTTCCGAAACAGTCAGCAAGCAAGCCTGAAAAGCGAACCTGACTACAAGCCGACTACCGACCCAGCAGCGAAATCGACACCGAACCCCCGACCGCGAACATTCGACCCCAGCACCGAATTCGGACCGAACATTCGCCCACGAACCCACGACCCCTGCTACGTACCCCGGACTCCGATTTCCGAGACTACGAATACGACCCGGCTTTGCTTACCTGACTCCGATCCCGCTAACTCCGACGACATTGGCTGCGCAATACTGACTCGGTTAACTCGGTCGATTGCGAACCTCGAAACCGAATACAGTCCACTAAAACCGAACCGTGCGTTTCACTTTTCTCCCACCGACGTCACCGAGAGGAAAGCTGCAACGCACACAGCTGTGAACCCGAGGCTGTGCGACGAGTGCCTGGCCTACGAACGACTAGGAGCAGGGACCCGTCGGCCACAGTGTTTGGTCCTTCGAGCCGGATAGAACCATCGACCCAATCGACCCGATCGACGCAATCGACCCGATCGACCCAATCGACCCAATCGACCCGATCGACCCAATCGACCCGAACGACCCAACCGACCCAAACGACCCCAGTGTTTGGTACTTCAGATTGGATTGACCCGACGTGTTTCGACCATGGTCGTGACCCGTTCTCAGGGTGACCGTGAGGAGCGGCGACTTTCGCCGAACGCCGACGAACAAGCTGCCACCGAACGACTCCCGACGACGACCGCTGCTGCGACGGCTGCCACGACGACATCCGAGGACGTCTGGCAGCGTCAACTCGAGCGGATGGTCCACCGCGACGTCTCGCCCGCGATGTTACCCCGCGGCGAGACAAGGATGGCAACACGCGAGCCGCCGCGTGATGCCACCACCGGAGCGACGCGACGCGACGCCGTGTACTTCCCCCCGCTGACCCGCGCGGGGGGAGGGGAGGTGGGGCAGCAGGTTACGCCCCCACCTCACGCCGCATACTTCCTTCCGCTCAGCCGAGCGGGGGAAGGGGTGGTGGGGCATCCAACCCCCCCCCTACCCGAAGCCAGCTACTACCCCCCCCTCGACCAAACGGGGGGAGGGGAGTATCCGCACCTCACCGCAGCGGGGGGAGGGGAGTACCACCCCCTCACCCAAGCGGGGGGAGGGGAACTCGAGGTCCACAACCGACCACTTCTGAACGTGGGAGCAGCGGAACAGCCCGACTGGGCTGCCAACAGGGAGCGACCGCAGCGAGCCGTCGCTTTCTACGACGACCCGGCGACGCAGGCGGAACGAGCCTATGCGAGGTCGCCGGCCCCATCCCACGTATCGAATGCGACGGCCAACCGCATCCGAATGGCGGAGGAAGAAGCCGAGGAGGAGTTGCTGCGCATCAAGCAGCAGGAGCTGGACCTGCAGAAGGAGCAGGTTCGTGCCAAGCTGAGGAAGCGGATCGGCACGATCGAGGCCGAGGCATCCCAGGCCGGCAGCATCATCGCACCACATGCCAAGGTGGATGATTGGCTCCGGCGCACCGCAGCGAACCCGCCTGAGGCGCCTCCACAGGCGCCCAAGGTGGAACTGACGCGGCGCTCGCCGCCGCCCTCCCACGATACGAGGCGGCACCGTTCGCCGCCAACGACACCCGCCCACGATACGAGGCGGCGCCGTTCGCCGCCAACGACACCCGCTCGCGAACGAAGCGCGAGCGGGAACAGAGGAATCGAGAAGCTCGCCGAGGCACTGGAGAAGATGGCGCGGGTGCGCCCACCACCGCGCCAAGTCTACGAGCTGCCTGCCTTCTCCGGTACGGCGGGCGATTGGCTGCCATTCCATGCGGCCTACACCGAGTCGACGCGGGCGTACAACTTTACGCCCAACGACAACATGGCGCGGCTGCGCTCGTGTTTGCGCGGCGCCGCCCGAGAAGCCGTCGAATCGCTTCTGCACACCGCTGCCAACCCCGATGCCGTGATGCAGACTCTCCGGCAGTGCTATGGGCGCCCAGAGGTCCTGGCGTCCAAGGCCCTCGACGACCTCAAGAAGCTACCGCGCCTGGGCTCCACCGCAACGGAAATCAACACGTTCGCGGTGAAGCTGCAGAACATAGTGACCGTGCTGGGGTCACTCGAACAACAGGGCTACCTCTCCAGCCCCCTACTGGCACGCGACGTCATGGAGAAGCTGAGCCCGCACCTTCGAGCGCGCTTTGGAGATTTTGCGGCCGAGCAAATGTCCCTGGAGCCGCAAATCGTGACGCTGTCGCGATTTCTGATGCGCGAGGCGGACCGTGCCCTCCGATACGCCTACACTTCGGTGGGCACGACGTCCGCCGCCGCCACTGCGACGCTGCCGCCCCGAAGGGAGACGACCCGGCCGGCAGCACCGACACCCCGCCCGCCAACGAAGCCCGCTACGTGGGGCGCGCCGCGGGCGGTCTACGCGACCGAGACGCAGGACGCACGCAATTGCCTCAACTGTGGGGGCAATCACCCGACGCCGAGGTGCAGACGGATCGCCCAGATGACGGTCAACGAGCGCTGGGAGTGGGCCCGCGACAATAGGGTCTGCTTCCGGTGCCTGGACCAGCAGCACCGACGGGAGACGTGCCGTGCCCGCACCTGCGAAGTAGAGGGGTGCCGCCACGTGCACCACCCGCTATTACACGCGAGCGCAGCAACAGCGCCGCGCCACTCCGACGACAACAGCGAGCGTGCGCCGCCCCGAGGGCGGGCGCCGCCCGCTGCTCCGAAATCGGCGTCGCCGCCCAGGGACGGGCAGGCGCCGATCACCGACAAGCAGTCAGTGACAACGGTGCGCGACACTACCGGCGGGGCCAAGGTCCTGCTGAAGATGTGTCGCGTCCGGGTCAGCGGTCCCAGCGGCGCGGTCGATACATTCGCGCTGCTGGACGACGGGTCAACAGTGACTCTCATCGACGAAGAGCTAGCACGCACCATCGGCGCTACCGGCCCCGCAGTACCGATGCAAATGCGGGGCATAAGCGCCACCACCGACCTGCCACACAGTCGCCGCGTGTCCATCACAGTGCAAGGACGCGGCGACGCACACAGGGTCACCGCGCGCACGGTGGAGCACCTGGTGATCCACGAGCAGCAGCTGGGCAGGGACGTGACCCGCTTCCCCCACCTACGGGGGCTCGAAGAGGCGTGCTACGCCACAGCGACTCCGCGCCTTCTCATTGGCGCGGACAACTGGCACCTGATGGTCGTCCGCGAGGCGCGGACGGGCAAGCGACGGCAGCCAGCAGCGGTCCGGACGGCACTGGGTTGGGTCATATACGGCTCAGTCCCCCGGGCCATCCAAGCGAGCGGGGGCACACAGAACGTGCTCTACGTGTACAAAAATAGCGATGCGACGACGAAACGAAAAGCGAACGAAGCGACGCGGGCGGACAGCGCCCGCGAACTCGATGTGACGGCGAACCCAGCGGACGACGCGACGCGAGCGGACAGCGCCCGCGCGATCGCCGCCACCGACCGGTGGTTCACCGGGCCCGATTTCCTGCGACTGCCGGAGGACCGGTGGCCGCAGGAACCTCCGAAAATAGTGCGCGAAAACGTGTTTAAAGTCAGTGACGGCTCCGATAACGCGATAAATCTTAGTGAAGTGTCCGATAATAAAAACAATAAAACCGCGAGTGGACACTTACCGAAAATAGAACGATTCTCGAGTTTCGAAAGGCTCATTAGAGCTACGGCGCGAGTTCTAGTGTTCGTCGCGAAGTGCCGGGATCGCGCTAGTGCGGGTGAGCTCTCGGTAGAGCTAGTGCGACGAGCGGAGCACCTCTGGTATCAGAGGTGCCAAAGCGACGACTTTGCGGAGGAAATCCGCCTCCTCCGAAGCGGGGGGAGGCTGCCGAAGAAGAGCCGCCTCTACCCACTCGACCCCGTCCTGGTGGACGGCCTACTGCGCCTGCGCGGGCGGATCGACGCCGCGCCGGTGCCGGGGCTAACGAAGCGGCCCGTCATCCTGGACGGCCGCCACGCCTTCGTCCGCCTTCTGATCGAGAAGGCGCACCGCGACGCCGCCCACTCATCAAACGAGCGGGTGGTGAACGACCTGCGGCAGCGACTGTGGGTGCTGCACCTTCGCCCCACGGTGAAGAAGGTCGCGCGCACCTGCCGCACGTGCGCCGTGCGACGCGCGACGCCGCGCCCGCCGGCCATGGGCGACCTGCCGCGGGCCCGTATCGAGCCATACTGCCGGCCCTTCACCAACTGCGGAGTCGATTATTTCGGTCCGCTCACCGTCACCATCGGGCGGCGGCACGAAAAGCGCTGGGTGGCGCTATTCACATGCCTAACGACGCGCGCCGTCCACCTCGAGACAGTGGCCAGCCTGTCAACCGACTCTGCAATCATGGCGCTGAGGCGCCTGGCGGCGCGACGCGGATGGCCCCGCCTCATGTATAGCGACAATGCTACATGCTTCCGCGGGGCCGACACCGAACTACGAGCCGCTTACACCGAGTGGCTGCCAGCGCTGCGCGACTATGCGCTGCGCCACCGGATGGAGTGGCGCTTCATACCCCCTGGCGCTCCGAACCAGGGAGGGGCCTGGGAACGGCTGGTGCGTTCAGTCAAAGTCGCACTGGCCGCCACCCTGTCTTCTCGGGCCCCCAAAGAAGAGGTGCTGACAACGTTGCTGGCGGAGGCCGAGCAAACAGTCAATGCGCGGCCTCTGACGCACGTGTCAGTCGACCCAAGCGACGAAGAAGCACTCACACCGAGCCATTTCCTGCTCGGTGGACCAGCGGGGGCCCCCATCACCGGTCCCTGCGACGACAGCGATCGCCGGGCCTGGCGCGCGAGCCAGGCGCTGGCTGACCACTTCTGGGCCCGCTGGGTCCGGGAGTACCTCCCGATGCTTGCCCCCCGCCGCTCTCCGAGCGGGGGCGAGCGACCGATACAAGTCGGCGACCTAGTTGTGGTCGTCGACGCGAGCCTTCCCCGGAACGTGTGGCCCCGAGGCGTCATCGAGACTGTCTTCCCTGGACCTGATGGCGGCATACGAAGCGCGGACGTGCGCACCAAGGGCGGCGTGTTCCGGCGGCCGACGACGCGGCTAGCTGTCCTCCCCACTACAGAGGAGGCCTTCCCTACGGATGCGGCGGGGGGAGATTGTTGCGGACAGCCACCCGCCATTTAGTAAATAAGTTGCGAACGATGTATATAGTCTATAATTAGATTTAGTTAAAATAAGTTTTTAAAATAAATCGAAATTATTACGACATTTTTGCGACCCTAGCCCATGTATACAAATAAAGATGAAAATCCCGATATACATGGGCTGGGGAACTTCGAGCCCGACCGATAGCGATTAGAATAATTAAAATATGTCAATTAACTCCGAAGCGACACCGATTTGACCGAGCCACCCATAGCGAAAATTCCCGGCGCGTCGAGCAGAAACGCGTCGGGAATTATAGCCAATAGGGCGAGGGCAGCCTCCTTCGATCGACTATAAAAGGAGGTGCCTTCGCCCGATAGTCAGTTAGCAGCCAGCAGCCTTCCGAAACAGTCAGCAAGCAAGCCTGAAAAGCGAACCTGACTACAAGCCGACTACCGACCCAGCAGCGAAATCGACACCGAACCCCCGACCGCGAACATTCGACCCCAGCACCGAATTCGGACCGAACATTCGCCCACGAACCCACGACCCCTGCTACGTACCCCGGACTCCGATTTCCGAGACTACGAATACGACCCGGCTTTGCTTACCTGACTCCGATCCCGCTAACTCCGACGACATTGGCTGCGCAATACTGACTCGGTTAACTCGGTCGATTGCGAACCTCGAAACCGAATACAGTCCACTAAAACCGAACCGTGCGTTTCACTTTTCTCCCACCGACGTCACCGAGAGGAAAGCTGCAACGCACACAGCTGTGAACCCGAGGCTGTGCGACGAGTGCCTGGCCTACGAACGACTAGGAGCAGGGACCCGTCGGCCACACTACTAGTCAACCTTTGAGTGGATGAAAGGAGCATTTAGTAGGTAAGGGACCGACAAAGAGTAAGTAAAAATAAAACAGTAAGACAAAGCAAAGGCTACAACATTTAGTAAATACAATACATAAACTCATAATATAAAGAAACCTATTAAAAATATACTACCATATACATCATCATCATCATCATCGTCGTCCACGCCGTATCCGGCGACGGCGACTCCCCTTATGTCCAATTCAAGTTGTGGCTATGCCGGGCCCTAATGTGGCTCGCAAACCCGAACTTGGTTTTGAAAATACGACCACACGGTGCGCAGTGAAGTTGACCTGCTGGATTATACGTGTAGGTGTAAGAAGGCTTCGGTCGAGTTTTGCGAAACTGACGCTTAATGTCAAGGTCTTCTAGACGCCTCTCCTCGTATGTGACCATGGACTTCTGCACAGTACGACGCCACTCCGGTCCCTGACGAGCACGCTCCTCCCAACAATCAGGCGGCAAGTCACAAGCTATAAGGTTACGCTTGAGCACATCTTTATAACGCAGATACTGTCCACCCTGTCTGCGCTTACCACAGGCAAGTTCGGAGTAGAACACTGCCTTCGGCAATCTGCCCTCATCCATGCGAAGAACGTGGCCACTCCATCTAAGCTGCTGCTTCATTATAAGCGCTTCTACCCCTGGCAAGTCGGTGCGGCGCAGCACTTCGGTGTTCGGGATACGGTCTTGCCACTTAATATGCAAAATGGACCTAAGGCAATTAAGGTGGAAGACGTCTAGTCGTTTGATATCTGTTTTATAGCAGCACCACGACCCAGTGGCGTACAGTATAACGTTGGCAAAACGATTGCCTTGTACACTAATATTTTAGTTTTAAGCTTGAGGTCGTGTGAGTTCCAAACTCGCGCCTTGAGTTTCCCAAAGGCCGTTGCAGCGCCTGCTATTCGGGCTGGTATCTCTGACTCCAACGTGTTGTCTTTTCTTATTTGACTACCCAAGTATCTAAAGTGCAAGACTTCCTCCAACGTTCTGTTCTCCAAAGTAATATTAGAATGATCTTCATCACAACCTCGTGAAGGTTGTTTAAGAACTTGGGTTTTACTGGTGCTTACAATTAAACCAAATCTGCGGCATGAGGTATTTAAAGATTCCACGTATGACTGCAGTGCCTGCATGGAATCGGCCATTAGAAAAACATCGTCGGCGTACAGGATTTCCAGAATTGAGAGCTTGGTAACCTGTCGCTTAGCTCTAAAGCGAGAAAGATCAAAAATACTTTTGCTGGTTCTTGAGTTAAGCTCTATCGGATCACTACACGTCTCCATCGCATCACGCATCGCATAAGCAAAGTATATAGAGAACAGAGTTGGAGCCAAGACACACCCCTGCTTTACACCACTGGTCACCGGTATTTTATCCGAAAAGCTATTTTCATGTTGAACTCTTACCATCATGTTGTCATGAAATTGACGTATCAAGTTTAACAACTTTGCGGGGCATCCAGCTTTTCTTAATACAATCCACAAGGCATAACGTGGTACTCTGTCAAAAGCCTTCTCTAAATCCACAAAGCAAATGTAAAGAGGACGGTGTTGCTCCAAACATTTTTCTTGAATTTGCCTAACGACAAAGATAGCATCCACTGTACCTCTTTCAAGGCGAAATCCACACTGGGTCTCCGGTAGCATAGTCTCCGCATGACGGAACAGACGGGTGTTAATAATACGAGCTAAAATCTTTCCAGCTGTCGAGAGAAGAGAGATACCTCGATACGAACTGCAATCGGCTATATCACCTTTGCCTTTGTAAAGTTTACAAATGGAGGCATCTCTCCAATCCTGCGGGATGACTTCACACTCCCATATTTTCAGGACGAGATCGAATAGCCTGTTACTTATGTGTGGACCGCTATATTTGAATAATTCAGCTGGTATACCATATACAACATACATATGCATAATACATACAATAAATAAGCAGTGTTCTCAATATATTAAAGAGATAGTGTTTGTAAAAGTAGTTTTTGGTAGTATGAGATAGTTTGTGTTCCCTAAACGTCACCACGGAGGGAGATTGCCTGATGGAGGTGGGTAATCGATTCCACATGCAGTGTAGCAGATTGCACTGTTAATGATTTTTTTTTGTATGAGTCGCCAGAGGGGCCAAAGACACGAATTCTTTGCTGATTTTTACTTTAGGGTAGGAAGGGCGACTTGTGCTCGGGAAAAATCCCTTCGGACGAACTGGGAATGGAGGGCCCAGACAGTGTCCGACTTGCACGGACTAAAAAAACCCGGTCACAAGCCCCCTTCTCTATTGATTGTCAATACAAAAAACGCGTGCTTTAAATTTTGAGGAGGGGAGGGGTAGGGAGGAGATTTAATCTACCCACAGTGTCCTGCCTCAGCCATTTGCTGGAAGGCCGGAGCATGCATTCTCCCGCTGGGCACTGGAGGGTGCTCAGGTCGGTCTTTTATGATTTTACCCGTTGGTTTCTTCCTTGACCGACCCTCGCCCGTTTCTATACAATTACTTAGAGCTATTGGTTGGGTTGGTGGGATTTCCTGTCATATGCATTTATCTATAACTACGGGCTTCCTTTCTTTTGCCCTGCGATGGAAGAGTGGGTCGGAGATCTTTTGGGCCCATTGTGGGGCTTTGGATGCCATCTTTTGAGTGGGGCTACCCTTTATGCCTAATGGTTTTTTGGCATGCTGTGTGTTTTTTTGCGCTTGTCTTCTAGCGCTACCCTCTTTTCGTTTCCGCTTCCATCGATAGTTTTCCTGCTATAATAATTCGGAGGAACGAGAAGTGTCCCCCAACCGGCTGGACGCCCCAGAGTCTCACAAGGGTCATGTGGAGCCCAGCGGATCCATAACCCAGCCAATGCTAAAGGGCCAGAGAAGAAACTTTTAGTCACGATTCCCTGTTTAGGCTTCCGCCGTTGCTCCCACGAGTTCCCCACCGAAACTACCGGGTGCGTCCCCCGTCCGGAGCTTACCTGTCGTATGGGCGGGAGATGCATATGTCAGGAATTCTTAGATCTAATTATATACTAACTGATATTATACAGAAACTACTATACAATCCAATCAGTAACAAAGGTTTGACAATTTTTTATACATAAATATACAGGGTGTATACGGGGGGGGGGGGGGGGTGGGTGAATCAAACGAAGACCAAAGGTAGGGGACCTCAGGAGCTACCGAATTGATCCCCATGTATGTTTAGCGATTTTCATTTGTTTCAGAGTTATGAGCATTTTAGTGAAACTTTCAGAAATGTCGGATTTCAGGTATAATTATTTTTCATTGTAGTAGCTGAACTATTCGACCTACGACCGTGAATTTTTTTTTGGAAGTAGTGAGATAGCGGGTCTAACCAATAACAATTCCATTTTAACTCGTGTTATCATACATTTTATAACAAAAAATAAAACTCTCAATAATTTGAGTTCAGTAAAAATTTTCATAAATTATCAAAGGCCATTTTTTTATTTTTTCACATAAGTTTTTTTTCTGCAAAGTACTTTAAAAACTACCTTAGTTTATGTAGAATTTAACCAGTAAAATTTTCTTAAGTACTCCCAAGGCATCACTTTCAAAATAGTATGGAAAGGGCACTAGTAGTAAAAATTACTTTTTAAATCGCTGCGTAAAAGTAACTTTAAATAAAACTAGTACATCAAATTACATTATTTTTTTATGAAAAACATATTTCAATGTTAATCAAAATTAAATTAAACGATTAAAATGATCTAAGTATCCGTGAGTTAAGAGTGGTGGAATCTAAATTGGTGAGTAAAATTTGATTTAAAAGAATTTTGTTTTCTTTTTTTTTTCAAATATTACTGGCCATTAGTATCGGGTTAGCAAAAAAATAATAATTTAGAAGAGTTTTGAAATATTTTTCTTTGTCATTCATTGCGTAATTAATTTGAATGAGGCACCTTGTCTATTTAAATAATAAATTTAATAAAATAATTATTTCAAAACGGTGAAACGCTCGGAAAGGCATAAAGGGGCGGAAGGAATAAAAGGAGTGTTGAAAAGCAATGACAGAACGTGGATGTTCCTACGCTCCCTGATGGGCAACCACCTCAACTGTGCGCGAAAGTGAGATACGTGGTCGTATTTACGGAGACCAAAGATATACCGAATACACACGTTCTGAAGGCGGTCAAGCTTGTCAAAACCCCTCAGTAAGGTCCAAATAACCAACATCACCATAGTCGAGCAAAGGAAGTAAAAGAGACTGAGCTAGCGTAATTTTGGTTTGGAGAGGCAGGAAATTTTGCAAGCGTCTGAGCAAGTGAAACGAGGCAAAAAGTTATGTCATCTACCCAATTAACAAACGTTAAGGGTTGACTATGCATACAGAAAAAATAATAAACAAACACACTTCTTACACCGGTGAACAGCTCAACGTCTCAATTAATTAGGTGAGTGATTACAACAAAAGAAAAAATAGTTTTAACAGATAACCAAGTTGGGGTACCGTCCCAATCGATAGATAGATTGGCCTATGATCGTATCTGCCGATGGCTTTATTGCCTGCAATGGACTATCACAACAATTAAAGTGATTTTTTTCTCCGACATCGGGTTTAAAAAACAAACTGTTTTAGTTTTTTGTAACATCTCGCCGTATCTACTAAATAACTGTTTTGCGATATACCTACCTACATCCGGTTCAAGCTACGTGTTATAAAAGTCGAGTAGGTATAACATAACTGTTCCATTATGAGTAATAGGCACGGTCAGCCTCAAAAAGTAGCTGGACCCTTTAATGCCTTGTCACTTTAACTAATTTGACATTTTTAAACTTGGTTGTTATCTACCGTTTTGCTGGGGTCCTGCTCCTGGGTCGATATTACTTTTTAATATTACCTGTTTTTAACGCTGATTAACCTTCTGCCGCCCAAGTACAATGTACAAAGTAACACTTAGTATAAACGCCCAGACTTGAGCCATAAAACTTTTGAGCAAAACGTCCAGCGTACATTACACTGAACATAAACATTTAACAGATGTAACTTTTAAATTTTCGCGCTAAAGTGAAATTCGTTGAGAGGTCGTGAATGGTCGGTTCTTCGGCAGCCATTTTGACAGCTGACGTTTGACAGATGTTCACAGACAAGTTTTTACCCCGTCATTTTGCCGGCTTGCCGCCACCATGCACTACGCGTAAGTAAAAAATCTTGATTTATTACATGAATCTTGACTTTTCTTGATTTAAAACTAACGTTAAAATGATCCTAAATGTGTGATTTATTAAAGTTTGATGTTATTTTTAGTCAACGACATTAAGAACTATTTTTATTACGCAATCGAAAGATTATATACATTACTCTGTACCTCTACCATGAGTTACACTATTTTACAGTGACCGTACTCGCTAGCGACGGCGTAAATGATTTGTATGGAGAATCGTACTTCCGTAAGTGACCGCTAGAGGCGCTGTACACAATTCTCCATACAAATCATTTACGCCGTCGCTAGCGAGTACGGTCACTGTAAACTAGTGTAACTCATGGTAGAGGTACTGAACATTGGGCATTACTGTTACAAAAATTATAATTACCTAGGGTAAGCGTACCAGCGAATGAACAGTAACCAGTGAATGAACAAAACGAAAATCTTTTGAAATAATAAGAATTTAGTACGTTTCTGCCACGCCTCATATTTTTTTTTCGACTAGCACCTTTACTTGTCAGGTTCTGGTAAATTTGCTTCGACTTCTAAGCAACAGTTTTGAAATGGCGACGATGTTAAGTGGACGTACGTATGTTGTACATTTTTTCTATGGAGCTGTATTAAGGAAGAACGAAAGCTACTATACTTTTGATGTGTTACTGTATTTGTCCCCGCCATCTATCATTCATTGGGTATGGTATTTTTAAGCTTTAAAGACCTGTTAGTGCTATTCATATATAGTTTAATGTAATTTATTTACAAACAATTAATCCAGTGTTTTTATACTGGAACCCAAAATCGCCTAAATCCGGTGAATGAACGGGGGTGTTCATTCACTGGGACTGCAGGATTTTCTATTTGTGCAATATCTTTCCTTCTAGTAGTCATATTAAGATTTCGTTTTCAGTGACATTGATCCAAATATATTATTATTATCTACCGAAAGGCCAGTATTGGAACAAACGTAAAATATAGGTTCGTTCACTGGTTCAAGTTTTCCATTGAATGAACTATGTCACTTATAGCTAGTTCATTTACTAGTTTCCAAGATCTAGTGAATGAACAATATTCTTATTTTTGTATTTTAATTGTTTTAGAACATGGAATCGACCAAATAAGTATATTGAATGTAGTTGTGTTAATATAATTTCGCTTTTGTATATTTATAGTATAACAAAACATGATATTCAAAGTTGTTCATTCACAGGTTTCATTTGTTCATTCACTAGAATTTTGCGTTCATTCACTGGTGATTTTTTCACTTAAATAGTGATATATCTTTAAACTGTGCCGCAATACTGTTGAATAATGATGATGTTAGCCAGCTAGAGTAGTTGGTTGTGCTATACAAAAAGTAATATTTTAAATAAACTGTGCCCAACTGCCTAAAATTAATTTTTAAAGTCGAAAATTTCCTTAAGTGTTCATTCACTGGTACACTTACCCTACTTACAACTAATGCAAGTTTTTTTTAGGTCAACCAAAGAATTCTTGCTGATTCTACGATAACGAGATTCGAGAACCGCTGATAGTTTTTTATTTGAATATGAAAAGTTATAAGTTTTCTCTCGTTATATTTTCTATTAGCTGGTGCCCGCGACTTCGTCCGCGCAGTAAAGCTTCTTCATTTCTTTCATTGAGTAAAACAGAAATCCGGCAACGGCAACATCCAAAAATCCATCGTCTCATCATCATTGGTATTACTTAGTAAATATAATAAATCCCGTTTATTCCCTATCCCGTGGGAATTTCAACAAATCTATCCTTTTTTGGTACGGACCCTTTCGTGCGCGAGTCCGACTCGCACTTGGCCGGTTTCTTCAACATTTTGGCAAAAAAAAACTAAATCTTTTACATACCCCTCGCAAGTTGCGGTTAGTATAGCATTTATAATTATGGTTTTGTATGACTCGTAAGTTTTATGTCTTACTATATTAGGTAGTACAAAACATGTTAGGTATGTGGAGCTTTAGGTAATGTAATACTTATTAAATAAATAAAATAAATAAAAAATAAAATATCTTTATTTCAGAACATTCATTCCATAAAAATTGTTAGTAGGTATATTTCGTTACAGCTACATGTTAGTACATTAAATAATTCTAAAACATAATACATTATAATAATAATTGGCGTGATATATTTAACAATGAAATCAGAATTCATAGTGAAATTAAAATAATTTTAAATACCTAATGAACATTACTTAATAATTATAAATAGATAGAATTCAAAATAAAACAGATTAACATATAATGTCACAAACGTCTAAGTTTATTCATATAAATAATGTTTTCATGTCAAAAGAGATGTCACTGCCACACTACAAGTATAAAAAAGTCAATTAATAATTTTAAGCCAGGTACACAGGATGGAACCATCTGTTCTATCGGTGATAACCTTCAGTTCAGTATCCTTGTTATCGCTGCGTCGGATGCGAGTTAGGATAGATGCGATCGGTTTTCGCCTAATCGCGTAAAAGTCGTCGGTATGCGCCTCGGCAAACATCCCGGACGCGCTACAAAACCGTGGCAACCGCAACAGGACTCTGAAGGCATCGTAATACTGGATACGAAGAGCATTAAATTATAGGTTTTTAGCGTGTAGTTGACCCTATCAACGCACAGCCCAAACCACTGGACCTAGAGACTTGAAATTTTGCACATAGATACCTTATACAATGTAGGCATCCACTAAGGAAGGATTTTTGGGAATTCCCACGGGAACGGGAAAAAACGGGATTTATATATTCGATTCCGAGTGACCGTATCTCAGTAACTATAATAACTAGACTCTTCAAATTTAATACACAAGTAGGTATTACATTAGTTAAAACATTAATTTCAGGATTTTTCAAAATTCCCACGGGATAAAGAAAAAACGGGATTTATGTATTCAGTTCAACGGAATCCTTTGAACTATAATTACTAGACTCTTCAAATTTGGCACAGAAGTAGGTAATTATAATAGTAAAAAACCATTTAAAGGATTTTCGGAAATTCCCACGGGAACGGGAAAAAACGGGATTTTTCGTTTTACTGGTCGTAGAAAGCTGAAATTTGGCAAGTGGTTCCTTGGGGAGTGTAGGGGAGTATTAAGAAAGCATTCCCGAAATTCTTACGGTAACGGGAAAAAACGGGATTTTGCGTTTTACTGGTTGTAGAAAGCAAAAATTTCAAAATTCATAAGTTTAAAATACTGTAAGTAGCCGCAAAGGGCTCTTTAACCGACTTCAGAAAAAGGAGGAGGTTATGCATTCCACTACGTATGTATTTTTTATGTAGGTATGTTCACCGATTTCTCGGTCAATTGTGGACCGATTTTAAAAATAATATAAAGAAATACTGTAAAGGACCGTATCTACCTGAAGTTTAGTCGGGCTTGCTTGCACGCTTGCTTGCACGCTTACTTGCACGCTTTCTTGCACCCTTGCTTGCTTGCATGCATGCATACTTGCATCTTGGTTGCATGCTTGCTTGCTTGCCTGTTTGCTTGCTTGCTTGATATCTTGGTTCTTTGGAATACTCATGATACACGCGAGCGAAGCCGCGGGCAAAAGCTAGTTATCTATAAAAATCACGTTTGTTGTATGGGAACCCCTTAAATATTTTTTTATTTTAATTTAATGATTTATTTCTAAAGTCAATATATAATTAAATATTCTGTGAATATTTCAAGCGTCTACCTGTTGCCGTTATAAATATCGAGCAAAAACGAGCAAAAAAATTACGTTTGTTGTATGGGAGTCCCCTTAAATATTTATTTATTCCATTTTTTAATATTTGTTGTTATAGCGGCAACCAATACATCATCTGTGAAAATTTCAACTCTCTAGCTATCACGGTTCCCGAGATCCATCCTGGTGACAGAAGGACAGACGGACAGACGGACGGACGGACGGACGGACGGACGGACGGACGGACGGACAGCGGAGCCTCAGTAATAGGGTCCCGTTTATACCCTTTGGGTACGGAACCCTAAAAACCAGGTTCGCCAGTGACGTGTTCGGCCTTCTGAAGACGAAATCTAACGATTGGTTTACAGATAACGTCGACCATCTCCAAGACTGAAAGCGCAAAGCTGCTTTTAGACATCGCCTTCATCCCAGTTCCGAGACTGAAATAGTGCTTCACAATAACAAAGCAGCTCTCCAGCGAAGTGCGTGGCTCGTCGCCAACATGTACTGGTCCAATCTCGGTCGCATCATTCAAATTTGTGCAGATAAGGGTAACAATAGAGGTGGCTATGAAGTTATCAAACAGGCCCTTGGTCCCGTCATCAAAAAGACAGCCCCTCTTAAAGACGCGGATGGCACTGCTATTACAGATAGGATAGCCAAAAAAAAACTGGACCGCTGGGTTGAGCATTATGTCGGTCTCTATTCTCAGCCAGTGTCCCTGCGCCCAGAGGTAGTACAAAACATGCCCCAACTGGATGAATGTACAGAATCAGGTTTACCAACACATGAGAATATTGCACTTACCTAGTATTTATAACAGTAAAGTTTAGATCACGTACGTATTTATACTAATTTATACTATCGATAGGTACTTAAGTACTATCGATTATATTGGACATAAAACTATCGCTAGTAACGATACTATATCCATTATCATCATTAGTATTGCTTAATAAAGCACTATCGATACTATGGATAGGCAACACTACCTGGCGGTGATTGTCGATTCGGATGCTAACTGCTTTAACGCTGTGTTGCTTGCAGCCATGTGCAAGGACGACACACATGGAAAAGAAATATCTCAGGCGAGGCAGGCGAGTGAACCGCCGCGATTGATCAGGGATTTAATTCAAGATAGAATAAACTAATGAATTATCTTTTCTACTTATGACTTTTTAACACGCTTTTATTAGCTTCATACGTATGTTAGTAGTAACGGAAACTTTGAACATGATTTTGACCCCCCCTTGAAAACGTCGGATTAACTCGAAATTAAGCATACTTTTATCAAGGACTGATGACGATGCGTGTCTTTTTAGTTTCTTTAAACTATTATTAATTATTTAACCCAAAGTTAACAAATTATGACATTACGTGTGCGCTGATTTAATTGATACGTTGTGCGATACAATGCGAGCCGAATTTTTATGAAAAAATAAAATACAACTAATTTTAGAGATAAGCGTGTTATGGAGTAAATTAGAATGCATATACCTACAGGGTATTTTTTTATTAAGTGCACAAATTTTAATATGTGATTCAGTGTCATTAAAATAACAAATTTCATATAAATATAATAAATGCCGTGGTGGCCTAGTGGTTTGACCTATGGCATTTCAAGCAGAGAGTCGTGGGCTCAAATCCCGGCTCGCACCTCTGAGCTTTTCGGAATTTATGTGCGAAATTAAATTTGTAGTAATTTACCATGAGCTTTACGGTGAAGGAAAACATCGTGAGGAAACCTGCACACACCTGCGAAGAAATTCAATGGTGTGTGTGAAGTTGCCAATCCGCACTGGGCCCGCGTGGGATCTATTGTCCAAGCCCTCTCATTCGGAGAGGAGGCCTGTACCCTGCAGTGGGACGTATGGACGTAGGCTGGGATGATGATGATGATGTTTGAGAAAAATTCCTTAACTTCCTTAAGTTAGATATGCCTATCGTGTTTTTGGCGCATTTATTAAAGCCTATAGTCTTGAAATTCATGTGTAAGATATTTGAGGATTCACTCTAATGACAAGTGTTTATCGAAACACGATTACTTATAGTTCGCTCGATAGAAAAAAATCCAAAGTCGTCTCTAAAAAATAAAATAAATTCGTAGTACGACGCTAATACTGCACGGCAGGTCATGACTTTTTGAATGTTAATAAAACAAGATGTTTTCTAGGGCGTAGTGTTGCTACATTTTTAAAATATGTATTTGTTTTAGTAATAAGATGAAAATTCCCAAAAACACGCGCAGTCCAACCAACCTATTTTGAGCCATCGTGCCTCCCCCACGCCCGAAATTGCCCACCCAAAATCGATTAGCGCGAAAAGCTCGGTAGGCTTTTAATACCTTACCTTTAATTTCACCACTGTCGTACCTTACCGTCGTAAGGATGTTTTTGTGTTTATGTTTTTTGTCGTGTCTGTAGGAGTACCTTATACGTATGTCAATTTTGAATAGGTACTGCGCGCGTAATTTTCAATGCATGGATCAACGTCTTTAACTTAATTATTAGAGATCTTATAGACAAACTAGTTTGTCTTTAAGCACTTATCCACCATTTGAATTTATTGAACAAGTTATCCATTATTTCTTCTTTTTATGTGCAATTACGTGTAGAAGTGGAGCCCATCGGCAAAGGTCATTGCTCCTCCGCGGCCTTGCTACAGGTATGCGCGCACGCAGACTCCCCACATTATGCCATCGGCAATAATTGCGTAATGATCTTACACAAATATACTTACTGTTAAAATGTATATCAAATCAAGTTCTTCAATTACACATTAAGTACCTACTCCTACTCGACAATACCTACATACTTACATACGCAGGAGTAAAAGTGTTTAGTGTTCTATTTTGCTCCTATGTATATTCTATGAACTGGCTATCCGCAAACGAGCAGTTCATGATAATCAGAAAAAACATTTGTAGTAGGTAATTCATCTTCAAGCTGATATACCTACCTACAGCCCACGATCATCATCATCTACCTAAAAGTACCTAACAGACAAAATATGATATATATTATAGGCTGTCGTATGAATAAACTAATTAGAGACTTTTGTCACCATTTCTACAGAAGCCACCCACGAGCCGAAGATATAACAACGACACCCACCTGTGAGGACTAATGCACACGTGACAGAGACGAGCAATAGGGCAAAACGTATTTTATACCTTTCACCCATGTTCCCCAATAAATTATACTTATCATACTTAATCATTGCGTGATAAACTTATATTTAGGTAAGTATATCATAAACATCCATTCGTGTTTATTTAAATAATAGGGCATCAGATGGATAACAAATATCTTTCACGTTACAATAAATAGAAGATCACGCTTCACGATTGTGAACCTTTTTTTCCAGCCGGAATGTATTCACACAATAATAATTTGTCGAGAACTTCGAGAAGTCAATCACCCACCGCGTGATTTGTATTTGAAAAAAAAGTTTGGATGTCGACTATTTATAGCTATAAAACTTGGTTTATGACGTCGTGCTCTGATATGGTTATTGCTTTTAACTGCGTTACCGAGATATATTACTTACCTTATATTTCGTATTAGAGAATAGGAATCCTAAGAACTTTAATAAAAGTAACATTAAACTATCATAAAATTCTCGCATAAATGAACTTTAAAAAAATAACGGTCAAGAGCGTTTTGAACCCCGTCTAGGAAAATAATGCGACGATGATAAACATTACCAGAATATGGAATGAAATACTCACTCAGAGATCTGGCATTTCAACATCCCAAAGATCATAATAGGTTGGGGAAAATGTTTCTTCGTATTTTGTATGAAAAGTCAAGATTCTTTTTTTCTAAGTTTATTTACGTACATTTAGTTATAGTATATTATTTATACCATTTTCTTCAGTGACTTTTTGCCATCTTGTAGGTAGTGACATGATCCCGTTGCTGTAGAGATTTTGGGACTTCTGATCGAATAAATACAAGTAGTTATGGCAGTCCTCGTCCTCTCTTGATGTTAACTTGACACTGCATAAAGAATTTAAAGAGACCGAAACAGGCGGAAATCAGACAGTGCAAGGTCAGGGCTACATGGTGGATGCATTAACACGTCTCAACCAAACTCTTTTATTTTATGCTGAGTGGCTAAAGAAAGATGCATGTAATCTAGCCTTATCGTGATGAAAGACCACACACATTTTATTAATCAATTCCGGCCGAATCGTTGATTCTGCACGGCGGTAAAAGCTCATAAAATGAACAATGCCCATACACACAGCATCACCATAGGTTAAGTTTGGTTCTTTTCAGTAAGCTCACGTTGTACACACTCAAATACTGAGCTTTTTTGTGTAGGTACCCAGCTTTTTGCAAATGGGTCAAAACTGAATTATTTTCAATTTCCAGCTCTTCAGCTACGTCTTAACCACTAATAATGCCGATATTACCCCACTTTTTCAAAAATGCCGTCTATTTAAATCATAGTCTTTGACATCAAAATTCACGGATTGAAAACGTTTGAACCAACTTAGTGCTACTGACACTGCATTAGGTCCATAAAGGGGTAAACCATCATATTACCGAAAATAGTTTCCACGATTTTCGTTTCCCATAATACTATTCGCAGAATTTTATTAACACGTAGGAATCATTCTTCGATACATCGCTCATACAATTGCTCGAATTACCTTTTACACAAGAATCAACTCATCGAATTAAAATTAGTTAATTCATCATTTTATTTCTATATCGACATAGCCGTTCATCGAATCACCTTTACTATAATTTTGGTTCACCATAACAGAACCATTTAAGAAGCTTAGGTCTATCGAGATTTTAAGGTAAGGTTAATATTGCATCAAGGCGCGAAGCGCCTAAACTACGCGGAATAGGAGCTCCGCGAAGCGGAGCTCCGTCGATTCTGTCACATGATAATAGTCTACAATTTTTTTAATTCTTGGCTTCGTTCGATGTAACGTTACGGTGATGAAACATTGTTCGTGGCAATAATAACATAATAGGACGTAACGTCTGGGAATCATGTTTCGATAATTTGATACTATTAATAACTGATTATCTATGAAAGGTAATTTCGATTAATTGTTACGCTACGATTTGTGACAAATTTGAAACGATTTACGATTTACGATGAAAAGTTATCGATTATATAAAAAGTAACTAACGACCCGCCCCGGCTTCGCACGGGTACAATGCTGATACTAAATATACTACAGAATTTATTACAACGTTCACATATTTTTTGTTATTAGACCCCCCCCCCCCCCCCCCCCCGGCCGATGCCGCCGCAATCGCTATGTCCCTGCATTTTAAATCTGTAATATCTTCGAAAATCATTCGAAAATATTAATTTAAATTACATGTTGTAAAAGGCCATATTGATCTCCAATGATGCACAATGTATTAAAGGTACTTAATTGGATAAGGATTAATGCTGTATTGCTTAAAATCGTTTCGTAAATAAGCCATTATTTCTCGTAATAAGTAAAGGATAAAAAATTGGTTATTGTGGGTTATCCCTAACTAAGAGATAGACATATACCATCACGGACTTTTTTGTAGACCTTTTTAAGGTGTACAATACTGTAGTGCATTATTTTGATCTATCTCGTAGGGTTCAACCAGCGTTTGCAATGTAAGCGCAAAAACGGTGTTTATTTACGACATCACATTAGAAACCTCTAAAATTATCAGTGTTTCTCTACTATATTGTGCATATATCACTATCACTACATAGTATAAAACAAAGTCGCTTCCCGCTGTCTGTGTGTCCCTATGTATGCTTAGATCTTTAAAAATACGCAACGGATTCTGATGCGGTTTTTTAATAGATAGAGTGATTCAAGAGGAAGGTTTATATGTATGTAAACACTGATAATTTTAGAGGATTGTCGGCGCGATTGATTTAAGCGCCATCTAGCGACGATAACCTAAATGTTCAGAGTTGTTTTGATCGTAAGCGCAGCGTTTCTACCTGCGATACAACGCCCATTGAAGATTTACATTGAAGATTATGTGATTAGAAAAAAAAACTTAATGAAATTCGTGGAATAGTTTTCGATAAAATGAAAATCGGCTTAACGATTTTCGATATAATGATAGCTACTCATTGTATTATTAAATTAATACATCTAAAGTATTTCATACAATTTTTTTTTAACATAGTAGATACGCTATTTGTGACTAGGGATCGCCGATCGGAATTATTTCCAAACATCCCTGTCCATGATATACTTAGTAATTAATTTTATAGTACGCCTTAGATATTAATGTCTTCTTCACAGTGGATTTGAATTTACAACCGACAAAAAAACGGAGGAAGTACTCAAGTCGACGCGTAGGTATGTATATAAATATAAATAAATAATAATAAATAAATATCATGGGACAATTCACACCAATTGACCAAGTCTCAAAGTAAGCTAAGCAAGCTTGTGTTATGGGTACCAGGCAACGGACAAACATACTTATATAGATAGATACATACTTAAATACATATTAAACACCCATGACCCGAGAACAAACATTCGTATTTTTCATACAAATATCTACCTCGACAGAATCGAACCCGGGACCTCAAGCTTCATAGTCAGGTTCTTTAACCACTAGGCCATCTGGTCGTCAATATATATACGTATATATTTATCTATGACCACGCATAACTTTTTAAAGAGTAGTCCGATTTTGATAATTCTTTTTTATTGGAAAAGGTGTACCCAAAAGTTAGTTCCATATAAATTTGAAATAAAATCCAACCCTAAGGGGAGGAAAATAGGGGATGATTGATGGTACACTCACTGATTTTAATGTATAACCACGCATAACTTTTTACAGAGTAGTTTGATTTTGATAATTCTTTTTTTAGGGTTCCGTACCTCAAAAGGAAAAACGGAACCCTTATAGAATCACTTTTTTGTCCGTCTATCAAGACTCTTTTTATAGAGTAGAGGTATCAAGCTGAAATTTATATCAAATACTCAAGTTTGAAAAAATCAAACTTCTAAGCCAACGCAATCAAAAGATACAGCCGTTTATGCCGCAAATTTCCGCAAATACCAAGGGAATCAAAACCTACAGGGTACTTCCCGTGAACTCAGAATCTTGAAATTTGGTACGAAGCAACATCTTATAGCACAGATAAAGGAAAAATTGCGAAAAGCATAATTTTTTTTGTCTGTCTGTCTATATCCCACACTGCGCACATTTTGTTTAGGAGCAGGGGTCTGCTAAGACTGGATGTTCATAGATACTTATAAACCCACCGAGTCCGACTCGCACTTGGTCGGTTTTTTATTGACTAACCTTCAAAATAAGGGTAATTTATTGTCACACTCACAGATTTAATGCTGAGTTGTGTATTACAAAAACCTCACTATGAATGAGCGACCTGTCTGTCAGTAATACGAAAAAACTAAAAAGCATAAAATAAAAACTTTTTATAAGTATAACAGAAAATTAAACCGCCGAAAAAACTGAAAAGCAAAAAATAATAAACCTTTTTATTGCACCTTAATAACTAAGTTCTTAAACTAATGTAAGTAATTTTGAGTCGGTGCCAAACAATCAATCCTTTGCCGGAAAATGCCGAGTGTCACGAGCGAGCGTTAATGTCAGCGAGACAGCAACCCGAACGGGCACACGCATGACATGTGATTGTTTGGCACTGGCTCGAAATTAGTTAGGTATTTTTACATTAGTTTAAGAACAAAATATGTATTTATTAAGGTTAAATAAAAAAGGTTTATTATTTTTTGCTTTTAAGTTTATTCCTGCGGTTTAATTTTTTGTTAAAAGTTTTTGTATCCGCTTGGTCGGTTATTATTTTCGGAATTTCGGAGTTCTTTTTCAAAAGTATTTTTCAATAAAAAGACACTTCAAGATCGCTTACCTTTTCTAATGCTAAAAAAAACAAGTATAGGTAGGTACACCTCATGTTCATGTCAGAAAACGCTTGCCGAAGCCAAATCTTGATAAATTCGAACAAAGTGATTCTGATACCGAATAAAGATTATTTATTAGTTTTAAAAGTCAAGGTATTTAGTTTTTATGCAAAATTATGTTTTTATTGGTTAAAAATTATAATTCATTTAATTTTAATAATGTCGAACATTTTTCATATTAATTTTCACTACATACCTACACTCTTTTGTCCCAATTCACGACAGGTAAAAGTCACTATGCTCAATAACCAATAAAGTATCGATACAATTATTTAAATTTTCTTCTTCGTATATCTGCAATAATTCTAAATACTTATTACAATATATACCTTAAACTTAATTTAAATTGTAAACGAATTTATAAAATCAAAAAATATGAAATAGGTACGTTATCTCCATCGCGTCAATTTGGTACTTAGTGAGGTTTGGTTGTCACTCGACGTATGATAAGTATTTAGTTGAACTATTTGGACTAAGGACATAAAAGTTAAGAAGTCTTGTTTTCCTGAGTTGTCAATTAAACTCTGCCACAGGTTTCAATTAAGTCCGTTAGTCGGAAATAATAGCGCAAACAGTGAAACAGTTAACGTTGTCTAAATTTACATCCGCCATAGTAAGATAGGTATTTATTAAAACGTGAGAAACGTGAGAAACGTTGTGAGTGAGTTCAAGCCAAATTGCTGTAACCGTTACATTGTTACAACGTAGTTGGACTCAGTGGCCGTGTCTCCATTATCACAGTTGGTTATGTATTTTGTCCTAACAATGATTTATAATGCTGAATAGTAGAACAAGCGTGTTAACGTAATGGATAGGCCTGAAGTATAGGTATTATACAGGGTGTTTGGTCGAGTGTAGGGGTTTCCACATTTTACTATTATGCCAAATTGCACGGTTTTTGAGATATAGTCCTTTTTTTGTAAAATCACTCTTTTTGCCAGATTTTTTTAATTTTTACATCCTGTATAGCCTGTATTGAATAATTTTTTAGTGACTTGCCTTCACAATAATCTGGTTCTTCAAAATAAATTCAAATAATATATGTACATCGCTTATATCTCCTAATCGCGGCAACATTGTTTGCTCTAGCAACTCACCCTTAAAACGTACATTTATCTGGCGTATGTGTTATGTTAAACGTTGATTAAAGCTTAATTTATTTATTTATACCTATTTTAATACCTTTTTGTTTTAATTTCTAAATCCCTGAGATAACATACATATATGATAATGATTTGTATCAACGTCTATTTATTTAATTTTCCTAGACGAAATTATTTAAAATTGTAATGTAAAAATTTATGGGCTTAAGCGATTTTCGTCTTATAATAATAATCAACAATTTTAAATGTCAGTCCTACGACTTTCCCTGAGGCATTAAAAGGTAAAAAACAAGCAGACAGAGTTAGTTTCACATTAATAATACTACCCGCCAATACATACGGTCAGATTTTGTCTGTAGTATACGGGCATGGAATAACACCATTGACGAGCAAGTGATGAAAAGAATGGTTATTTATGATACAAGTGCGGAAAGTAGGCAATTCCCAACGAACGGCGGAGATATAAACACACGAGCGAAGCGAGTGTGGTTCAGCCGACATGAGTTGGGAATTTCCTACTTTCGACACGTATTTCATACAACGTTTTACAATGCATTAAGCGAGGAAAAAAATCCATACAATTTTTTTTTACATTTGCGGAAGTGTGCTGGGATGACTAACTTTCTATAGATATGTTGACTCACATCAAGAGGCAATTTCCGAGCATCTGCATTGTAAAATAACTGTCTTACTGATTTGTTTGACTGCTTGAAGTCTGTGCCTTAGCACGGGCCAGCAGGAGTGAACCTAATCATCTAGGTACCTACCTTACCTACATTATTATCTATTGGGCTCCTCACTACGCACTCCTGCTGACTCGTGCTGAGACACTGACTTAAACCAGATGAATAGAAAGTTATTTTCGTCGTTTTTTGGAGTACTTATGTTAAATTTTTTAGAGAGTAACTGGTATAACTTGACATCTCGCCCGGTACCAAGTTATTGTTGAGTTTTGGGACATCCTGTATATGATTAAATATATATTTAGCTGAAGCTTGATTAATTTTATTAGTTTAAAACGACATGTAAGAATTCTGATTAGTTCTCGTGTTGGTAAGAGTTCGTTTCTTTTTAATTAATTTATTTTAGGTACGTACCTACCTATTAAATAGTTTATGAGTTTATTTGCATTTGTAGATATTTTAATTTTAGGTACGTACCTTGGTTGGATAATGGTTTATGTAAGTACAAAATTTACTTCAAAGCGATTCACATTTATTATTTTAATAGTAAATCAGTTACAGTAAGAAGAGTACAGTTCACATTATTATAAATAGATATATAAAACAACAAAGATACAAAATTTACGAATACTCGCATAGCATTGTATAAATATTAAATACGCGAGAAAAAACTAAAATATTTACTAAATATTTAGTAACTTCGCAAATATATCTTACAGTGAGAAGAAGTAAGAATTAAAATCTTTGTTTTTGTGCAAGCCTATTTGTCATTTATTCCACTGTTAGCAGCAACTCTTCCGCCAAATTCTTTCCGCCAGTAAGTAGCTTTGATTCCGAAAAACTTACGTTTTTTACTCATAAAATTAAATAAAATGACTTATTAACCATAAGCTATTGTACCTATTACTTTATAAGTCATTACCTAAATCAGTTTAAAGAAATACTTAATACTTAATTGTGTAAAATATAAATAACGCCAAAACCGATCAACAGATAAATAATTGTTTAAACACCGCTGAATTTAGAAACATTTTATTACCTGTGGCAAATATCTAGATATCCTGTTTACATATTAATACCGCCTCTACAAGGAAAGGGAATTGTAAGAATAAGAAAACCATACATTAAATCTAACCATGAAATTAAAGTTAATTACTGTCATCCTTGGCATGGATTCCGGCCGCCCAAACATGCATAATTTGCTGAATAAAAATATATAAAATGTCAAGACATAAACATGTACAGTCAAAGAAACTGAATCACGTACCAATGTGAACCCTTTTCTTTGCAAATTTCACGTTGCCAATGAAAACATTGTGAAACTGGTTGTGAAAAGGTTCCACCCTGGTATGCGATTCAGTTTCCTTGATTGTACTTAATAAAATACATAATAAGTAGCATGTCTTGGTTTTGTAATAAACATATTGCCTGTGGAAACCAATATGATGACTAAGTTAAGTTAAATAATAATGTTATATACCTTTATCTAGTAGCGCAAATATCATACAATCGGTTCAAATAATGCAATACACTTACTGTGAGTGCAGAACGGCGGTCACTGGTAAAAGCACACTGGGTGCGCTGGCGCAAGTTGGCGATGCGCACGTGAGGAGCAATGACTTGGACGCTCGCACTTGACCTTGCGGGAAGCGAGTAGATGCGATTCAGCCGCCTGTACTCGTTTTATACTCAGCCTGTGCCATGACACACGGCGGTGAAGCTCGGAAAGCTTTTAACACATGCATGTGTAAATCGGATGACAATACCAATATCATTAGATATGACATGGAGCTGATCTGATGATGGAACTGGAAGGTGGCCAAAGGCACTCCATAAAATAAAACGACACAACCCCATCGAGCTTGGGCTCCTTTGATTTGTCTCGACGAGAACTTTGATCCCAGATGGTAACCAAGATCTGATGATGGAGCTGGAAGGAGGCTAAAGGCACTCCATGAGAAAACGACGCAACTGCATCAAGTTTGGGCTAATTTGATTAGTCTCAACGAGTACTTTGATCTTTATGGTAGCCAAGGTCTGATGATGGAGCTGGAAAGTGGCCATAGAAACTCGGTACCTAGCAAAGCGACGCAACCGCATCGAGTTTGGGCTCGTTTGATTTGTCTTGATGAGTACGTTGGTCCTACATCTGGGGTAACCAGGGTTTGGTGATGGAGTGGTGCTGAAAGTTAGCCATTGGCACTCCATAATTAAACGTCGCAAGTGCATCGAGTTTTGGCATGTTTCATTTGTTTCAAGGAGTACTTTGATCGTAGATGGTGACGAAGGCCTGGTAATGGAGTTTGGTAATGGAATTTTAATTTAAATATTAATTAAAATTCTATGATGTGAAATTTTTGACATTAGGTAATTATATTTGAAACAAAAATCAAGGAACTTAAATTCTTCAAAATAAATATTCTGCGTATTGAT
Source organism: Archips xylosteana (assembly GCA_947563465.1). Lineage (NCBI taxonomy): Eukaryota > Metazoa > Arthropoda > Insecta > Lepidoptera > Tortricidae > Archips > Archips xylosteana. Next base: position 21,449,361 of record OX387343.1, read on the forward strand.
AATTCTATGAAATGATAACATGAGAAACATTTTCTACAAAATGAAAATCTATGAAATATTTGTCTATAAAATAGCGTACCTACACCCGTTAATTTTTCATGCATTGCATTTCTACAATAATGTACTAAATATACCTAATTTTATTAAATTCGTAATATAAATTACCGGTTGTGAAGAAATAACAATAATCTTTTATTTTATAATTTATATTGTGCATGGCTGTTTGCGCCTGATTGCCTTGGTCTTAGACGAAGATTTTACTTTAAGCACTAGAGCATGAAAACAATTTTATGCAGTTCAAAATGCAGTTAAAACAATCAATCCTTCGCCGGAAAATGCCAAGCGTTCACGAGTCAGCGAGATAGCAACACGAACGGGCACACACGTGACACGTGATTGTTTGGCACCGGCTAAAAATTAGTTAGACATACTTAGATTAGTTTAAGAATTTAGTTATTAAGGTTAAATAAAAATGTTTGTTATTTTGTGGTTTTCAGTTTTTTTCGGCGGTTTAATTTTTTGTTGAGAAGTTTTTTTTCACACAAATATCTGCCCCGATCGGGAATCGAACCCGGGACCTCAAGCTTCTTAGTTAGGTTCTCTAACAACTACTTAGGCTATCCGGTCGTCAATTGGTTTTAATGATGATTTTCGGCAATTAAAAAAAATACTACCATGAGGCTATGCTATGACCCGGGAATTTGGGCTGAATAAGTAGACCTCAACTGTCCGCCGTTTTCATTTGGCTAACCGTCTGCCCTTACATCCTGTACAAGTTACTAATCCATCAAATCGTCAAAGACTTCATTCTCAAGTTTATTTTAAGTTTTCGTTCTTTAGTTCGATACACGCTACTACCGAACGTCAGGGAAGGTTCATGGACCACCCAGTTTAAAGTGATCTTCCTCAACCTGCGCGATGCGGCCCCTAATGAAAACTTAAAAAAAGAAGCAACCGCTAGTAAACCTGACTGAACTGGACATGTTCGCATGGCGCTCGATTCTTGCATGTACCTATATACATATCTATTGCTACATATAAAGCATGTAACTTAGTTTAGGTACATCTTTTACATGTATCTATGTACATTTATATATAGCAATAGCTATATATATTTAATCATTATATTGCTGAAGTAGGAATTAAACATAAATATTATGCATAATTAGAAGTAACAGGGTCTACCTCTCTGCTGTGCTAAGCCAAAAGGGCCTATGTCCGATTTAACAGTTTCGAGAAAAACGTGTTTTTATGTTTTTGTTAGATCGCACTACCTAAAAACGGACATTTCTCTTTTTTTGTGCATATGGTTATGCTACCTAATTATGCTATTCATTTCTTTATTTTGAACTCAAATAATAGTTATTTGTTATACAAGGGGGGAAAGTTGTATTTTACCTGCGAGTGTCCATTTGAAACACAAGCTACCGAAAGGATTCTATGATTGACCACGAGCGAAGCGAGTGGTTCAAAAATAGAATCCTTTCGATAGCGAGTGTTTCAACACACGAGACGTAAAATAACTTTTCTCAAACATGCTTTGAAATGTATGCGTTAATGTCACGAAATGAAGCCATGAAGTTTGTTGTTTATGGCTCCCTACATTACTTCTTGGCCTAGGCCATAAAAGTAAGTATGAAAAACCATTATTGTCCGCTGCTGTAACTTTTTAAATTTGCTTACTAACACTAAACTGACAAAAGAAAAATTACATACAGCCAACTTACGACATTAAAAAAAATCTATCTTCTTTTATTTCTATAAAACCGCCTAAACTACTGGTGATGGATGGATGGATGTATGGAGGTATGGATGGGTGTATGGATATATGGATGTATGGATGGATGTATGGATGTACGGATGGATGTATGGATGTATGGATGGATGTATGGATGGATGGATGTATGGATGGATGGATGTATGGATGTATGGATGTATGGATGGATGTATAGATGTATGGATGGATGTATGGATGGATGAATGGATGGATGGATGGATGTATGGATGGATGTATGGATGGATGGATGTATGGATGGATGTATAGATGTATGGATGGATGTATGGATGGATGGATGGATGGATGGATGGATGTATGGATGGATGTATGGATGGATGTATGGATGGATGGATGGATGGATGTATGGATGGATGGATGGATGGATGGATGTATGGATGGATGTATGGATGGATGGATGTATGGATAGATGGATGGATGTATGGATGGATGGATGGATGTATGGATGGATGTATGGGTGGATGTATGGATGGATGTATGGATGGATGTATGGATGGATGTATGGATGGATGTATGGATGGATGGATGGATGGATGGATGTATGGATGGATGGATGTATGGATGGATGTATGGATGGATGTATGGGTGGATGTATGGATGGATGTATGGATGGATGTATGGATGGATGGATGGATGTATGGATGGATGTATGGATGGATGGATGGATGGATGGATGGATGGATGGATGGATGTATGGATGGATGTATGGATGGATGGATGTATGGCTGTATGGATAGATGGATGGATGTATGGATGGATGTATGGATGGATGTATGGATGGATGTATGGGTGGATGTATGGATGGATGTATGGATGGATGTATGGATGGATGTATGGATGGATGTATGGATGGATGGAAGGATGGATGGATGTATGGATGGATGGATGTATGGATGGATGTATGGATGGATGTATGGATGGATGTATGGGTGGATGTATGGATGGATGTATGGATGGATGTATGGATGGATGCATGGATGGATGGACGGATGGATGGATGGTTGGATGGATGGATGGATGATGATGATGATGATGATGATGATGATGATGCATGTTTGAGAAAAGCTCTATACAATCCTCGGCCGGAAGAGGGATTGCTGGACTCGTTTTATCCGGCCTCGTCTACGACTCGGCCGTATACCCCAAATCTCGTCCATCAATCCCTTACTTCACGGCCTCTGCAGTAATGTACTATTTCACCCGTGTATAACACAAAACTTTTCACCTCACTACAGCGAGGAAAATAAGAAAAAGGGTTTGTACTATCAATTATTATTTATATATTCACTCAAAATAATTAATTGAAAAGTTTTGACTCAAGTTTTTTTTTATTATTTCGGATGCGTTTTGTTCGCACATCGACTTACTTAGACTGTCAGAACATTTTATCCGTTTTTGCAACAAGAATGAAGGTTAATGATGAATGCTGATATTTATGAATTAAAATAAAGTTGTAAGTCTGTATTTAGTGTTTTTTACTCGATGCAATTCATTAATTGTGATGTTAAAAATTCAGCACTTTTAACATTTTACGTTTTGTTAGCTGTCAAATAAATATCACGTAAGCTGCCTTCAAATGTCAAAACTCTTTCTTCACATGTGGATAAAAAGCGATTTTCTCAATAGATGTCAAACAAACAAAAAGGGCTTTCCGAGCTAGTGAGGTGAAAAATATATTTTTCATTTAAAACGGACTTAGTTACAACTTTTTGCTTAGACATTTAGTATAGTTGTTACCTACGTATTAAATACGACATTGTCTTAAAATACTAATTTAATTATAAAATAAGGTATAAAAACAGGGACTAAGTATAAAATTAACATAACTAAAACTAACTTAAAATAGCTAAACAGAAATTAAAAACTAAAAATTATTATCTAAATTTGGACCCTTAGGTAGGGTGCCCATCACGCAGGCAGCATTCCCACGTTGAATTGCTATAGCAAGTCTTTGTGCGAGAAAGCTGCCTGCGCGAGGGTCACCTGTTGCCTCTCTCAGGCGCTTGCTTAGAGCTCCGTAGAGCCCTCGTGCGCCCTTGCCCCACGATCCGAGTGTCTCGACACCGAATGCGACGAACTCGTACTGGGCGCCGAGACACTCGTATTTAATGGCCTTGAGCCGTTCTCGGGTGTCGGCCGCTGCACCGGCACGTCTGCTCGTTGTGGGGAGGTAAGACGCTGCCAAGGTGTCGGTGCAAGTGGCGTCCCACACCAGTGCACGGCCCATCCTCCATGGAATTAACGACATCCCGTCAGGGCGCTTGCCATCACTCCGCACGATCTGGGGCTCCAGAGCAGCAGGAACGTTGGCACTGACGAGCGCTCTTCTGAGGATGTCGTTAAGGGCGGCATGGCGGGACAGGCGGCCGGCACCCGAGGAGCAAGCAAGTCCGTGGTGGCCGAGGCAATCTACGGGGGCTCCACAGGAGGCACAACTGTGGTCCACGCAAACCTCAACACCAAGCCGGAGACCGACGGCTATTCGGAGTGTGCATGGGTCTATAAATGTACCGATGTTGGGTGATGGATAGGCATGGAGCCAGTGGCCTGCTTCAGGTCTAGAAACAGCCAAGAGTCTGGCACGGTCTCTGCCTGTGGCGGTATTAATCAATGAATTTAGGGTTGACTCGGAAGCTATGGTATCCCAGGCCCTTTGAATTTTGAGTCTGGATGGAAGATTTGGGCTCGGTCCAGCTAGCCAAGCATTTGAAGCTTCAATCAAGCACGCAATCTCGCAGTTTGTAGCCGGTGAGGCTTTAAGGATTTTACCTGCGAGATCAGAGGTGCTATGAATTGAAGCCAAGAATGCCGGCAGAGAAATACTTGAAATTTTGCGGGTTCCCAAACCACCGTACCTTATCGGTAGGGAGGCTTGAGTCCATGCCTGCTCGCTAAAACGGATATTTAAGATAGATTCAATTTGGGATTTTAGAACTAGATCGATAGGTCCTACCAGATGGGGGAATTTCCAAATGGGACAGCAGCGGAGCAGGTAAGTAAATTTAGGAACGAGTAAACAGCACTTAAGAACAAAAATAGCAGAGTGACTGCTAATTTTGGTAAGGCGGTCCGAATAATCCTTAAATGTAGACATTGATTTACTCAGAAGGGGAGGGATGGCTTCATCGAAAATGGGTGACCCGAGGAGATGCAGACTGTCTTTATGCAAGATTTTAATGTTTGGGGCGATAACGTTAAAATTTTGAATAATCTGTGATGCCGAAGAAGAATCTACTTTGTCCGAAATATACAACTCGCATTTTTTGAAATTTAAATCTAGGCCAATAGCCGTAAATTTGTTTTTAATTAGTGATAAGTCTGCCAGAACAGTTTGTGAGTCACCTCCTAGGGTGCCATCATCGAGGTACCACACGTTTAATTTAGAATTTAGACTGTGAATTATGGAATTAATGGCCAAACTAAAAATGGCTGGACCGAGGGGATCACCCTGCTGGCAACCCACGGCCGAAAGGATCTCACTGTTTTTGTGCATTAATTTAGAGGGAGAGTGATAACACTGAAGTAAAAAGTTGTAAATTTCCGGAACATGAATTTTAATTTCGTTTAGCAGGGTGTCCCTGTTGACTGAATTAAAAGCATTTTTGACATCTAATTTTAAGAGTACCTCACACAGGTCGCGTTGCACAAAGGTGCGCACAGCATGAACCGCCGCCTCGTAGCCTCCGCGGGTTCCAAAGCCGACCTGTATGGGTTCAAAAAGATTTTGTAATTTTGATCGTATTAGTCGGACGCAAATTTTGGCAGCCAGACGGCGAAAGGTCGACCCCACGGCAATAGGGCGCACGCCGGCATCCTTCTTGGTGAGGGCAATGAGGTTGGCTCCATAAATCACTGGAGTCACTTCCTGACAGACATCTCCCAGTAGCATAAGGTTCGTTAGTTTTGTTATGCTTTTGATCAAGTGCTCACCAGTTGCCCCTGTGCCGTGACTAGTGAGGTCTACGAGGTGCTGTGGAGAGATGCCGTCCAGGCCGGAAGCTGATCCCTTAGGGAAGGATGCAAGGGCTGCTATTACATCTCGATCAGTGGCAAGAATGCAAGCTGATGGATCAGAAGGAGGGTCTACAAAAATGGGAGTGGACGGGCCTGGGGGGTGTTTTGAGTGTAATGCGGCCGCGGTCTCCGGTGTGTCAGGTGCTAGAGTGTCATTCGAGAAAAGAAGACGTGTTGCTCCTTTGAGGTCGCCGTCATAAATTTTCTCCTCGACCTTCTTGAACAGGTCATATTTACTTCTACCGGGTCTGGAAGGTGGAGTGGAAGTGTAAATGTACGGCGTTTGTACGTTGTTTTTGATTTTTTGTGTTAGGGAAATGTTTCTATCTTTGTGCTCTGATACGTGGAGGGTTTTATAGGAGAAAATTAACAGGTTGTGCCATTCCTCTTCATTGTTGCACCGAACACATTTGTTAATAGCGTCTGCAAGTGCTTGGGCGACTATTGATCTTGAGCCACGTGGAATGCGTTTAATTAAAGGCGTAGATTGCTTGAGCTGGCCGAGGAGAGTGTGTAGAGGTGTGGTTGTGTTGGACGAAGTAGGTGAAGTGTTGAGGTTTGTGGGATTTGGAGCAGAAATTATAGGAAAAATACGAACCTTGTGAATGCGAGACTGGTGAATATGTAGGCCCCTTGTGGTTGAAAAAGTTTTATTGCATATGTCGCATTCCATCGGAGGCAACAGGCACAATACAAAACTAAATCAACTAAGAAATACATAGGGTTTTATAAAATAAATATCACTACTAAAAATCTTCTGTTATGTTATGACAGCACACAGCGTGTCAACAGCGGCTCACTGACGGTTGCTGAGGCCGACGGTCGCCGTGGCAAAGCCAGGCGTCCCGGGCGTCCTTAGTTACAGGCAATAAAAAGGCTGATCGGTCATCTTTCGGCTTCAAATTTCTGTATTATTTTCGACGTGTCCTTAGCAACGTATGTCAAAGATATACTTAGAAATTCTCATTAAAATCAAAATACGGCAGAAACTTGCTTGCCAGCAGTAAGGACAGATGACGAGGCGCGTCCCGCGTTAAATAAAAACGCTACTGGGACCGCGATTCAGCGAAAACAATAAATATTTATAAAATTGATTAGGAAATTTTACAGACAGGTGTTGACAGTTGACAGTCAACAGTCAGTTAAAAATATAAAAAAAATAATCCGTTCTAACTCAAAATAATACAAACCCATCAGTCAATTTTCTAACCAAAAACTCAAATAAAACCTTTCTTGTTCGCGTTGTTATAATAAATGATAAAAGTTTACTATAATAACTAGACTCTTCAAATTTGATACTAAAGTAGGTTTTACATTAGTTAAAACATTAATTTCAGTGTTTTTCAAAATTCACACGGGATAAGGAAAAACGGGATTCATATATTCAGTCTAAAAAAAAGGATATTAGAAACCTCAATATCATTGTCTTATATTTCTATGGAAGTCTTCAATGTAACGTAATAATAGTCAAACCAAGCTAACTCTGCAGAGAATAATAATGGTAACACTGTAAATCTATGCACATTATGTATGTGATCTGACGTTAAAATACAGTGTTACCAGTATTATTCTCTGCAGAGTTAGCTTGGTTTGACTATATTTGAGTGGATGAACTGGGGTGAAAAAAAAAAAAAAAAAAACATTCAATATTTTTTAATGCTGTAACATCTCCTCCTTCTCCTCCTCTTTATCATAATTGAAAAAAATAAAAATATAAAAAAAATAATCCGTTCTAACTCAAAATAATACAAACCCATCAGTCAATTTTCTAACCAAAAACTCAAATAAAACCTTTCTTGTTCGCGTTGTTATAATAAATGATAAAAGTTTATATTTTTTAAATTGATAGACATAATTCATAATTATAAAATTTAGAAACATAAAATGTTTTTAATATAATGCACCACTAGCGCCATCTAGATTCATAATTTTATCACATAGATATCTATATATATAAAATTCTAAACTGACTGACTGACTGACTGACTGTTGATATATCAACGCACAGCCCAAACCACTGGACCTAGAGACTTGAAATTTTGCACATAGATACCTTATACAATGTAGGCATCCACTAAGGAAGGGTTTTCGGGAATTTCCACGGGAACGGGAAAAAACGGGATTTATATATTCGATTCCGAGTGACCGTATCTCAGTTACTATAATAACTAGGCTCTTCAAATTTGATACACAAGTAGGTCTTACATTAATGAAAACAATGATTTCAGGATTTTTCAAAATTCTTACGGGATAAGGAAAAAAAGGGATTTATATATTCAGTTCAACGGAATCCTATGAACTATAATTACTAGACTCTTCAAATTTGGCATAGAAGTAGGTAATTATAATAGTAAAAAACCGTTTAAAGGATTTTCGGAAATTCCCACGGGATAAGGAAAAAACGGGATTTTTCTTTTTACTGGTCGTAGAAAGCTGAAATTATCCATAGATACCCCACATGTATGGGTGTTCAAGATAACTCCAATTGAACTGAATGGGACCACGAGAAATAATTCTTTCTCGTGGTCCCATTGACGGGACAAATCAATGGGACCACGAGAAAACGGGGGCCACTGCTTCTCCATATACTTAGGACTTGAACTGTAGTACTGCTCTTGTCACTGGAGCTTGGCTGATTATCGTCACCCAACAATTATATATTTCCGACTGGGGTAAGAGCGGTAAATAGGAACACTTTTCCACAAATTTACGCCCCTCTCTGGATGATTTCACCTTCAAAAACTTTGCCTTCTTCTACAAATGAAAATTTTTGGTGGGAAATTCAAACAACAGACATATTACACTTAATTACAACGCAACAAGGCATTTTCTTAGTTTTCGCGAACGTCCGGCTGCAACAACTGACGCACGCGAACTGTCAGTAGTGGCGGCCAACCCGACGCTTTGTCGGGGTTCGAACACGCAAAGTAGATGCATTTGCGTTATCTATGTGTATCTATATCTGTGGTCCACATCAACATGCAGAGTATTTAATTGATGGAACGGTTTAGAGACTCTGTTAAATGTGCCGTCCCCGAAATATTGCAATTTATAGCATGATGATGATTTTATGTACCTACATACCTATTGTTTAGCAATATTTGTCGAAAAAAAATTTTTTTTTTCTATGTCACCATCTTCTACAACCACAGAAATATATTGAGTAGATCCCACAAGGGGTTGTACCTTGCGTGTTTCTAACCCGATATTTTGTCGGGTTTGAATCCGATTGAAGTCAGTCTACTTTTGATCGTTGCCACTGTAACACGTATCGGTTGAAAACGAAAATGGTGACTTGCTCCGTACTGAGTTGTAAAACTACCACAAATTCCGCTGGAATACAAAAAGGAGATATTTCCTTCCACAGGTAAGTACTTTTTTATGTTGTAATTTATTTAATTTAATTTAAAATTAATTAATTAATATTTTGTAACGCTGCCATAGACTTGTACTATGACAGTTACACTGCGAAGCTATCGCTGCTACGGGTCCATTACGGGTTTTACTTGACACGGTAGAAGGTTTTGTAATACGCAGTGAGCAATGGAATTTGCAGCGATCTATTCTTCGGGGTTGCCATTACCGTCGTAGTAAGAGAAAATCCACATTTATCAGTCTAATATAGAGAATAGTGATGTAAGTCTAGATTTTTTTACTCGATTATTCGATTGAATCAATATCGGAGAGATGTTTCACCTACTTACTAAGCATGCTTTTAACAGAAAGTTGGAACGCCGACCGGCGATGTCGCGGCAACGCAAACGTTGTTCACTTTTGATACTTTGTTAGCAATAACACGAAGGAAAAATAGCACTATTCAACACTAGTAAAACAAATTTTAAATCCATCGGTCAAATAAGATTACATTTAAGCTAATCCGGACTTTGTGTTGAAACAGGGTAATGTAAGGGTACATTACTTATGAATATCAAAATATAAGCAAATTACTTCTAGCAATAAGCAGCAAATATTCATATCAATAAAATGTACGTACTTACTTTAGAAAGGAAGAGCACACTGACAGACGTCATGTGTTTTTCTCGCGGTGACTAAGACCACGTAACGACCTCCTGCATCTTATGATGGCAGCTTACCGACCAAAGAGTATTATACTTGTAACTGACACGCGCGTAAGGGCTT